>BTPG01000001.1:209444981-209900884 GCA_036245525.1 Semisulcospira habei
ACATTCGTACAACAGCTGAAAGACGGCTGCGCAGACCCTGCTGACAATGTCCCTGTTGACATGCCGCGTGACCAGTCATGCGATCCCACCATCTCCCCGATAGTATCATTCCCAGACACCCCTCCTCGGGCAATTTTGGACTCATCCCTCCCCTTAATCGGATTGGAGGCTGACGACTCTACCTCCCTATCGCCGATTGTTCAGTCCTGTAACCCTCGGAACAGCTCCGCTAATCTTGTCCCCGAGCCTCTGACCGTGACCACCGTCAGCGCTGTGAGTGACATGACCAGTGACGGCCCGCCTACCCCGCCCTCCATCCCACACCCCTCCTCCAGCGGGCCACATCTACGGGATGATCTCCACTCCACCCTCTCTGATCACTCTGATGTTCCTGCCAGTCAGTCCCTTGCCACTACCCCCTCCACACCCGAACCTGCCCCCTCCACACCAAGTCCTGTCAGCCATATTGTTACCCAAGTGGCGTCTACGGGTGACGTCACCACCGAGGACTTGACCTCGCCCGGGTTACCCGTCTCGTGCACTCAGGTGGATTCTGATTATAGCGAGCTGGTGGTGTCCGGTGTCCGAGACGAAAAGCCGCTTATCATCCTAAAGCTGCAGACCCAACTCTGCAACAGCCAGGCCGCCGTCGAGGCTCTCCATCAAGAGTTGTGTCAGCTGAGAACTGTCACTATGCTAAATATTAAGCAGATTGACAGTAAGGTGTGCGAGTCCGCGGTGAAGATGGCAAATGACCTCCGGATGTTAGAGTCTTGTATGTGTGGCAAGATGTCCCACTTACATGATCAAATGACAAACATGGCAGAATTTCACTGTCTCGTCGACGACACTCTGCAAAGACTGAACTCTGAACAAGGGCTACCTCTGGCCTCTGGCCAAACCCCCCAACTACTAGTGTCAACAACGCCTGAAGGCTCTATGCCCGTAAACAGTGATACAATCATTAGTATGAAGCCTGTGTCCACTACAGCTGGTGATGTGATCCCAGTAAGGATTACCGTGGGCAGTGGGCAGATGTTCACATCTGCACGGGACATAGACGACCCCGCCCTCCACGAGTCGCCTGCTGCCTTGCAGGCCTGGCCGCTTGGCTGCGGAAAGGCTAAGGGAGGAAACCCCTGACATCAAAGCCCCCGTGTCTCCGGGGAAGGCTTTTGAGCCAGAGACTAGGACAAGGACAGTCTGATATAAAACCTACGACCCGAGGACCTCGATGCCATCGTCCCAGCTTGCTAGGCCATGGCAGATGAACCAAGGGTTTAAAGGGTGGGGCCAGTACTGCGCACACTGCACTCCACCAAAAAGCTCCACCGCGCAGGCTTTAGGAAACGTCCACGGACCATGACACTGACCATTCCAAGTCCTGTAGCGATGGGCGAGGGGCGAAACGGCAGGTGAAAGATGTCACTGGAAGCCGCAGTCTCAAACCTGCATGCAGGCGGTTCAGGATATTGGTCGCCTGATGTTGACCTGGGGATGACAACATCACTCGGCACACCCTGAACGACCAAGCAGCCTTCTCTAGGGACAGCACTGCTTGCTCCACATGGAGAGGGGCCTAGAAAAGGTGGCCTAACCAAAGCTCGTCCCCTCGCAACCCCAGTTGGCTAGCCGCGGTCAACGGGCATCTTCTCATGCGGTCAAAAAACAAGAAAGAATAACGGATCCACTCTGATGACGACCACGACCGGACTCAACGTAGCATGCTGGAACATCCGAACCATGCTCGACAAAGCAGACAGCGGACGCCCTGAACGTCGCTCCGCCCTCATTGCCCATGAATTGCGGAGGTTAAACATTGACATCGCCGCGCTCAGCGAAGTACGCCTTCCGGACGAAGGCAGCCTCCAAGAACTTGGCGCTGGGTACACCCTCTACTGGTCAGGCAGGCCTGCATCAGAAAGACGGCTCTCAGGCGTGGGTTTCATGGTCAAGACCTCCATTGCGACTAAGCTGGAAAACCTACCAACGGGTCATTCAGACCGCATCATGTCCATGCGCCTCCCACTGAGACACCAGCAACACGTCACCCTTCTCAGTGTGTACTCCCCAACCCTCTTGGCAGAGCCTGCTGAAAAGGACAAGTTTTACACTGACCTGCGCAGCCTCATACAGAGCACCCCTGCAGACGACAAAGTCATCATCCTTGGCGACTTCAACGCCAGAGTGGGCCAGGACTCTGAAGCCTGGAAAGGAGTCCTCGGCAAGCATGGCGTGGGGAACTGCAATGACAATGGCCGCCTACTGTTGGAGTTCTGTGCAGAGCAGCAACTGGTCATCACCAACACTACTTTTCAGCAAAAGGACAGTCGAAAGACCACCTGGATGCATCCTCGCTCCAAGCACTGGCACCTTATCGACTATGTCCTAGTGCGTCAGAGGGACCGCAGTGACGTCCTCCTCACCAGAGTGATGCCCAGCGCAGAGTGCCACACTGACCACCGCCTTGTCCGCTGCAAACTCAGGCTCCACTTCAAGCCAAAACCCAAGAAATGGGGCCCCCCCAAGAAAAAGCTTGATGTTGCGAGCCTTCAGCGTGACGACGTGAAAGCTGCCTTTCAGACAGATTTACAGCTCAGGCTCAAAGACACAGCGGACCCAGCAGACTCCTCCCCTGAAACACTTTGGGAAGAACTGAAAACTGCTATTGCAAAATCCTCTGCAGAAGTCTTGGGTTTCGCTAGAAAGAAGAATAAAGACTGGTTTGACGAAAACGATGTAGAGATCCAGGAACACCTAGCAAAACAAAGAGCCGCCCATCAGGCCCACCTAGCCCAGCCTTCCTGCCCTGTGAAGAAGTCTGCCTTCCGCCTCGTCTGCAGCAGTCTCCAGCGCAAGCTCAGAGATCTCCAGAATGAGTGGTGGACCAGACTTGCACAGAGGACCCAGCTTTGCGCAGACAATGGTGACTACAGGGGCTTCTACGAAGCATTGAAAGCAGTGTATGGCCCCAGGCACCTGGTACAAAGTCCCCTGCGAAGCGCGAATGGCCAGGCACTCCTCACAGATAATACCTCCATCTTGAACCGCTGGTCGGAATACTTTCAGAGCCTCTTCAGCGCTGAGCGCACTGTTCAAGAAGCAGTCGTCCTACAAATCCCACAGCTCCCAGTAAAAGTTGAATTGGACGAACCGCCCACCGCTGAAGAGACCCTCACAGCCATCCACCAGCTCAAGAGTGGCAAAGCAGCAGGCATTGATGGAATACCGCCAGAGATCTGGAAACATGGAGGCACAGCACTGCACAACAAGCTCCATGACCTCTTTCTCTGCTGCTGGGAGGAAGGAACACTACCAAAGGATCTCCGTGATGCAGTCGTTATCACCCTGTACAAGAACAAAGGTGAGAAGTCTGACTGTTCCAACTATCGGGGAATTACACTGCTGTCCATTGCTGGGAAAATCCTTGCAAGGCTGCTCCTGAATCGGCTGGTACCTGCCATCGCTGAAGACCAACTCCCAGAGGGCCAGTGTGGCTTCAGAGCAAACAGGAGCACCACCGATATGGTCTTTGTGCTGAGACAGCTACAGGAGAAGTGCCGCGAGCAGAACAAAGGGCTGTACGTAACGTTTGTCGACCTAACAAAAGCGTTCGACACTGTGAGCAGGCAAGGCATGTGGCAGATCCTGGAGCGACTTGGCTGTCCCCCAAAGTTCCTCAACATGATTGTCCAGCTACACGAGGACCAGCAAGGCCAGGTCAGACTCAACAATGACCTCTCAGAACCATTCCCCATTCTCAACGGCGTAAAGCAGGGCTGCGTGCTGGCACCGACCCTCTTCACCATCTTTTTTAGCATGATGTTGAAGCAGGCCACAGTGGACCTCGATGATGACGATGCAGTGTACATCAGGTATCGTCTCGATGGCAGCCTGTTCAACCTCAGACGACTGCAGGCCCACACAAAAACCCTAGACCAACTGATCCGTGAGCTGCTTTTTGCTGATGATGCTGCCCTCATTGCACACACAGAGAGAGCCCTGCAGCGCATCACGTCCTGCTTCGCAGACGCTGCCCAGCTCTTTGGACTCGAGGTCAGTCTGAAAAAGACAGAGGTCCTCCATCAGCCGGCACCCAAGACAGTGTATCGCCCTCCTCACATCACCATCGGCGAGTCTGAACTAAAGTCAGTGCACCAGTTTACTTACCTTGGCTGCATTATCACGTCGGACGCCAAGCTGGACAAGGAGCTTGACAGCAGGCTGGCAAAAGCGAACGGTGCTTTCGGGCGACTTTTTAAGCGGGTGTGGCACAATCAACAGCTGAAAACAGGCACCAAGATCAGCGTGTACAGAGCTGTGGTCCTCACCACCCTGCTGTATGGTTCCGAGTCCTGGGCCCTCTACCGCAGCCAACTACGACTCCTCGAACGCTTCCACCAGCGCTGCCTGCGTACCATCCTGGGCATTCACTGGAGTGACTATGTCACCAATGTCGAGGTCCTTGAACAGGCTGAAACCGTGAGCATCGAGGCTTTGCTGCTGCGGACACAGCTCCGCTGGGCGGGGCATGTCTCCAGGATGGAGGATCATCGCCTACCAAAGATCACCCTGTTCGGCGAGCTTGCTACTGGACACCGTGACAGAGGGGCACCAAAGAAGAGATACAAAGACTGTCTCAAGAAGTCACTTAGTGCCTGCCAAATCGACCACCACCAGTGGTCTTCGCTTGCTGTGGACCGTGACACCTGGCGCTCCACTATTTACAAGGCAGCTGTCTCCTTTGAGGACTCTCGCAGAGCTAGCCTTAAGGACAAGCGGCTCAGGAGAAAAAACAGAGATGCCGCAACTCAGAACTCTGGCCATACCTTCCCCTGCAGCCACTGCGGTCGAACCTGCCTGTCCCGGATTGGCCTCCGCAGCCACGAACAAGCCTGCAGACGTCGTGGGCAACTCCTATAAAATCTTCGTTCGCGAAGTCCAGCCAAGAGAGAGAAGGATTACCGTTCCTAAGAACAACCCTCCGAGTAGCCAGAAAGAGCAAGCCCCAGGGAGTGCGGTTATTACGGTCAACGTTGCCTCCCCTATCGCAGACAGCCACCGTGAGGGGAGCGGGCCGTCTCAGCCTGGCCAGCGGCAAGGGGGCGGTAATCGGATTGCCGGGAGCCAGCAGCAGCGCAAGGACTTTCTTCCGTGCGAGCGGGTCTTTGATCACAACGTAGAGGTAGACACAACCACGCTCGTCATCGGGGACTCCGTCGTGCGAAACTTCAAGGGAGAGAAGATGACCATGTACCAGGGCGAAAAGGTACAGGTCATCTCAATATCCGGCCTGCAAATCTCCCACTTGACTGACTGGCTCAAGCAGCAGCCGCAGTCACCCCGCGTCCAACTGGTCACCTTCCACGTAGGGGTGAACGATTGCAAGACGCATGAAATCACCAGTCAGCAGTGGGAGAGACTGGTCACTTCTTGCAAAGGCGTGTTCCCCAAAGCAAGCATCCAGGCCTCATCCATCTTGCCTGCTGCCCAGGGGAAAAACTCTCGCCTTAACCAACGTATTTCCCCCTCCAACGCAAATCTGTGCCACGTGGCAAAGAAGATGCGCGCTATCTTTGTTGACAATGCGGGCGTGTTCCTAGCCCCAAGCGGTCTTCCCCGGAAGGCGCTGTACCGTGTGGACAACAAAGGCCGACTTGACCCCATTCATCCATCCCACGTGGGAACCCGGAGGCTTGCCGGCAATATCAAGTACGGTGGTCCAGCTGTCAACCAGGCTGATGCAATTACTCACCAGCACAGAAGCTCTCAGGCGACCACTAAGACGAAACTCTACTCAGAGGCCTTAGCTGGTGGTAGCTTGAATGTACAGAGTGGCACTTCCACTTCTGACACTATTGTATCCGGTTCTGCTGGTCCCACATCACCAGTACAACTACCTCTACGCCAGGAGCCTCAACCACAGGACCATGAACAACTTCAACAGCAGGAGCAGCTGCAGCTACAACAGGCGCAGCAACAACATTTACAACAGGAGCAGCAACATCTACAACAGATGCCCTTCATGCCGGTTCCTGACTGGCAGCAACTCCAGTACCATCATCTGCTGCAAATACATACCAACTCTTCAACTGCAGCACCCTGGCAACAACCACAGTACCCGGATGGTTGCCATGGTGTGTGGTCGAATCATCGCCCAGCAACCAGTGTATCTGCTTATCCGGTTAATAGTCTGCCACCGTACCACCAGTTATGCCAGGTGCCCACAGCGAATGGTGCCAATGGATACGTCAGCTACTTACGCGGTTGGTAATTCAGTGTCGTGTGATCAGTGATCCTTCACCGTTGTGCTTCGCAGATTTCACCGTGGGTGTGTGAGGCAGTTCATTATTACGTCAGTGTTACGTGTGCTTCTTTATATACGGTTCTTCTGCGTTCGCTTGTGATTTATTCCAAAGCAGTGATTGACTGTGTGCCTCAAATTCTGTGATTTTCTCGCCTGGTTTGATTACCAAAGCTCCGCTAAGTTTTCATTGTGACAGTACGGTTTCAAGTGTTCAGCCTACGATACTTCACATCGCAGGCTACACCATTTGTTCATTTATTTAGACAGCTTGCGCAGCATTAATACGTGGATACACTATTAATCAAAAGCGATCTTCATTTGATAACGCTGTGTTGGACACCATTTGTGACGTTTTGATACGAGGTGCTATAACTTCAGCCGCGCTTTACTGCATTGAAACTTTATTCCCTATTCCCTCTGTTTATATATTTTTTGTATTGTGTTGCACTTCATTTGGGAAAGTTAAAATTCAACATGACCCATAATGCTCAGACACACGGAAGCCTTCAAACTGGTCACTTGAACATCTACCATCTTTTTAACAAGGTGGCCGATTTGAATGTTTTTCTAAACTCGTCTGAACCATTCCACCTGTTTGGTCTTAGTGAGACGCGACTTAACTCCGACATAAGCGATGAAGCCGTTCACATACCTAACTTTAGCATCACTCGACGTGACCCTCGTGTACTTGGTCAGACTGGGCTTGCCGTTTACATCCATAACTCAGTCCAACATTTAGTAAAAAGGCGTGAGGACATAGAAACTCCGGAAGTTGAGTGCATTTGGTTGGAATTTAGGGCTCCAAAAACTAAACCCGTCTTCATCGGCTTTTGTTATCGTAACCCATCAGCCAAGTTTGAATGGTACGACGATTTCTTGCATGCAGTAGAAAAAGTTGGCCTACCTAACTGTGATGCGTTGCTACTAGGCGACTTTAACATAGATATGTTAAAGCCCCATACCGCGTGGGATTGCATCACCACACAAACCGGCTTAGAACAATTAGTTTCGGCCCCTACTAGGATCACAAAAACAACCGCAACACTCATTGATCACATTTACACCAACCGTCCCCTTAGTGTGTTCAATGTTAGTGTTCCTGACCTCAGCATCAGTGATCACTTTCCTACTGTGTGTTCCTGGTCAACAAAACTGCCAGTGCATCGTAAGAACGGGCACACAACTATAACGTACCGCTCATTTAAACAGTTTAATCAGTCTGCTTTTCTAGCAGACCTTGATCAAACACCATTTAATGTCGTTAATAACGAAACTGACCCTGAAAAGGCTCTGACTATTTGGTATCGACTCTTTACAAGAGTACTTAACAAACACGCCCCTCTACGGCAAAAGCGGGTAAAAAACCACACGTTACCGCCTTGGCTAACGCAAGGAATAATTGAAGCTATGAAATTGAGAAATGACTTAAGAAGACACAAGCTATTTAACGAATACAAAAAAACAACGTAACCGTGTCAAGTCTATGGTACGCAGGGCTCAAAAGTCTCTCTTTGAACGAATGATTAAAGAAGACAGAGATACTGCCGCACTCTGGCGCGCAGTTAATCTCATCACCCGAGGTAACAGCAAGAAATCGTCAGCCATTCCTTCTAGTATTACTGCAGACATCTTTAACAAACATTTTTTGTCTGTTGCCGAGTCAATCATACCCTCAAGCGGAAAAACGTCTTACACATGCCCGGAGTCCCTGCTTAACTTCTGTAAGCAGAAGACTAAGGACAAACCCCCCTTCTCTATACCGCCTCTAGCTGTGTATGAAGTAGGAAAACTGATCGGGTCACTGAAAAACAAAAAATCATCGGGACCTGACGAGATCAGTCCTAAAATCCTGAAACTGTCCCTTCCCTATACAGTAGAATCGTTAACGTATATTTATAACTTATGCATCCAACAAAATATATTTCCATCAGAACTGAAGCAAGCCAAGATTATCCCTTTGCCTAAATCAAAAGATCTGTCTGATGTTAATAACTATAGACCCATCTCAATATTATCCAGCCTTTCCAAACCTCTTGAAAGACACGTGCACAAACACCTTTATCAATATTTGGAGAGTCGTAGTCTATTGCACGTATTTCAGTCCGGCTTTCGCCCCAAGCATTCTTGCCACACGGCACTAACAAGACTTATTGATGCGTGGCTAGCATCCATAAATAACTCCCAAATAACTGGGTCGATCTTTATTGATTTTAAGAAAGCTTTTGACCTTGTAAATCATAACATTCTTTTGTCAAAACTTCAAGCATATCTTTGCAATGCAGGTGCTGTCTCATTGTTCACTTCATATTTAAGCGGAAGGAAGCAAAGAGTATTGTTAAATGGATCCTACTCCTCGTATGGTCACGTCAAAAGCGGCGTGCCTCAGGGCTCTGTCCTCGGGCCATTGCTGTTCTGCATATTTATCAATGACCTTCCACTACATATTAGTTGCCGCGATATTTCTTGTGACATGTTTGCTGATGACTGCACACTACACACTCCTCACAAAAATGTAGCTGCAATTAACACGCGTCTGCAGGAAAGCCTGCGCGAGGTCACCGACTGGTGTCATTCCAACTCCATGTCCCTGAATCTGTCAAAAACAGAATGCATGGTTATAACCACACGTCAAAAGCACCAGCTATGCCCGCTCTCTCTTAGTCTGTCTATAAACGGCATCCCAATTGAGCAAGTATCACACCACCGCCTCTTGGGGGTCACTATAGATGATCAGCTTAAATGGCAACTGCATATTAATAATGTGTGCAAAAGAGTTTCCAGAAGCCTGTATATGTTGTCAAAATTGAAAACAATTACTGACACAGATACGCGTCTTCTTTTCTACAATGCTCATGTCAAGTCGCACATAGACTATGCATCAACAGTGTGGGATGGTTCTAGTGATGTACATTTGAAGAGGCTGAACTCCCTACATAGGAGAGCTGCTAAGCTTATATTTCCCGATCCCGAACTCTCAACTGACGAAAAGCTTAAAACTTTAAAAATTCTCCCTCTATCCCAGCACTTTCAGTTCAATAAAGGTGTATTGATGTACAAGCTGTACAAGCAATCATGTCCACTGTACTTGAGTTCTTTTTTCTCAGAACGGACATCTGTAGCTTCTAGACATGGACAACAATTCAAAGTACCCCTGCCGCGTATTGATTTATTCAAAACCAGCTTGTCATTCTCGGGAAGTTCATTCTGGAATTCTATTCCTGCAGAAATTAGAAACGCAAAGACGCTCACCTCATATAGGGACAGCCTCTTCAAACACCTAGAATCTCTGACGTAATCAAATCATTACAGTATTGGGATAACTTACACGTGTGTTCAGATGTGTACATGTGCGTGCTTGTGTGTGTGTATGTATGTGTGTGTGTATGTGTGTGTATCAGTGTGCGAGAGAGAGAGAGAGAGAGAGAGAGAGAGAGAGAGAGAGAGAGAGAGAGAGAGAGAGAGAGAGTCCCTTTTTCCCATAGCCGTACCATAATATTTGAATGCCAAAGAGTACCTTTGAATACTGCATGTACTGTGTATAATGTTTTTGCCTTCATATGTGTGTGCTCGATATGTTGGGCGCGCGCTCGCGTATGTGTGTGTGTGTGTGTGTGTGTGTGTGTGTGTGTGTGTGTGTGTGTGTGTGTGTACTGTATGTGTGACTGTGTGTGTGTGTGTGTGTGCGCGTGCGTGCATGCTGTGTGTGTGTGTGTGTGTGTGTGTGTGTGTCGGCGTGAGAGAGAGAGAGAGAGAGAGAGGGGGGGGGGGAGAGATAGCACCTGCATTCATATTTGCCCTTGCTGTATGAACTTTAATGTACTTAATGATTCTTTGTTTATTGCTTTACTTTGTATTTTTACTCATTTTATACTTTTGTGCGTACGCGTATGCGGGTAGGTATGTCTGGAGTGCGTGTCCGAGAGCGTGTGTTTGTTTTTGTGCGTATGTGCCTGAGTGCGTGCGTGTGTAAGTGTGTGTGTGTGTGTGTGTGTGTGTGTGTGTGTGAGTGTTCGTGCGTGTGTGCATGCGTACTGAATTGCGGTGTACATGTGTGTGTGTGTGTGTGTGTGTGTGTGTGTGTGTGCGTGCGTGCATGCGCGGGTTGCGATGTGCATGCGTGCGTACCTGAGTGCGTGTGTGGGTATGTGTGTGTGTATGTGCGTGGTGCGTGCGTGCGTGAGCGAATGTAGCAGTGCATGCAGCAGTGTGTGGTATGTGTATGTTTACATGTCTATGTCACTTATGTAGTAGATGTAGCAACGGCAAGTTTGAAAACTGGTCCTGTTACCAATAACTTCTACCGTTGGAAAATAAAGGTTCATTGTTCATTGTTCATTGTTCATTGTTCATTGTTCTCTCTCTCTCATATCTAGTTTTCAACTCTTTCGTTTGAGTCGTTTGAATTTTGTGCCTTGTTAATTTTTTTTATCTTTTTTAGCGGGCTCATGAGGATCTTTGCTTGTTGCGCTCCGGCACTGAAGTGGTTCAAATTTAGAAATCATTATTGCAGCTAGCTGCTGTCTCACTGCGATACTGTTGTTTTTTTGTTGTTTTTTTTTTTTTTTTTAACCTGAACTGTTGATTGGGGAATTCTAAAAGGAACCGATTTTTTTTAATACTTCGCTAGGTCTTTCGTGAGAAATAAGGCATGCAATCGCACAATTTCATTGAAAGTTTTTATTTCCGTTCTGCTAGCCGCAATTTGAGGACACAGAAGCAGGGCAATTTTGTATAGGCGCAGCGTCATTGGTCCATCTCCCGTCATGTATAAATGCGCTGGTCTGTGATTGTAGACCTTACGGCTTGAAGCTGTTAGGTCCAAAATCGTACACCAGCACACAACATAATTCATTCCGACAGTGAGAGGACTTGAGAAGGGGGAAACGTGACACGGAATATAACGCCTCGCTGTGCTTTCCGAGATGTAGTGTCTTCTCAGCCTGTTGCCGCACTGTAGAGGGTTTTGTTGTTGCTTTGAACGCAGAGAAGTTGCATGAAAATTGCACAAGAAGGGATGATTTTTATGCTTTAATTTCATTTTGCACGTCCCTGCCTGAGAGTTCAGGCATGCAACCGCTCAATTTACTACAGAACTGTGACAGCCTACTCTTTCTTCTTAACTCCTTCAGCCCCGACACGCCACAGCACGACTTGGATCGAGCATGATAGTTCAAGGGTGGTGCCAGAATAGCTTGGCGCCCATAGGCGCCAAGCTATTCTGGCACCACCCTTGAAGTATCATGCTCTATCTGTCTCTGGAATTGTAATACAGACCTTTAGAGGGCAACTTCAAAATGTGGGGATTTCGGTCCTGGGGCAGAGTGTGTTAACCGTGCCCACAATTATACGCGGTGCGAACAACATTAGCCTGCTAGGGGGAAAAATGATATTGGTTTAACATCAAAAAAATGAGAGAGAGCGAGAAAAAATAACCGTCTTACGCATCAGTTTTTGACCCCTTCATTGCCGAGAAACCGGGAGTAACATCCACCCGAGGGGCTCACGAGCCAGCAACGTGTGTGTCTGGGTTTCTTATTAGGCAGGTGGTCGGGGGATTCACACTCACTGATATTTTTTGATGTCGTTTGTAACCACTTCCAGCGAAGTGGTCAACTCATTCACGGAGTCCCGCATCAACAGCTGTGGGAGTGTGTATAGCGTTGCCGCCGGCAAGGTTATACGACATTTACGCAGCTATTGATGCAAGGCGCCTTGAATGAGTTAAACTCTGGTACATTTTGAAACGCATCAGATTCTACCACTTTTGTACTCTTCTTTTCGCAAGGCATGTAAGCAGACACACGCAACAGAAAGGGGGGAGGGGGATAAGGAGGAGGAGGAAGATGGGGGGCAGGAGGAGGAGGAAGATGGGGGGCAGGAGGAGGAGGAAGATGGGGCGGCAGAAGAAGGAGGAAGATGGGGGGCAGGAGCAGGAGGAAGATGGGGGGGGCAGGAGCAGGAGGAAGATGGGGGGGGCAGGAGGAGGAGGAAGATGGGGGGGCAGGAGGAGGAAGATGGGGGGGCAGGAGGAGGAGGAAGGTGGGGGGCAGGAGGAGGAGGAAGATGGGGGGCAGGAGGAGGAAGATAGGAGGAGGAGGAAGATGGGGGGCCAGGAGGAGGAGGAAGATGGGGGGCAGGAGGAGGAGGAAGATGGGGGGCAGGAGGAGGAAGATGGGGCGGGAGGAGGAGGAAGATGGGGGGCAGGAGGAGGAGGATGGGGGGGCGGGAGGAGGAGGAAGATGGGGGCAGGAGGAGGAGAAAGATGGGGGAAGGAGGAGAAGATGGGGGGAGAAGGAGGAGGAGGAAGATGGGGGGCAGAAGGAGGAAGATGGGGGGCAGGAGGAGGAAGATGGGGGGCAGGAGGAGGAAGATGGGGGGCAGAAGGAGGAAGATGGGGGGCAGGAGGAGGAAGATGGGGGGCAGGAGGAGGAGGAAGATGGGGGCAGGAGGAGATGGAAGATGGGGGGGCGCAGGAGGAGGAGGAAGATAGGGGGAGGGGGTTGCGGCAGGCGTGTGAGGACGTTTCCAAACTAAAACAAAAAACGTGATTTTGATATATCACCTTAACTCATTCAGCCCGAAGGCCGTATTTCCCAAATTGTGGAGGCGCCATCTAATAATGACTATGCACCAGTTGCAGGAGATGGATGGACCATGATAATTCAAGGGCAGTGCCAGGTTATCTTGGCGCCGACAGGCGCCAAGCTAATCTGGCACTACCCTTGAATTATCACGGTCGACCCATCGCCTGCTGTAGTGCGTCAGGGCTGAATGGGTTAAACGTTTGGGGGATGTAACGCCACCCCCACCCTCAGATCCGCTCTTGCTTGTAAAAACTGTGTTCAGTTTGAGATCTGACGTGCACTAAATTAGTATTCATTAACCCATTACTTCCAAAGACCGCATCTACCACGTTTTGGAGGTGTCACCTAACATTATGTACCATCGCAGGAGATGGATCGAGCCATGATAATTCAAGGGTAGTGCCAGATGAGCTTGGCGCCTGATGGCACCAAGCTCATCTGGCACGACCCTTGAATTATCATGCTCGACCCATCTCCTGCTGAAGTTACGTCGGGTTTGTTTAAATGCGTTAAGCACTCGTTATTATCAGTGCTATTTCCAAGCTAAATATACTGAAAGCATACTGACTTTTAACATCACTGCTTGGTATGGCAATCTCAGTATGAAAAACAGGGGCAGACTGTCACGTATCGTCAGAACAGCTGAAAAGATCATTGGCCTAGGACAGTACCCAGTAGATGATCCGTACCATAGAGCTGTCCGAAGGATAACTGCTAGCATTGTCAATGATCCTCGTCACCCACTATCTGATCAGTTTCAAATGCTACCATCAGGCAGACGTTTCAACATGCCACTTGCCAAAAGGAATGTTTTTCAGAAGTCTTTTATTCCAACTGCTGTCTCGATTTTGAACTCTCGTTTATAACGCCGCGATAAGTATGATCTACTTAACATTACCTCCCATCTTGTGACAGATTGCTTGTGATAGATTGCTGCAATGATAATTTTTCATGATATGTTCTTGTAGCGTTTGTTAATGTCTTATATTGTTGTTTCATGACGAGCCGAAAGGCAAATTTCTGTCGTGCCTTGACTCGAACAGACAATAAAGTTGTATTGTATTGATTTGTATTGTATTGTATTGTATTGTATGGTATGGTATTGTATTGTATTATTGTATTGTAAATATCTTACAACCTATTTTTCACTGGCCTTTTTGGTGAGCAGGAGGTCATCGGGGCATCATCGGCCATAGCTGGCCCGCGCACAGTCTTGCGCGGGCCACCAAAGGCCGATGTGGAACCGAGGACATTTTCCTCACTAGGTTGCGTGTCCCGTTTCTAAAACCACTTCGCAAGTGAACAATAATATCCAGCGCAATGAACTTTCTCTTCTGTGCTATTTCAGCGTCATGGTTTGTTCAAAGCCTTCACCGACACATTTCTAAACGTATGCATGGAAACGTTGTAACTTGAACGCTGCGTGATATCCTGTGCCAGAGGAACAGAGAATAATCTGCCGTTTTACGGCAAAAGCTTGGTATGTCTGTTCTTTTTAGAAAAGCGAGATTATCATTGCATAACAATTAATATCTCGCTTTTCTAAAAAAAAAATGCATATTATGTCGTTAACTCATTCTGCCTGCGACACACCACAGCAAGACATGGCTTGACCATGATAGTTCAAGGGTGATGGCAGAATAGCTTGGCGCCTACAGGCGCCAAGCTATTCTGCCACCACCCTTGAACTATCATGGTCGATCTGTCTCCTGAATTGTAATGCAGTCCTCAGAGGATAACTCCAAAATGTGGGTATTTCGTGCCTCGGGCACAATGAGTTAATGACAGAGATATAAATTGGGCCAAAGATCCGCATGCCTGCAAGTATTCATGAGTATCTATGCTTCTTACTGGTTCACTAAATCTAGCAAGGCTCTTGTCTAGGAGGGTTTAACTATCACAAAAACCGCATTTATATTTTTGACGACCTTTTCATTTTTACTTCTCAAATGTCAGGTTAGGTCAATGCTGGCATACGTAATTTGATTTATACATTTACATTTAAAGCCACCTGCTGCAGGCAATAAAGAGTAATCGTTCGCAATAATATCTCACTCCTTATACTATCTATCTATCTATCTATCTATCTATCTATCTATCTATCTATCTATCTATCTATCTATCTATCTATCTATCTATCTATCTATCTATCTATCTATATCCCGTAGTCTTGCCAACCGTTGGGGCACCACTGATGACTTGGCAACCAGCTCCCTCCATTCCTCTCTGTTGTCTGCCATTCTCAGCGTATCGCCCAGCTTCAGTCCTGTCCACTCTGAGATATAGTCCTCCCATCTTTTCCTCTGTCTTCCTCTCTTTCGTTCTCCTTGCACAGTGCCTTGCGGAATTGTTTTAGGCAAGCCCAGCTGAACGCGTGACATGCCCAAACCACATCAGTTTGCGTTTTTTTACAATGGCTAATAGGTCTTCATAGGGCCCGATGGCTTGCCTGATTCTGCTTCCCACTTTCTCGTTCGTGATGTGATCTCTGTATGAAATGCCAAGCAGCCTTCGGAAACATCTCATTTCAGTGGCTTGTATCCTCCTTTCAAGGTCTGCTGTGAGGGTCCATGACTCGCAGGCATACAAGAACACTGAGATGACTAAGGCATCAGTCTGATCTTGGAGCAGAGTGTGATGTTTCTGTCCTTCCATATGGTCTTCAATCTTGTCAGTGCTGTTGTTGTCTGCGCAATCCTGGACAGTATTTCTGGTTTTGATCCCTCATCTGTCACAATGGCTCCTAAGTATTTGAATTTCTTAACTGTTTCCAGTTTTTGGCCTCCAACCATGATTTCAGTGCCAATGCCACTGGCGTTATTGGTCACCAGATTGGTCTTCTCTGCACTGATTTCCATCCCATATGCAATGGCTCTACTATCCAACTTTTCCACCAGCTGAGCTAGCTCCTTCTATGTTCCTGCAAGGCAATCAATGTCTTCCGCAAAGCGCAAGTTCGTGATTGTTCTGCCTCCAATACTGACAGTTCCTTCATGATCTTTCAGAGCGTCCGTCGTGATTCTTTTCAGGAAGATGTTGAAAAGAGTAGGTGAGAGCAAGCAGCCTTGTCTGACTCCAACTGTAGTCCTAAACCAGTTTCCTATTTTGCCGTTGATGCAGACTGCGCTAGTGGCCTTGTTGTAAAGGTTTGCTATGACTTTGATCAGGTTAGCATTGATGTTGTATAGCTTCATGGTGGACCAAAGGGCTGCATGCCACACCCTGTCAAACGCTTTTTTAAAATCCACAAAGACATGATAGAGATCTTGCTGGTGCTGGAGGTGCCTCTCGGAGAACTCTCAGGTTGAAGATCTGCTCAGTTGTGCTGCGCCCTGGTCTGAAGCCTGCCTGTTCCTCAGCTATGCTTTCCTCTGCCTGTGGCTTCAGCCTGTTCAGTAGGATCTTTAACATTACTTTGCTTGGGTGGCATATAAGACTGATCGTGCGATAATTCTGGCATTGATGTAAGTTGCCTTTTTTGGGGAGAGTTATTATAAGTGATTGGGTCTATGGTGTGGGCCAATCCCCTGACTGCCAGATTTTATTGCAGATTGTTAGTAAGGCGCTTATCATGTCTTCTCCCCCTTCTTGGACTAGCTCTGCAGGAATGTTGTCTGCTCCTGCTGCCTTCCCTTTTTTTCAGCGACTTCACTGCAGCCTCTACTTCTTCTCGGAGGATGGGATAGTTGCCATTGTTGGTCACGGGTGGGTTGACAAGTATGCCTGGGTCCCCTGCAGTTCGGTGGTTGTACAAATCGGAGCAGTACTCTGTCCATCTCTTCAGTATGTCTTGGTCTTCCGTAAGACAGTTCCCTTCACTATCTTGAATGATTGAGGAGCGTCCTTGTTTTACACTGGTCAGGTCTTTCACCAGCTGGTATGCTTTTTTTGCTATTATTTTTGTTCAAATTTTCTTCTACGTGTTTACACTGATCTTCAATCCACTTATTCTTTGCCTTTTTCATGCTTTTCTTGATATCCTGGTTAATGTCCCTGTATTGTTGAGCTCCTTCTTCCTCTGATTTCTTTTTCTTCAATTCTCGACGCTTGTCACATAGAACAAAGATATACATGTTCTTTATAATTATGTCTTACAATACAGCTGCCAAAAAGAGCTGTCTTATGCAGCTTGGGTGTCGTACAATGAACGATTTATCTGCTGTTCTCCATTGTACGTTGAAAGTTTCATTGACGCGAGCCAGGGAGGGGTGGGGGGGGGGGGGGAAAGAGGAGGAGGGGGGGGCAGAACACCTCTGCTACATGGCTTGTGAAAATGAGGGTACAACAGTCTTATCTGACGAGAAACAACGATGGGAACCCGTTCTATCGGCGAATTATATCAGTCAGAGCCCGGCCCGGAGCAGTTAACCCATTTCTTCCCGATGCACCTACTCCTTGAAATTAATTTGACAGATAGTTCAAGGGTGGTGCCAGAATAGCTTGGCGCCTGATGCGCCAAGCTATTCTGACACCACCCTTGAACAAAAAACAGTTGATTTATCTCGCAATCTGTCATGCAGCCTTCATAGGACAATAAGCAACTTTTACACAATCAGCCTCAGTATGTAATGGATCAATACACCAAGAGCGGCAGACAAATTGGTCGTGATACTTTAAAGATTATACATTATTATTATTATTATTATTATTATTATTATTATTATTATTATTATTATTATTATTATTATTATTATTATTGTTCTTGTTGTTGTTATTAATTATCATTATTATTATATCATCATGCTAGTATTATTATTATTATTATTATTATTATTATTATTATTATTATTATTATTATTATTATTATTATAAACTTTTGAATGGTGACTTTATAGCGTGTTTACAAAGTGCGTTGTATTTTGTTTTAGTACTTTTTGTGAATTGCGTTTTTGTAATTAGTTATTCTTGTACAATTAGTTTTTGTTAAGCGCCTAGAGCTCTAATCTGAAGTTAGGCGCTATACTCATTATTATTATTATTATTATTATTATTATTATTATTATTATTATTATTATTATTATTATTATTATGCCAGATTAGTTTAGCCGCCGTGTGATGGCCTTAGTCGCCTGCTCGGCGTTAAACCCAAATAACTAATTAAATAACAGATTAGTTTAGCGCCTTGGCAGCACATAAACCTTATTAACCCTTTTAGCCCCGGATTCATACAGCAGGAGATGGATTGACCATGATAATTCAAGGGTAGTGCCAGATTAGCTTGGCGCCTTCACCAATTTAATCTGGCACCACCCTTGAATTATCACGGCCAAGCCATCTCCTGCAACTGGTACATAGTCGTTAGGCAACACCTCCAAAATTTGAGAAATGGGACCGTGGGGCTAAAAGGGTTAAACGTGTACAAATCCCGCGCTATTACGTGAGGAATGAAAAATAACAGAACCAATGCGCCCACTCAATACTGATCAGAAAAGAAAATAGTTCTTTGCACACTATGTGATGTGTCGTAGAAACGTCAATCTCGGTTATGTTAAACAGCAGTTGTTTGAACACCCCTTCCTGGAGAACACAAATGTATATAGGATCAACAGGAGGAATTTAGATCTTCATGAGTTTTCACACTGTGAGTGGATTTCTCAAGCCTGCACAGAGGTTACCCCTAAGAACAAATTTTAGAGATGTCACATAACGATTTTGTATGAGATGGATTGACCATGATAATCAAGGGTAGTCCCAGACTACCCTGGCGCTAACAGGCGTCAAGCTAATCAGGCACTACCCTTAAAGTATTATGGTCGGGTCCCCTCTTGCTGTAGAGTGGCGGGTCTAAATGTGTTAAACAGTGCTGCAACTCCATTGTCCATATTGAAGAAAGAACGAAGCAAGGTCACCACAAGGTCACCACAAGGTCACCACAAAAAAAACTGTGTAATAAAACAAAATATATGTAAATGAAGCCTACAAGAGTCATAGATCCTCAGGAGCCCCCGCAAGTTGCGGGGAGGGGGGGCTCATGAGGATCTATGCCTCTTGAAGATATGTTGCACTCACTTCCGGTCACAGTCCTCGGGATAAATCTGCATCTGGATTTATAGTGACAGAAGAGAGGTTTTATCTGCCCCTGGAGATTTTACCAACAGTCTGGTAGTCCGTTAGATCTGATCTTCTCTAGGCGAGATCTAGTCACGTGGAAATTATTAGTGGGGCCTCTGAGGGGTTGGAGTTTTATTGTAGGTAGCCAGGGGATTTCGCTTCCACCTTTTCATTATCAAAGCCAAAGCGGTCGCCATCTCTTAACTCATAGAACCCCGAATACACAACAGCAAAACATGGATCGAGCATGATAGTTCAAGGGTGGTGCCAGAATAGCTTGGCGCCCATAGGCGCCAAGCTATTCTGGCACCACCCTTGAACTATCATGCTCGATCTGTCTCTAACACAGTCCTTCAGAGAGCAACTTTAAAATTCGGGGATTTCGGTCCTGGGGTAGAATGTATTAATTGTGTCTTAATTATTGCATACACATTGCGGGAGATTTCCCGACTGTGACAACTCAGTGGCAGTGACTGATTAGTTTGGCACCTGCATGCGCCAATGTAGGCCAATCAGGCACTACACTTGAAATATATACTGTCCAGCCATCTACTGCAGTTGGAGCTAGAGGGGAAGGGCCCAGCAAAAGCAAATCTGAGGAAACTAAGGTTATTAGTATTTAATCAGATGGATCTTGTCATAGCGTGTGCGTATACGGGCAGCACAGTGCGTGTGCGTAGGTGCGAAGAGGATGGAATGGCGCGTGGACGGGTGTTTGGTGTGTTTTAGCTCCTTTCTTTTTTGTAATAAACATTAAATTATGACAAGAAAAAACATTATTTTTTTAAACAGTAAATGACTAAGCAGTGTACTGCCAATATATGACATTTTCCAATATCTGTAGTAAGCAACTAGACACATTCATTTAATACGAGATAATTTGCGTCTCTCTCTCTCTCTCTCTCTCTCTCTCTCTCTCTCTCTCTCTCTCTCTCTCTCTCTCTCTCTCTCTCTCTCTCTCTCTCTCTCTCTCTCTCTCTCTCTCTCTCTCTCTCTCTCTCTCTCTTTGGCTAGATGAACTGTACATACAGTTAAACATAATCGAGTGTACCTTTTTGACAAAACGTCGTATTGCTGAGCTGAGATTCTTTCCCTGAAACCTCAAAATTCACTCATCTACCCCTGGGAATTTTCTTTATGGTGTTAAATTTAGAACCCATTAACCTGTTTACTGCCAGGACTGCTGACCCCAGTAGCAAGAGTCATCGGGCCCACGACGGCCGCAGTAGGGCCGCGCACGGCAGTGCGCGGCCCTACTGCGGTCGTCGTGGGCCCGATGACTTTTGCTTACTGGGAAAATGCCTATCACTGATAAATCTGCATTGTTTTAAAAGACACAAAATAATAACGGCCAACGTCAGTAAAGGAGTTAATGGCGCTTTGTGTGTTAAGCTCAAATGGTTTTTCCTATGTTTTTCTCTTCGAAATATATTACCTTTCTTTTACAAATGTGGGGAAAGCTGGAGGCATCTAGATTTTTCATTTTCTCGTGATACTAGTTTTCACCCAAAAGATTGATTGGCAACACGATACTTTTTTTTTAAAGATTTGTTGAAAAAGATTTGTTAGTGTATGTCCAACGTTCATCTAGTTGCAAATTATGAGTCAAACACGTGCCAAGTCTTCCATTGTGTTTCGTGTTTTGTGGCGACTCTATCGTATCCTTGCAGATTACTTCGCGAAAGTTCAAGGAACGATTACTTTGTGAAAGTTTTTCTTGAACAACAAATAAGGATGCATCGCATTCCGTTTAACACTTTGTGTCCTGGTCTGTGTTTTTCAACCTTACAACCAAAGGCTCAGTTGCATGAGGGAGCCTAGTCCTGTGCCAGAAACTAAGCAAGGTACTCCGCTATAGCGGAGCACCTTGCTAAGTGATTGGCGCAGGACTAAGCCCACTCATGCAACTGGCCCAAAAATCTTTTTTTTTTTTTTAAGAGTCACAGACCAGTGGTAGTAACATTTTACTCGCGTATTACTACGATCGCGTTCCTCTCGGAATACAGAATTACCTTGTTTCAAAATAATCACAGAGTAAAATTTCAATCCTGTCACTTTCACCACAACCATGACAGCTCTAGAGTCCACCTAGCCAATGGATTGCTTTGCCCGAGTCATGTTTTAGGAAAGCGATCGACATCTCTAGTTACTGACATACAGGTAGAACTCTTTTAACCACATTCATTCTTGTCACACAACAAGAGAAGGAACGACCTACACAGTTCAGCAGCTTAACTCATTCGAGACGTGCCGCCACCGTATACGCGGCATAAGCGGCGTATCCGGAGTCGGCACGTCTCGAATGAGTTAAGGGCGTTTTGTTAAAGTGTTTATTTGTTTCTTTGTTGGATAGCTGATTGCTTGTGTTTGTTTGTTAGTTTGTTCGTTTGTTTGTTGCTTGCTTGTTTGCTTGCTTGATTGCATGATGGATGGATGGATGGATGGATGGATGGATGGATGGATGGATGGATGGATGGATGGATGGATGGATGGATGGATGGATGGATGGATCGATCGATCGATCGATCGATCGATGGCTTGCTTGTACGTTTGTTCGTTATTTCTTGTTTGCCTTTTCTTGTTTTCTTTTCACTCATTCTTTTGTTTGTTTGCATGCTTATTGCAGGGCAGGGTACGGATGGGCTAGGTTAGGTAAATGTGTAAAGGTTTAGCCCTGTGTTAACTGAGCAGGCTGAGTGGGTAGAGGTGTAGCATCTTCAGAGACGCTTTCTTATCTTCCTATGTAATGGCTTCTCCCACACCTGATGCGTGTGACATACAGACAGCAAAGGTGAATCTATTGTTACTGAAAGGACTCATCCGGGCGCATTTACAGTCTTTTGATTGAAGCTGCGTCAGGTTACGAACAGTGCCGTGGGAAAAAAAATAACATTCAACCTTTAACATTCAGCACTGGTCGACCGAGAAACCTCAATCTGAACAGCCGCAAAGCCTACCCTCGTGCTATCATGGCCGAGCCATTTCCTATCGTTGTCTCCGTACTCATTTGAGACGTGCCGCATGCGGATACGCGGCTTTCAGTTAACTCATTCAGTCCCGACACAGCACAGCAAGATATGGATTGACCATGATAGTTCAAGGGTGGTGCCAGAACAGCTTGGCGCCTATAGGCGCCAAGCTATTCTGGCACCACCCTTGCACTATCATGGTCAATCTGTCTCCTGAATTGTAATGCATTCCTCCGAGGACAACTAAAACATGTGGGGATTTCGTACCCGGGACACAATGGTTTAATGTTAAAGGTGTTACACTGACCTAAACATGACACATGACAAAGTGCGGTACTTTTGATTCATGATGTAGAATAACATACATCCACACCAAGCAGAGTGCCACAGCTCGCAGAAAGACAGCGTCGACTCTCCATACACCTACGTTCCAGTGCTCCCATTGCCCTCGCAGGTGTGGCTCCAGGATTAGCTTGGCCAGCCACACCCGCACTCACAAATAGAAGTCATGCACAATAACGACATCATCGGTTTTCGATGGTCTACCCATTACACCAAGCAGCTGACTACCAGGCATGTAGAATGCCAAGAAATTCCCAGCAACGAAAGGAACAAGCTAAGAAAGGACAATTACAACACAATGTATTTCATTTTCGGGTAAAAATCTTATTGCAAAATGGATATTACAAACAAGTACACAATGCTCTACTTCTCTTTTCTATGGTGTTACACATCTCACCAAGGACACATCTCACCATGAGTTACACATCTCACCATGAGTTACACATCTCACCATGAGTTACACATCTCACCATGAGTCACACATCTCACCAAGAGTTACACATCTTACCAAGAGTTACACATCTCACCATGAGTTACACATCCCACCATGAGTTACACATCTCACCATGAGTTACACATCTTACGAAGAGTTACACATCTCACCAAGAATTACACATCTCACCATGAGGTACACATCTCACCATGAGTTACACATCTCATCAAGAGTTACATATGTCACCAACAGTTACACATCTAACGAAGAGTTACACATCTCACCAAGAGTTACACATCTCACCATGAGTTACACATCTCACCATGAGTTACACATCTCACCATGAGTTACACATCTCATCAAGAATGAAATATGTCACCAACAGTTACACATCTAACGAAGAGTTACACATCTCACCAAGAGTTACACATCTCACCATGAGTTACACATTTCACCATGAGGTACACATCTCATCAAGAGTTACATATGTCACCAAAAGTTACACATCTAACGAAGAGTTACACATCTCACCAAGAGTTACACATCTCACCATGACTTACACATCTCACCACGAGTCACACATCTCACCAATAGTTACACATCTCACTAAGAGTTACACATCTCACCACGAGTCACACATCTCACCAAGAGTTACACATCTCACCAAGAGTTACACATCTCACTAAGAGTTACACATCTCACCATGAGTCACGCATCTCACCAAGAGTTACACATCTCACCAAGAGTTACACATCTCACCAAGAATTACATATCTCACCTAAAGTTACACATCTCACCATGAGTTACACATCTCACCATGAGTTACACATCTCACCAAGAGTTACACATCTCACCATGAGTTACGCATCTCACCATGAGTTACACATCTCACCATGAGTTACACATCTCACCATGACTTATACATCTCACCAAGAGTCACACATCTCACCAATAGTTACACATCGCACTAAGAGTTACACATCTCACCATGAGTCACACATCTCACCAAGAGTTACACATCTCACTAAGAGTTACACATCTCACCATGAGTCACACATCTCACCAAGAGTTACACATCTCACTAAGAGTTACACATCTCACCATGAGTCACGCATCTCACCAAGAGTTACACATCTCACTAAGAGTTACACATCTCACCATGAGTTACACATCTCACCAAGAGTTACACATATCACCATGAGTTACACATGTCACCATGAGTTACACATCTCACCAAGAGTTACACATCTTACTAAGAGTTACACATCTCACCATGAGTTACACATCTCACCATGATTTACACATCTGACCAAGAGTTACACATCTCATCATGAGTTACACATCTCACCAAGAGTTACACATCTCACCATGAGTTACACATCTCACCAAGAGTTACACATCTCACTAAGAGTTACACATCTCACCATGAGTCACGCATCTCACCAAGAGTTACACATCTCACCATGACTTACACATCTCACCAAGAGTTACACATCTCACTAAGAGTTACACATCTCACCATGAGTCACGCATCTCACCAAGAGTTACACATCTCACCATGACTTACACATCTCACCAAGAGTTACACATCTCACTAAGAGTTACACATCTCACCATGAGTCACGCATCTCACCAAGAGTTACACATCTCACCATGTGTTACACAGCTCACCATGAGTTACACATCTCACCATGAGTTACACATCTCACCAAGAGTTACACATCTCACCATGAGTTACACATCTCACCAAGAGTTACACATCTCACCAAGAGTTACACATCTTACCAAGAGTTACACATCTCACCGTGAGTTACACATCTCACCATGATTTACACATCTCATCAAGAGTTACACCTCTCACCAAGAGTTATACATCTCACCAAAGAAAGCGAAGTAGAGCATTGTGTAATTGTTTGTATGTCAATCCTTTAGCAAATTATACATACAACCTGAAAAACTGAAAATGTAATAAATTGTGTCCCACTTGTCCTTTCTAAGTGTGTTTCTTTCTTTGTTTGGGATTTTCTTGACGAAGAAAAGACTAGAACTAAAGCTTAGTACGAAACAACATATTTATGTAACGACTGCCCAATGTGCAAAAGGACATCGGGCCGACCTCGGCCGCCGTTGGCCCGCGCACGGCCGTGCGCGGGCCAACGGCCGACGAGGTCGGCCCGATGTCCTTTTGCACATTGGGTTTGTATGTATGCTTTCTATACCAAACAAACATATAAGGCCTTTATTAACAAGGTTTGATGTTGGCGATTTCACAGCAATATCTCTTGGCATCAACTTCAAAGCGGATGAAGAGTTTAAAACACATATTATATGTCTCAGTTTAATGACACTCGTAAATGTAACACCACACACACACACACACACACACACACACACACACACACACACACACACACACACACACACACACACACACACACACACACACACACACACACCTCCCCTCCTTTAAAAAAAAATGCAAGCATCGAAAAATAAATTAAAGTAAAAAATGTACATCATACCAAAACCATGCGAGAGTGCTGCAAAGATCGGTGGTAATCCCGTTGTAACCCCAGTGACAACGGATGGCCTCATTACATTCGTGTCACGTCGCGTCAAATTTACGTCATTTCCGCAGGCGTGCCGCTACCTTGTTTTCTGATCGTCATGTGCGCATAAAATGAATAAAAGAGACGGGAAATGTTTACATGGATGCTATTTAACCCCCGTGTACTTGCAGCCACCAGTACTGTTTAACAGTACTGACTCATCATACTTAACCCGTTCACTGCCGAGAAAAAAATCAACACCGTCAGACTCCAAGAGGCATAGATCCTCATGAGCCCCCGCATTCGCGGGGGCTCATGAGGGTCTATGCCTCTTGCCGAAACCAATGTGTATCCATGTTCCTTTGACGGCTAGAGATCTTTGTGAAAACAATGGCCTTTGTCTTCTGATGTCGCTTGATACATGTCGCTGACTTCATATCGCACACAAACAAGTCCTGGTGTGCACACTATTCGGTTTTTGAAGTAAATATACTATGTTCGGCATCCTGTCTCGGAAGACAATGGAGTATGCGCTTGCTGGGTCAGTCACTGGAGTGACCTCTCCAGTGCGCAAGCCTGGGCGAAGTGTATGGAGATCCTGGGATGCCCAGTCGTCAAGACTCTCCCTCTCGGCCTCGCTGATGTATCCAAAGGAATGCAAAGCAGTACGTTTGGCATCAGTTTGGCTGCAGGAGCTGCCAGAACAGTGCGTGAATACAGGCAGCTGTCTGCCTTCGGGGCTCCACTCCTGATTTGAAGGGTTTACTCCCCCACATTTGGCCGTTGGATCCAACCTGATCTCCTCCGTCCTCTAGCCGTTGGCTGTCAGAAACAGCTCATCCGCCTAGTGGTGCAATGTGAACACCACCCCCTCACGTGGTTTATCCCACCAGCTGAGGTGGTTTGCCAGGGTGTGGCGCTTGGAGCCAACACGTGAGAGATTAAGGAGATGGATGAGGACCAGTGATGCCCGTCCGTCCTATGTAGGACGCAGCTGCCGAACAGCAAAGGTACTACCTCTATCCAGAGCCCCCTACACCCCTATATATATACTATAACACACTGTATATTCCGTTCCATAACTGAGTGGTCCCAACAACACCCAAGATGAGCTGAAATTAAGCTCGTCCGCCACCATGACCTCCAAGGAGAAACTCAAGACAGTCCTCCCCTCTAAATATTAATTCTCTCTCTCTCTCTCTCTCTCTCTCTCTCTCTCTCTCTCTCTCTCTCTCTCTCTCTCTCTCTCTCTCTCTCTCTCTCTCTCTCTCTCTCTCTCTCTCTCTCTCTCTCTCTCTCTCTCTCTCTCTCTCTCTCTCTCTCTCTCTCTCAACATAATTCAACTTTCTATTATAATCCAAATAATTTTGCTGTCTAAAGTGAATTTTCACTATGATCCAAATGATTTGCTTCGTATATAGGTCAAGTTATCATTAGCGCGTGTCTGTGTGTGCGCGCGAGCGTGTATGTGTTAGTGTGCGCGCGTTAACGTGCGCGCGTTGCGTGTACTTTTTATTTTTCGTTTGTTTTTTGTATGACCGAATGAATGAATGAATTTTGTTTAATGTCTCTTCATGTTTAATGTTTTCTAATTTTTCTTTGTGTAATTTGGTACTATTAGTATTACAATTATTATCCTGTGTTTGTAGAGTAGCAACGGCAAGTATGAAAATGGCACAAGTGCTAATTACTTTATCCGTTGAGAAATAAATAAAGTTTCGTTTCATTTCATTTCTCTCTCTCTCTCTCTCTCTCTCTCTCTCTCTCTCTCTCTCTCTCTCTCTCTCTCTCTCTCTCTCTCTCTCTCTCTCTCTCTCTCTCTCTCTCTCTCTCTCTCATGAAACCAGGACTAAATTCACTGGCACTAATATTGTCACTTACACTCTACAGAAGCCATATCGAAGGTCGCCATGGGTATTTCTTCTCGCCCACAGAACATCTATAGGACAACCTGTTCATAAAAGAAACGTATTCTCTGCACCGTACAAAGCAAGTGTCAAATGTCCCATTATGCAAATTGAGATCGTCTGTTAAATGTAACAGATTTTAGTGCTGGACAGAATATAAATTCTCTACGCCGGACAAAGCAACAGATAGTCCCCGATCACTTTTAGTGCCAGAGGGACATTAAAATGAAGAAGATGATGATGAAAGCAACAGTGTCAACTGACCTATGCAGCAGGCAATGGCGCTAAATGAAAAGTCACGTTCTCGTAACTTGACGCTTCCGAGGTAATATCCCCCCCCCACCCCCACCCACCCCGTTACCCCCTGAAGCGTTCATTAACCCATTGACTACTGAGGAAAGTGATCACCACGTGAATCCACCTGCAAAAGACATAGGTGCTCATGAGCTCCCGCAACTGCTGGTGCGCACGGGCTTCTGTGTCTCCTGCTACCTCTATGCCGCGTATCCGGAGGCGGCACGTCTCGAATGAGTTAACAGAATTCAGCCAGCGTGAGGTTTCCATTTCCTCGTGTCGTAGCTGCTACGTGCTGAACCGAGGTTAGCCTGAAGACATTTTCACTCATTCTCACCCAAAATCAGTGTACAAATACGAAACAAACGCTTGTCTGTTGCTTGCCGCAGTGGCTATATTGAGACATGACCTGTATTGAGACATAGTGGCTATATTGAGACATGATTGGTATTGAGACATAGTGGCTATATTGAGACATGACCTGTATTGAGACATAGTGGCTATATTGAGACATGACCTGTATTGAGACATAGTGGCTATATTGAGACATAGCACAGACCATCAGACACAGTGAACCAAAAATGGTACCTGTTTCGGGATCTCCCTGAAAGTCACGAAAATGACACAATCTGTATGGACGGTGTGTTATTAGGGACCATTCTTTATGATTTTATTACGAATAAATATTCGGACAGTGGCATAAACTATATAATACAAATCACTGACTATTTGATCCACGCTTAAATCAAGATTTGTTTTCTGGTGTCCGTAAATTCACGTAATTTACTTTACCAAATTGTTGTGCCCAAACAGTTATGAAGAAATATCACGTAATTTCTTTTAAGCCATTCAGCCCTGACGCACTACAGCAGGAGATGGGTCGACCATGATAATTCAAGGGCAGTGCCAGGTTAGCTTGGCGCCTATCGGCGCCAAGCTAATCTGGCACTGCCCTTGAATTATCATGGTCGAGCCATCTCCTGCAACCGGTGCATAGTCATTAGATGATACCTCCAAAATTTGGAAAATACGGCCGTCGGGCTGAATGAGTTAAGAAGAAATGTTGTAAATGGTGTGAATTTTCAGATCTTTAATTTCCATTCTGACAATAACAAAGTAAACTACGTTACCGGTATATCTCCAAACAACGTCATTCAGTGCGTTGGTCAAAAAATATCTTTGGATGGGCCCAGTGACATATAGTGAGGTCACATGACAACGGTATTTGGAGCAGTCTTCCCTTGCACGCGGCGTAAGGAAAGAACGCGACAGTAATTTACGTTACCAAAAGCCTATCATACTAATACATAGTATGATCGGCTTTTGAAGTTCAAAAACTGCATGGGTTTTTGCTTTTGCGCCTGAATCGGTTCTTTTTAACTTTTTGGCTGTTCCCTGATGTCACAATTTATTTTCCATGGTCTGCAATTGCCTTTGTTTTCATCCCTACGTCACACGACCAATCTCTCTAGCCAAACCGTACCACGTGACCGAGCTACAAAAACCCTTGTAGCGACAAATGGCGGATTTCTTGTAGCCCTCTTTCTGATGCGTCTTGGATGCCAGTTTTGTTCTACAAAAGATCACCTAAACGTTCTAAAGTACAAAGTTACTTAGTGTTCTTCGAAACATCAGGCACACTACTGGAGACGGAAACGTCATGCACGATTTGAAATTACGTCATAAGTCTGTTATGTATAAATGTATATTCTTTTGATGTCAGTCATGTCTAGCGTGATCCAGGTCGGAATAATTCATCTTGATTTCTTTTACGAAAATATTGGAGGAATGAAAACAAATACGTTATTGGTAGCAGGGACTTGCCGCACGGACCCTTGTAGGCCTTCGGGAGGTCAAAGGAACCATTGTACCCCTCAGGCCTTCGCGGTACAATGGTTCCTTTGACCTCCCTCAGGCCTACGGGGGTCCGTGTAGCAAACCCCTGCGACCAATAACTTATATTGCAACATGTGCACCATGGTAAAACACGATGCCAAATCAATGATATTGTGCGTTGGCAATGTTTTTCCTCAAGCCACAATAATTCCTTAGGTAAGCGAGTTTTCATACACCTCTTTGAGAGAATTTTTTTAGTTACGCCAGTACCCTCCTAAATTCATAAGAGTCAATATGTTCTACCCGGCCGTTTGATACGAGACACGAGAAATTGAATGCGTTTTTTTCAAAGTACCGGTACATAATTTGCCTTACATGCTATGCTTCAAAATATTGAAACCAAGGGGAATCACAGCGCTGGACAGACAACAGTTAGATCCCCTGCCCCCGCCTATCAGGCACCCAATCGCCAGCCCACAGAGAAATACGCAGGTATAGAATAAGACAATCATTTCCATCCTCAAAAAGAATGGATCAGGTCTCTTATATAAACCATGTCTTTCTCCGGAACTTAGGAAGTAGGCAGGAGAAACATACATACACAAACATGAAGGTGCGCTACTATATGTGGTCGGGTAAATACCCTGATTTCCCACAGTAGATGCACAGAACATTACACAACAATGTAACGATACAAATTTTGCCTCGAGTTATACATGATACTCACAAACCAGATAGGTGAGGCTAGCGCTGGCAGAATTGTCAGTACTCAAACCAAGGGGAATCACAGCGCTGGACAGACAACAGTTAGATCCCCTGCCCCCGCCTATCAGGCACCCAATCGCCAGCCCACAGAGAAATACGCAGGTATAGAATAAGACAATCATTTCCATCCTCAAAAAGAATGAATCAGGTCTCTTATATAACCCATGTCTTTCTCCGGAACTTAGGAAGTAGGCAGGAGAAACATACATACACAAACAGGAAGGTGCGCTACTATATGTGGTCGGGTAAATACCCTGATTTCCCACAGTAGATGCACAGAACATTACACAACAATGTAACGATACAAATTTTGCCTCGAGTTATACATGATACTCACAAACCAGATAGGTGAGGCTAGCGCTGGCAGAATTGTCAGTACTCAAACCAAGGGGAATCACAGCGCTGGACAGACAACAGTTAGATCCCCTGCCCCCGCCTATCAGGCACCCAATCGCCAGCCCACAGAGAAATACGCAGGTATAGAATAAGACAATCATTTCCATCCTCAAAAAGAATGGATCAGGTCTCTTATATAACCCATGTCTTTCTCCGGAACTTAGGAAGTAGGCAGGAGAAACATACATACACAAACATGAAGGTGCGCTACTATATGTGGTCGGGTAAATACCCTGATTTCCCACAGTAGATGCACAGAACATTACACAACAATGTAACGATACAAATTTTGCCTCGAGTTATACATGATACTCACAAACCAGATAGGTGAGGCTAGCGCTGGCAGAATTGTCAGTACTCAAACCAAGGGGAATCACAGCGCTGGACAGACAACAGTTAGATCCCCTGCCCCCGCCTATCAGGCACCCAATCGCCAGCCCACAGAGAAATACGCAGGTATAGAATAAGACAATCATTTCCATCCTCAAAAAGAATGGATCAGGTCTCTTATATAACCCATGTCTTTCTCCGGAACTTAGGAAGTAGGCAGGAGAAACATACATACACAAACATGAAGGTGCGCTACTATATGTGGTCGGGTAAATACCCTGATTTCCCACAGTAGATGCACAGAACATTACACAACAATGTAACGATACAAATTTTGCCTCGAGTTATACATGATACTCACAAACCAGATAGGTGAGGCTAGCGCTGGCAGAATTGTCAGTACTCAAACCAAGGGGAATATATATATAAGAGACCTGATCCATTCTTTTTGAGGATGGAAATGATTGTCTTATTCTATACCTGCGTATTTCTCTGTGGGCTGGCGATTGGGTGCCTGATAGGCGGGGGCAGGGGATCTAACTGTTGTCTGTCCAGCGCTGTGATTCCCCTTGGTTTGAGTACTGACAATTCTGCCAGCGCTAGCCTCACCTATCTGGTTTGTGAGTATCATGTATAACTCGAGGCAAAATTTGTATCGTTACATTGTTGTGTAATGTTCTGTGCATCTACTGTGGGAAATCAGGGTATTTACCCGACCACATATAGTAGCGCACCTTCATGTTTGTGTATGTATGTTTCTCCTGCCTACTTCCTAAGTTCCGGAGAAAGACATGGGTTATATAAGAGACCTGATCCATTCTTTTTGAGGATGGAAATGATTGTCTTATTCTATATCTGCGTATTTCTCTGTGGGCTGGCGATTGGGTGCCTGATAGGCGGGGGCAGGGGATCTAACTGTTGTCTGTCCAGCGCTGTGATTCCCCTTGGTTTGAGTACTGACAATTCTGCCAGCGCTAGCCTCACCTATCTGGTTTGTGAGTATCATGTATAACTCGAGGCAAAATTTGTATCGTTACATTGTTGTGTAATGTTCTGTGCATCTACTGTGGGAAATCAGGGTATTTACCCGACCACATATAGTAGCGCACCTTCATGTTTGTGTATGTATGTTTCTCCTGCCTACTTCCTAAGTTCCGGAGAAAGACATGGGTTATATAAGAGACCTGATCCATTCTTTTTGAGGATGGAAATGATTGTCTTATTCTATATCTGCGTATTTCTCTGTGGGCTGGCGATTGGGTGCCTGATAGGCGGGGGCAGGGGATCTAACTGTTGTCTGTCCAGCGCTGTGATTCCCCTTGGTTTGAGTACTGACAATTCTGCCAGCGCTAGCCTCACCTATCTGGTTTGTGAGTTTCAAAATATTGTACTGTTTCTCAGGTAATCAAGTTTTCTTTTGTAGGAAACTCAAATTTCTGGAATAAATCTTTCCATTTCTCTGTCTCAGCCTGTCAAAGAATACAAGAGTCTATCACGTAAATCGCAAAACTCAGTGTGTGTGTGACCATGTATCGTCAATGGTGGCTCACAGAAAGAATACTAAATGCTGAGTCTTATTGCTCATAATCTGAACTGTGTGTGTGACCATGTATCGGCAATGATGGCTCACAGAAAGAATACTGAATGCTGAGTCTTATTGCTCAAAATCTGAACCAGAGAAAGGTCGTTCTTGTAAGAAATTGAAGTTTCACATCATTACACAAAGTTTCATTTATCACATTCTACACCAAGGACGGAAATCCCCAAACTTTGAAGTTGCCCTCTGAAGGACTGTATTACCATTCCAGAGACAGATCGAGCATGATAGTTCAAGGGTGGTGCCAGAATAGCTTGGCGCCTATGGGCGCCAAGCTATTCTGGCACCACCCTTGAACTATCATGCTCGATCCGTGTCTTGCTGTGGCGTGCCGGGGCTGAACGAGTTATGCAGTTTTCAGGCTTCGATTCAGGCTTCAGTGAGAATAAGTATTTGCTGACATAACTTTTCTGCAAAGGCGAGGGAGTGGGAGATAAGGGACGGAAGGGGGTGTTGGTTCTATGGGGAGGGGAGGGGGTGTTGGTTCTATATCTGCTTTCTCCATTTCCTCCCGAGGCGTCGGGTTTTATAGAATCTCACTCAGACAGTACCAATATCCGATTCCGGCTTTTGTGTTCCGTATGTGGACGCTATTCGACGGTGGTAATTACGATAATGGCTATGCTGGCGGTTTGCATGTGCGAGAGTAGACGAGGGGGGGGGTGGAGGTGGGGGAGCGGGGAGGAATAGTTAACCCCAAAGATTCCACCCAAGCAGGCGTCCTTTCGAACTCAACCTTATCTAGCTAGATGACAGCGTCAGTAACATACAAATGAAGCGACCAGCTCATCAGTATCTTTCTATTTCATCCTGATACACTACTGCTTGAAATAAATTTGACTGTGACAGTTCAAGGGCGGCCGTGCCTGAATAGCTTGGCGCCTGAGGCGCCAAGCTATTCTGGCACCACCCTTGAACTAAAATCTGTAATCTGTAACTGATGTAGCCTGCATAGGACAGTGTGGTGTTTAGACGAGGGAGGAGTGATAAACATATTTTAAACGGAGGGAAAGAGGACTGAATGCGTGGGTGGGGGGCGGTGTCCGGTAGCGGAAGTACTGAGTAGGTGGGGGAATTTCCCGACTGTGGAATGCTATGATGAGAGATGGAGATAGAGAGAGAGAGAGGGGGGGGGAGGGTGGGAAAGCCTGTAGGGGGTGAGTGCGTAGGCGTGTATGAGAGGCGAGAAAAATGTGTGTGGGAGGTGAATGCGTGGGCGGTTACAGGAGTGATAAGGGAACGGTCCCGACCGTAACGCCAGTCAGCAGCAGCAGTCAGGCGACAGCTAGAAATTGAAATGGCTCCCAAATCAGCGAGAAAGAAGGCTTTACTAGAAAATAGTGAGATGGACCATATTTTCCGTGACTGGGGCCTCGACGAAGAGGTGCAGAGTGCCATGATCAGGGGAAAATTCATCTCTAGGCAAGCACTACTGCTAATGTCTGACGAAGACATTGACGCTCTGGCGCTGAAACGGGGGGACAGAGCAGTGCTCCGTGCAGCGGTGGCCAAATTCCAGGTGGACAACGGCGGTGGCCCACTGTGCGGCGGACTGGGAGGAGTAGCGGACAACAGCGGCAGTAGAGCGTCACAGTCCTTGCAGGACGCCCTATACAGTACACACCACAGCGGGGCCGGACTGGATGAACTGTTGCGCGACGGCCTGTGCGTCAGTGGCAACAGTAGCGGGGGTATTGCGGCAGCAAAAGGTGGGCCCCACTTACGTATAGTGGACTTTCTGTCTTCAGCAGCAGTGGCAGAGGAAGAAGTGGCACTTGGGGGTGGTGTCACTATAAAGGTGAACAGCAAACCGAAGTTGGACAAGGTTTCCCCCGCACACTGGATAGTGGCAAATAGCCGTATTATGGCGGCCCTTATGGACAAACCCACACCGGGTTTCACGCCGTACGCCTATCTCAAGTACTCGGCGATGGTGGGGGAGCTGGCGGCCAGATACACCTGGCAAAGTGTCCTGCTGTTCGACGATGAGTATCGTCAGCGGCAAGCGGCCGAAGCATTCCAGTGGGGCACGGACGCCCCACACCTGTCCACGGTGGTGCTGCGCGACCGTACTGCGCAATCTGCGATGCCGGCCGCTGGCTCACCTGCTCGCAGAACAGGAGGAGGGACGGCCGGACCGCGCCCACAACGCCCCATCGGCCCCTCTGGGAGGGAAGTGTGCCTGCAGTACAACAGAGGGTACTGCACCTACGGCGCACGCTGCCAGCTGGACCATGTGTGTGCCACCTGCGGGAGAGATCATCCGGCGCGGGAACATCGTGACACACCTGCAGCAGCGGCAGGGGGCAAACACGGGACAGCCTAGGACACAGCGCAGCAGGTTGCACAAGGCGAGGTAGGCCCCACCCAGTCTAGCACTTTTTATCATAGCCCTTATCCTGCACTAAGTCCATACAACTGTCAATTGTTAGGTTCTGGAGCGTCCATTAGTTCAAAGCTTTTAGTGTGGCAAGACGAATTAGCTTCTGATAAAGACAAAGAGTTTCTCCTTGAAGGGATCGAACATGGGTTTTATATCACTGACAAACATCAGACTGTTAGATCTGTAGAGCAGAAAAATCACACCTCTGCCTTAAAAAACAGAGTAGCGGTAGAAAAGGAGCTCATCGATCAGATAAACAAAGGTCATTATATCGTAGCATCTCAAAAACCAACCGTAATTAGCGCTTTGGCTGCGATCCCAAAGGACGACAATAGCATACGCCTGATACATGACGGCAGCAAGCCTGTAGGACATGCAATGAACGATTACTCAGTACCTGAGACAGTAAAATTCCAGACTCTAGCGGACGCGTGTGCACTAGCCAAGTCCGGCTACTGGTGCGCGAAAGTTGACCTTAAGGCGGCATACCGATCTGTGTGTATCCATCCAGATAATTACCAAGTCACAGGCCTAAAATGGATTTTTACGGGCGAGCAGAAGCCCACATACCTGTTCGATAGTAGGCTCCCTTTTGGTAGTAATGTGGGCCCTTCGCACTTTCACAGACTCTCGCAGGCAGTTCGCAGATGTATGTTACGGCGCGGCATGACAGGGATAGTAGCGTATATTGACGATTTCTTCATAGCAGCTAAGTCCAAAGAGGAATGCACTCAAATGATGATGACGCTCATTGCCCTTTTACGTAGATTAGGGTTCAATATTAGCTGGCCTAAGGTGGTGGGGCCTACACAAACCATTACTTTTCTCGGGATCCAAATCTGCACCAGCACAAGCACCTTGTCATTGGGCGACGACAAGTTACAGCAACTTCACAAACGCTTGCAGCAGTTTCAAGGCAAAACACGCGCGACAAAGCAAAGCTTGCAGTCACTAGCAGGGTCCCTAAACTGGGCGTGTCAAGCCGTCAAGGGAGGAAAAATTTTTCTCAGGCGGATTCTTGATACGATTAAACCCCTTCAGCAGCAAAGGCATAAAGCGAGACTCGCACGAGAGTTTCACGCAGACTTACAGTGGTGGCTATCTTACATGCATGTTTTTAATGGCACTGTGTATTATGACTCACAAAGCAAGGAACATGTCCATGTTGATGCATGCAACCTGGCGGCAGGCGCGTTCTGGAAAGGAGATTGGAATTATACACTGTTCTCTTCAGACATGCCGGCAGCCAAGGACTTGCATATTAATTATAAAGAGGTGTGCGCGGTGATGCAGGCAGTCAACCGGTGGGCCCCCTCATGGCGAGGGAAACAGGTGGTCATTCATACGGACAGCACGGTGACAAAGGCTATCATTAACAAAGGGCGCTCAAAAGACCGCTATGTCAATAGTCTGTTGAGGAAGATGGCATGGGAGTGTGTGAGAACGAATTGCAGCGTGTCAGCGATGCACGTGGCTGGCAGTGTGATGTGTTTGCCGATACTATTTCCCGCCTACACGAAGGACGGCTGCCCATGCTAGGACAATTGCTAACGAATTGGCACCGGGGCGACCGCCTGACACCTACCTTCTGAATCACATGTCACAGTCAGCTCTTGCTTTTGTGCTGTCTAGGTGCCGGGTCTAGGCTCAGACACCAGCTACTGCAGGAGGTGGCGGGATATCGTGCCAGTGTTTTTGCCGACAACACCAAGAAAACTTATCAGACTCACTTGCGCTCTTATCTCAGATTTTGTGACCAAATGAACATCCAGCCGGTACCGGTGTGTGAGAGAACAGTGGCGCAGTACGCAGCCTTTTTGGCCAGGACACTTCAGCCCAGTTCCGTGGCACAATACCTCAACATTGTTCGCCTATTGCATTTAGAATGCGGGGAACCGCACCCATACCAGGATTCGTGGATGGTGAAAAGCACATTGCGGGGAATTGAGCGAACAAAAGGCTGCCCTCCTAACCGCAAGACGCCGATGAGCCCGCAACTTCTTCTTCAGATTAAACAAAAACTTGATTTGTGCAGCTCTAAGGACTGTGTCTTCTGGGCAGCGATTGTGGTTATGTTCTTCGGACTGCTTCGGCGATCCAATCTTTTCCAAGATGGTGCAGGATTCGATCCTGGGAAACAACTCACTAGAGACTGCTTTGTTGTGAATGACAACAGTAGTGTCAATATACTGGTTAGGTGGAGTAAGACAATTCAGAAACGCGAAAAAACTCTAGTGATCGCGTTACCGGTCATGTTGCGTCACCCTCTGTGCCCCGTGACGGCAGTGATCAGTATGTTTAGAGCGCTAGGCCCAGCGCCTCCTAAGGCACCGGCCTTCCCCATTCGGGGATCAGAGTTCAACAAACGGTTGCGAGAACTGACCTCTGCTGCTGAAGGGATTTATACAAGCCACAGCTTGCGGCGTGGTGGGGCTACCTGGGCTCTGGCTTGTGGGGTGCCCGGCGAGGTGGTGAAGTGTTTGGGGGACTGGAAAAGCACTGCATACCTATCATACTTGGACCAAATACCTCAAAATATTCAAGATTTCTACAGAAGTGTACTTATTCAGAAAATACCGACACCTTGAACACTCGACTTTTCTCTCAATTGGGTGAAAAAAAAACTGGAGTTTTTCCCGTTAGGTTTGGGCAGGAAACAACCAGTAAACCTACTGGTTGGGTTAGATGTTGTCTTACATGTTTGACAAGTGAGAGTCACGGGAATAAAACGCCTCCGTTGTTTTTGCCCAACTGACAGAAAAGTGTTGCCGCCGCGTGTATAAGCGTGAGGAAGTAGTGTGGAGTTGAGCGTGAGACTGAGGTGTGATAGAGCGTGTGGTCGTGTGCGCTGTTCTGACAAAACCTCGCCCAAGTTCTGGTCCGGAACTCTGGCCAGCCATTTATTGGCCGAGAGGGGCGATGATGTCAGAACAGGGGCGCACTGAAGGGAAGGAGAGATTGAGATCGGGGAAAGGGGAGGGAGGGGTGAGGCATGAGAGTGACTGGAGTTTAAAAGCATTTCTTTTTAAATCAGCCTCAGGAAATAAGGAGTTAACAGGATGGGGTTCAGGTGATTAATCCGTGCTTTACAGATATGATGTGCATCCAACACATCTATAACACTATTTTTTTTTTACAACTGATGACTCATTTATTTCGTGTGGGTCTCCTGCGTGCTGTCTTACACCGGCCTATGAATACAACTTTCCTACAAAGTTTAAAAATAACCGCGCGCAATCTTGAAGAGAAATGACCACTGATTCAAGGACGGTGCCAGTACGCAAAGGTCCTCGGGCCTACGACGGCCGCAGCGGCCCGAAGACCTTCTCCTACTGGGGTCAGGCCGCGAAGAAAATCTGTCTACAAATACAACGTTTGTGGACTCACATCGCACACTGAAACCAATGTTTACTGGCACACGGGCCTGGCCCGTCTTCCGCTAAGTTGGTACAATTCAGACACTTAGTTTGGTTAGTTATTTGGGTTTAACGCCGAGCAGGCAACTAAGGCCATCTCACGGCGGGACAATTCAGACACGCTTTAAAGTACCATTACGCGTCAATCTCAAGACACGTTTCAGCCCCGTTTGTGTTCATTATGCCTTGTCGACACACCTAACGAACTTTAACGGCAGTTTGGGCATGCAGCAAACACACGCGCGTAATCGCACTAATTTCAGTATTCTGTGCAGCCGTTAGCGTAGTGTCAATCTATTTGTAGCTGTTTCTCGTACTGATACCGTTACATTTATAGAACGGAATGGAGTCATTGTCAGGTTATTTGATATTGTGTACAACGACGCGTGCTGTGACCGGATTCTCCTCTGTCCGAATGAACCATAGCTAGACCTGTGTGTAGTGTTTCGTAACCATCTGTTACAGAAGTGTATCTTTGAACAGTTACGGCCGTAGTGGGCCGTTAAGCGACGCGCGAACAAAATAATAATTAATAATAATAATAATAATAATAATAATAATAATAATAATAATAATAATAATAATAATAATAATAATAATAATAAAATAATAATAATAATAATAATAATAATAATGATAATAATAATAATAATAATAATAATACCGTTATTATATAGGCGCTTTTTCTCAATTTTGGGGAAATCGACTCAAAGCGCCGCGCCTGAAACCCAACACACACACTCACGAAACAGACACGGATTTACGCCATTTAAGACAAACACAGTACAAGACAAACGAAGGGCCAGTCAGCTACTGAAGTTGCAGAGATTTTTTTTATCGCTTGTATTTGAAATTTGTAAAGTGGCCTGAGACCGGTACCAAAGTGTGGGGGGTGGGGGGGGGGTATAATAATGATATAATAAAACCGCAGAATAGTATCTTTAAAAATGACTTCATTTGCAGCTATGTTCCTTTAAGTGTATGGGATCAGAACGGTTTTAACCCCCTTACTGCCGGTGGACGCAGACTGTGTTTTTGATATCACTGTCAACGCTACGTCAGGGATCCTAAGCCGTCAGACGAACAAGGATACAAAAGGTGATTCCAGCAAGAGGTACAGATCCTCATGAGCCCCCGCAATTGCGGGGGCTCATGAGGATCTGTACCTCTTGCAGTTGGGTGGTGTTCAACTGTTCTCGGTAGCGTACGGGTTAAGTGCTTGTCGGCCTTACCAGCAAATGGCAAGTCCTTGTCTTTGAAAAAGAAAATGACTGCTTTCTGGAACAGGAACTTGTCAATTATCCAAGGTTCCGGTATATGGCCAGACTTAAACCCTCGTCATTAATTTTTCTCAATCTGAGGATGCTGGCTCGAAATCCGGCAAGAGGCATAGATTGTCATGACCCCCTGCCAAAGCATGACTCATGAGACTCTATGCCGCCTCTTGCTGACGATGACGGCCCGGTTTGAAAATGTGTTTGTGGTGCTGATGGTTGTAAGGAAAAGTATTGTAGGGAGGCGCGAGTAGGGGTGAGGGGGGGAGGGGGGGTGAGTGAGGGTGATGATAGATTTTGAGTGTACATTGCACTTCCTAATCTGTAATGTAGCTTTGATAGTTCAATAAGCAATTTTTGTTTAATCAGCCTCAGGATGTAATGGGTTAAAATCCACTGTTTGCGTCAATAGACGTGCGGTTTTTGACCCAGTTCTGATTTCCGAACAACGCCTGTTGAATTGAAACTTTTCTGTTTAGAACTGACGTGTCTTGTTTGGCACAGAAGGGGGATGAAGCATAGGATTATCAGGGACTGAAGCAAAAAGAAATCCGTTGAAATGCGACACACATTAACTCTCTCTCTCTCTCTCTCTCTCTCTCTCTCTCTCTCTCTCTCTCTCTCTCTCTCTCTCTCTCTCTCTCTCTCTCTCTCTCTCTCTCTCTCTCTCTCTCTCTCTCTCTCTCTCTTCCCCCCCCCCCCCCCGCTTTACACACGCATATACACACACGACGTGATCAGATCAAAAACATATGTCTGTCAAGGTTTTATAATGCATGAAAACTTCGGCAGGTTTAAAAAGTGCTCGAGATTTGTGTTTGTCGATTAAAGACCCGGTAGCAGCATATCGATTTTTTTTTTTTTTTTAAAAACTTGTGTTGCTTCTCTTGTCTTGATAGAAGTACGCGTAATCAGAACTAGTAGGTCAAACATTAAACAGACTTCAAACATTTTATCCACACATTCCGTGGTTGCATCCAACCCGCTCCATCTGAAAAGGATGTATATTCTCATCAGCCTCTGTTGCCGCAGTAATGTAGGTGCAGGCGCATGGGCTCATGAGAATATCCGCCTCGTGCTCACTTGACTTAGTGTCGACTCATGCTCACTGGACTTGGTGTCGCCTCATTGCCATCTGGTACAGCTGCGGTGTTTATCCGGTACTAACAGTGCAACTGCTGCGAGGATGACTGCCGCAGTGATTGGGGCCTTCCAGCAACCCGCTCCCTTCAGTTCTTAACTCATTCTACCCCAAAACCAAATCCCCAAATTTGGCCATTGTCCTCTGAAGACTGAAATCCAGTGCAGGACACAGATCGACCATGATAGTTCAAGGGTGAGGCCAGAATAGCTTGGCGCCCACAGGCGCCAAGCTATTCTGGCATCACCCTTGAACTATCATGGTCGATCCAGATCTTGCTGCGGTGTGTCTGGGGTAGAATGAGTTAATATAATGTGGCACATCCTACTGATTTTCCTTACAGCAAAGGGTCTCAGTCTATTTGGTTTGATCTTATCACGAATTAGGAATAATTCCTATTGTGAATATGACATACGCATTTTTAAAAATAATAATAATAATCCGCGCTCTTTTCCGTCTCCAGACATCTGCTGTGGCAGTCAACAGTGATGTAGCAGAGACGAACACAAACACCGCCTCCAGCCACAACGCCGAGGACAAGGCAGTACCACCACAGCCAGTGGATTCCAACCTTCAACAATCAGAACTTCACGCCGCTGAAAAAGGTCCTCACACCACCGGCGTACTTGACGACATACAAGAAAAATCTTCTCCGGATAAGACTCTCACTGAAGAAGGATACAGATTAGGCCATAGTGAATCAGTGACGAAACATGAAGACAAACGGTTTATGAAGGTCTATGCATTCCAATCAAATACAAGGGAAACAGAAAACGACGATGACACACAAGCAGAAAACCAAGATTCTAATTTCAGCAGTAAACAGGATGAGTCGGCATCGCTACCCTTCCAAAACATCGACGACACAGACAAAGAAGGGAGATCAGAAAGTGGCAGTGATGTCAAGGGTGATGAAAAAAGATTCATGAAAGGCTTTGAATCCTACCTTGACAAAGCCTCCGGTGTACGCCTGGCTGACAAACGGTTCGTGCGAGGCTTTGAGGGCTACATGAAGCCAAGAAGTAAAAAAGATGACGGCGATACAGAAGAAGGCTTCGGCAGCTTTCCAGATGAAGATAAGCGGTTCATGAGAGGTTTTGAGAGCTACATGAAACCAGGCGGAGGAAAAAGAGATGATGCCGACACCACAGAAGACTTTGACGATGTAGCATTCAATGACAAGCGGTTTATGCGAGGCTTTGAGGGCTATATGAAGCCACACGGCAAAACAGACGCCAGTAGAGGAAACATTGACAGTGATAAACGATTCATGAAAGGATTCGAGTCGTACATGCAGAAGTCAAAATCTGGAAACCACGGGAAGAGAGATGGTGTTAGTAGCGACGAAGATAGCATTGATTTGAACGACAGGCGTTTTATGAAAGGATTTCAAATGTATTCACCGAAGCGAGAACCAGCGGAATCGCACGCCGAAGATGTAAACGAAGCTGATTTGCAGACTGTTCAAACCGACAAACGCTTCATGAAAGGCGTCAACTGGTACATTCAGCAACACTCAAACGACAACCTACACTCACAACGGGTCAAACGCAGCGAAGACACCTCCGCTGACTGGTACACTGACTCTGACGACAATTCTGGCCTTATAGAAAAAAGATTCTTAAAGGGGATTAACCCGTACCTTCAAATGTACGCCAACAGTCTCCCAAGCAAACGATTTCTCAAAGGAATTAACCCTTACTTACTCGCTTACACCGGATACCCGTCAAAGAGGTTTCTGAAGGGAATTGATCCATACTTGCAGATTTATGCGAGTGGTCGCCCTTTGAAAAGATTCATGCGGATTCCCTCCCTGCAGATAGGAGGAAGACAGCGGGAGACCCGTCCTCGTGTCATAAAACGTGGTGGGTTGGACGACTTAGAAGAATACGATGCCGAACCTTTGGAAACTGAAGATCTGGAGACAGATAAGAGATTTATGAGAGGATACGAACATTATGTCAGACCAAAAAGCAAAGGGAGAGTAGCCTCCAAACGTTTTATGAAGGGCGTTAATCCCTACCTTCACATGTACCTCCACCCTCTGGATGACAAAATGTCTGACGTGGACGATGCACACGGCGGCTTGCGATACAAGCGCTTCCTGAAGGGCATCAACCCCTACCTCCAGATGTACGCCAACCGTTTCCAAAACAGCAAGCGCTACGGCAGCGGCTGGTATGAATCTTCACCCGAGAAGCGTTTCATGAAAGGTATCAACCCTTATCTGCAGATGTACGCCAACACACCCCAAGAATTCCTAGCAGAAGCTGCCGAAAAGCGCTTCATAAAGGGGCCTCTGTTAGACATGTATATCAGCCGTATGCAAGGAAAGCGTGTTCGTCGAGCATCGGAAGGAAACACTGCTGACAAGCGATTCCTAAAAGGCGCCAACCCGTACCTGCAAATGTATTCCAGAAATGGCGCTTATGGTCAGTCACCAAGCGACAAGCGCTTTATGAAAGGAGTTGACGGACATCTAATAAACTATGCTAACCGCCATCAGACGAAAGCGTCGAGTCCTGACAAACGATTTCTCAAAGGTGTTGATCAATACATCCGACACTACGCTAACCACCCCCGCATCAAAAGAGATGTACACAACGGCGCCGGCGGAAGTGCTGCTGATGTCAGCGGAACTGCCGAGGACGTCACCGTGCCTTCCGAAAAGAGGTTTCTGAAAGGAGTCAATCCGTATCTCCATGTATATTCAGGCCTGCCAGGGGATAAAAAGAACGAAGTGAAGGAACCTGTGACCGACAAAAGATTCATGAAGGGTGTAAATGAGTATATTCACATGTACGCGAACCGACCCGAGGTGAAAAGAGACGATGATTCAGACATCCCTTCCGACAAACGTTTCATGAAAGGTATCGATAACTACTTGCAGGTGTATTCAAAGCAAGCCCAAGGAAAACGCCACTACGCTGGTGACGCAGAAACCTCAGATATACAAGAGTATCCCCAAAAACGATTTATGAAAGGCATCAACGCGTATCTACAAAACTACGTAAACGGTCAATCGGACAAACGATTCTTCAAAGGAGTTGATCCCCACTTGATGGACTACGCCAGTTTCCAAACGCCGAAACGATTCATGCGAGGGTTCGAACAATACCTTCACAAACCTCAGCCCAAACGGTTTATGAAAGGGTTGCATGCTTACATCCAAAACTACCCCAGCCGGCCTCAAGGACCATCCGAAAAAGTATCCAAAAAGCAGAATGGAGATTTGAGTAAAGCCAACGCTACAAAACCTGAAGCAAATTCCGTTTCAGGTTTTGCAGATTTTGTTTCATTACAATCGACAAATGACGACAATAAACCAGAAAAGAAGTTCATGCAAGGAGTAAATCATTACATTCACATGCACGACAGTCCAGTGCGGACAAAGCGCCAGGCACATTACTCTGACAAAGATGAAAGCGACAGGACAGAGTGGGGGAGAGCAGAACTGGACCTGCCGCCAGAAAAACGCTTCTTGAAAGGCGTCAACAGCTATCTACGCCACTACGCCAACTACGAACGGCCGACAAGGAGCGACTACGACGATATGGAAACCGCCATCGGCGACAGTCTGGCTGTACAGCTGGCCGACACGGCCCAGCATATGATGAACAAGCGGAAGCACTATCGTCATAACCCGTACCACGCGACATGGCCAAACACAAACACAGCAAAGTGGTTGTGGATGTCTGGTGCCGACCTACCCTCCCATTATCAAGACGCAGGTGAAGATAACAAAGACGATGAGTTAGACGAAGACAGGTTTCAACCACAGCGACAGGCTTGGCGAGGTCCTCACCAGTCGACAGTTTTCGACAATTCCCAACCATGGCTCGGCTGAGAAACGTGATGAAGTGACGTAGGAAACCACGTGACTTTCTAACTCGAGAAAAAAAATTTAAATTTGAAAATCTGCTGAATTCTAGAAGGCTTCTGTAGACATGAAATTGTGAAAGCCTTTCTGATCGACCAATTCGGCAGCAGATGAAATGACATCGGGGCCAGTCAATGCACGGCCTGCCGGTAATGAACATGAACTGTAGCTTAGTGCCAATGTTGTGCTGGGCTTTGGTTCTGCATTTCCCCGCGGCTCTAGGTTGTAAAATGCAAAATCACAGACCAACACACATACTACATATCGTTGGTAGAAATATTTCTCTTTGATTCTGTCCAGTACTGACTGGTTGAGTTGAAGGAACGTAATAAAGCGTAACTGAGCGTTAGGGATACGTTACATGCAGCGCACATCTCGCGTTTCGTTCATAGGCTCATAGGCATTAATCGTGATGTTTAACATAATTAAGGTGACTGCGTCTAAAGGCTTAAGGGATTATGTTCTTTTATGCGTTTCTTCTTTTAAACACGCAGTTAACTCATTCAGCCTCACGGCAGTATTTCCCAAATTTTGGAGGCGTCATCTAATGAATATGCACCAGTTGCAGGAGATGGATCGACCCTGATAATTCAAGGGCAGTGCCAGATTAGCTTGGCGCCGACAGGCGCAAAGCTAATCTGGCACTGCCCGTGAATTATCAGGGTTGACCCACCTCCTGCTGTAGTGCGTCAGGGCTGAATGGGTTAAAGTAACGGTCATTTTTCACACTCAATTGCCAAATATCATATAATAGTGTCATTGGAGGATTTTTTTTAAGCCGATGTAAGTGTTAATGCGCGTGTTCTTCTGTGCAAGCTTATGTGTAGTGATCGACTGCTGATTTGTCGAAACAACCCTTTCACTGCGTGCAGACACAAATAAAGTCTTTAACCCATTCAGCCCTGACGCACTACCGCAGGAGATGGGTCGACCAAGCTAATCTGGCACTGCCCTTGAATTATCATGGTCGATTCATCTCCTGCAAGTGGTGCATAGTCATTAGATGACACCTCCAAAATTTGGGAAATGCGGCCGTCTGGCTGAATGAGTTCAAACCTTTAGTCTACATGGCATTAAGCAACTTTAACTCGTCGCTGAAGTAAGGTACCTTTGACCATACTCGTTCAGCTTAACATTAGAGTAAATACGATCTCCAAAGCTGCTTCGAACAAACCTCTGGCATAAGATGCAGCCCGCACACACACACACACACACACACACACACACACACACACACACACACTGACACACACACGCACACACACACACGCGCACACACACACACACACACACACACACACACACGCACACACACACACACACACACACACACGCACACACACACACAAAAAATCATTAACACATTCTTCCCCAGGACCCAAATTCCCAAATTTTAAAGTTGCCATCTGAAGGACTGTATTGCCTATGGGCGCCAAGCTATTTTGGCACCACCCTTGAACTATCGTGCCCTATCCACGTCTTGCTGGGGTGTGTCGCGGATGAATGTGTTAAGCGGACTAGACACAAATCCTTCGACATTTCACGGACTAAATTATCCCGAGAACAAAGTCGTTAAGATTCTGGTAAAGTGTTATTTTTTTGTAGTGCTGAACTCTTAAACATTACTGTTGAAACATTTTGCACTAATTTGTTACTGTTGCGGTAAAGCTTGACTTAACTCTTTCTACCCCAAGACCGAAATCCTTAAATTTTGCCGTCCTCTGAAGACTGCATTGCAGTGCAGGACAAAGATCGACCATGATAGTTCAAGGGTGATGCCAGAATAGCTTGGCGCCCATAGGCGCCAAGCTATTCTGGCATCACCCTTGAACTATCATGGTCGATCCTTATCTTCCGGTGGTGTGTCTGGGGTAGAAGGAGTTAAATTGCTGCTGTGTATAGTTGTAATTGTCCAAACGTGCGAAACTGTTATTGTGTCAGGCCCACAATACCCAGTGTCTGAACCTCTCTGGATTATCAAACTGTGAGTACAATAACAAAAGCGTCTGGGAAGTTTATTCAGATTTCAAGCTTTTCAAGATTTAATTTGATTCCTTTCACCCCAAACAGTCTAAAGACATTGACCTGCACACGTATTAATTATCCCCCTTGACTGCCAATGACGACACCTCTCACCGGAAATGACGCGTAGATACGATTCTTTTTCCGAAGGACGGTATCGTCAGTAGCAGTCAAGGGGTTAATATTCCTGTTTAGTTGCGTCTGTGTGTTCCACATTGGCTCCAAATTCAGTGATAATATTTATTTATTCTAAAAGTAAATAAAAGTTGTTTTACTCGTCTTCATCCACATGGTGTTTCCCTCTTTGTTGGTTTTGTTGTTGTGTTCTCTAGTACCAATAGGGCTCGGGAAGCTGACGTCATCACGCTAGTCGTGGCGGCCATCCTGAGAGGATACGCCGACTCATGCGCTCATCGGGAAATCGCTTTCAGGACAATGTCAGGAAAGTCCTGACGTGCTATAGGTAATAACAGCACGTCTTGCCATCACTGTAGGAAACCGCTAACCAGAATCTGTTTTTGTTTGTTTCCAAAGAGCAAGAAACATAAAGAAAAACGTGTTGAAACACTACTTCACTACTATCTGAAGCCAGGCTAGCGTGTCCTCCCAAGATGGCGGCGCGGCAGCCGACGATTCCCTAGCAACGCGGGCAACTTCCCGAGCCCTACACTTTGTCGCACTGGTTACATGCGTGTTGCTTGCTTTTGAAATTCAGTTGGTTCGGCTCTAATATGTCAGAACGTATTGTATTATAGAGTATCAGAGCGATGAAGGGGACCCATCAAAGTGTCGTCCCAGTAAACACAAGTCCTCGGGCCCACGACGGCCGCGGTGGGCCCGCACACAGCCCTCTGCGTCCGTCGTCAGTGGGCCCTGAAGACGTCTCGCTACTGGTGGGGGGGGGGGGGGGTACCGTATAGTCTTAAAATAATACAAGGAAACTGACAAAGAAATGTACACTGACTCATTCAAAGCGCCCCGCATCAATAGCTGCTGGAGTGTCGCATACTGTTGCCGGTTTAACTACCAAAAGTAAACTGCTGGTCTATGATTTTTGGATCCTACGGCTCTGGGCGGTTACATCAAAAATCGCAGACCAGAACACAGGTGGGATTTATGCACTGCTTGTCATGTTCACTGTGAAATGATGGTTACCTTAATCCCGTTGAGCCCTGACGCCCTACAGCAGGAGATGGGTCGACCATGATAATTCAAGGGTAGTGCCAGATTAGCTTGGCGCCTGTCGGCGCCAAGCTAATCTGGCACTACCCTTGAATTATCATGGTCGATCCATCTCCTGCAACTGGTGCATAGTCATTAGATGACGCCTCCAAAATTTTGGGAAATACGGCCGTCGGGCTGAATGAGTTAACTGCTAAAGTAAACTACGGTACCTGAGTAAAGTAATATACGTTATGGGCGCGTTATCTATCAGTATCAATGTATTATACATCACTTCCCGAAGTGTCAGTATTGACGCTGGCGCTCTGGTTTGTCTTTCACTACTGGAACTGTGCTGCAAAGAAAAAAATGTGAAATGCCGCCCGTGTATTGTCAGTTTTGCCTGTACAATTTATCAAGTTGTGTGTGATGGTTGCTTGTCAGATTGGTTAACCATGCGTGCTTAGGCGCGTATGTGTGTGTGTGTGTGTGTGTGTGTGTGTGTGTGTGTGTGTGTGTGTGTGTGTGTGTGTGTGCGTGCGTGCGTGCACGTGTGTGTGTGTGTGCGTGCATGCGTGCGTGTGTGTGTCTACGCCCAGTCTGTCTGCAGGTGGTCACCGAAAATGAAACAAACCGACGCAAATCCGTCAAATCAAATCAAATCAAACCAAAGCAATTCAAGCACCCAGCCCACCCAGTACCTCCCTCCCCGCACCCCCCCCCCCCCTCACCCCCCAAAGCCCCCCCCCCCCTCCCTTTCTGGGGGAAAAAGAAGCGAAAACCACCGAAGTCACGACGGAAAGCCAATTTCTGCCTTAACTTATTTGCGGCCAACCGCATCCGGCTGCGCGGCATGACCCGCCCCCGCATGATGCGGCTGGCCGCGAATGAGTTTTTAAGGTTGTAGGACACACCTCTTTCGCGCATCTTTTCTGCGCATTTAGATACCGCTATCTTGCGTCTGCCGTGACCTGAGACTAGAGGTCACCGAAAAAAACCGCCGTACGGCAAGTCGTATTGCAAACAAGCTCAATTTATCGATAATTGACAAAAGATATATACTGTCTGAAATAGGTGTGTAAGCTGACTGTTTCTATGCATAAAATGTTGTGTTTCCTCAGAAATAAGATACCTTTGCATAAGTTGCGACAAGTCATCGAGCGTCAGTAGTAACGCATAACCATTTCTCAGAAGAAGAAAAAAAAAATGAACGGGCCAACCGAACGAGAAGCAATATACGTGGAAGCCAGAAACACAACAAAATCTCTTCAGCAAGGAAAAGGTAAACTAAAGTAGAAAAAGAGGTTGGTGGTGTTTGCTAAGTGACTAGAACACGAGTTACTAGTAATGACAGAAAAATGTCGTACGTAAGTGGCATATCTGACTGGTTTTCCAACTCTAAAAAAAAAAAAGTTGTATGCACCGCCGTGAGATGTCACCTGCACGGCGTAAAACCCCAATAGCTAACTGTCCTTTTATGCATGGAAATTTACAGCCTACCTACAATGAAGAAGAATACATTTTATTGTGGGTTGACAGGGGCATGCATTCCATGTATGTCAGTCACCTCCTAGAAGTAGAACATTTCCATACATTCTCAGAGAGCCTTTACTAATACGGTGGAAGGAATGTAGTCCACATTGTAGTGATATTAAACCAGTGCCAGTGCTTATTATTTAGGAAAACGTACTGTGTGTAGTAAAAAGTCCTGCTAAGGGAGAATTTTGCATTACTAACTCAGTAACTGCTTTCAGTACTTCGTAGCTTAGTTTTCTCATCCATTCTCTGTCTTATGAAGGCTATATTACAGATTAGGAGATAGGTCCAGCATTTTTTTAGTTCAAGGATGGTGCCAGAATAACTTGGCGGATGAGACGCCAATCTATTCTGGCACCACCCTTGAACTATCATAGTCACATTTATTTCAAGCAGTGGGTGTATCAGGATTAAAAGGGTTACCTAGTAAAACGCTACTTTGACTGAAACCCTAATATTTGTTGACTACCATTTTGGATGACCGTAGAATGTGTGAAAAATACAAATTTGAGTAGTACAAAAGCAAGCCTTTATGTTGAGACTCGTGACACTTATTTCAGCTACCTTTTAGAAAGGTCACACAGGTTGTGAATCAGTTATGCGCATGAGGCGTACAGACGTGACTTTGCCATTGTTGTTTGTTCTTTGCGGTTTACACAGTTTTTGTCGCATTTATTTTGAAAGTAATAATCTGCCCCTGCATTTAGTTCACGCAAAGTGAAATTGTCATGCTGCCGAACAACACAGTAATAATCATGTATTTCATTTCAGGCTAATACTGCTGTTGACCTCTCGCTGTGGAGTCTCAGTACTTTCACCCAGAGTACATACTTGCAAACAAGCGCAGAAGTATGACGTCTACACCAACTGACCAAGGTCACACTCACAGCTCAAGTGAAGTGAGGGAAGGTGACACGTATTCTCCTGGACTCAAGGTAAGTCATACCAGTAGATCTGTGATGAGAATCAGGTGCAGAACACAACACAACTATGGTGTGAATGAACACATCATACTGTAATGCCTTCTTTCATTGGCTCATGTGCGAAGCAAGTGTAAGGCTATGTTCTGGGCCATTGGTCGTCCATGGTAAACTTTAATGTTGGCATTTTCTCGGAGACCATTCAAACCACTTTGTGGCAAGACCTTTCTTACTCTTAGCCTACCAGTTTGCGTTCAGGCCAAGGGTCATGAGAAATCAAGAAATAGGTAAAAAAAAAAAAAAATAGCCATATTTGACAAAAGATATTTTTTCTCCAATACTATTCACAACTGTACATAAGCCAGCCCGTTACGTATGCTTAGACTCATGGCACTTAAATTTCAGTCACCTTTTGGAAAGGTCACACAGTGCAGATTAAGAAAATGATCAGTTTTAAATGCACACGAGGGATCCAGGCTTCACCATTCTTGTTTGTGGTGTTCACAGTTTATTTCACATTAGTTTGAAGGTAGTAATGTGTAAACTAAATGTAGGGACGAATTGGGTGGGTGGGTGGGTGGGTGGGTGGGGGGGACTCCCCCCACTGGCCCCGAATTGTTCATAATGCTATAACAAAGTCCCTGTTTGTGGAGTTTGGAAGCGACCCACCCTGAAATAAGATCAGAAGTGAAATTGCCATGCTGCCGAATAACACGATAATAAACATGTATTTCATTTCAGGTCAGTGCTGCTGTTGACGTCTCACTACAGAATCACGCCCAGAGGGTATACTTGCAAACAAGCACAGAAGTATGTCGCCTACACCAAGAAGAGGCAAGAGCAAGTCAGGTCATGTTTGCTCAAAGGAGAAGGCCACAGCTAAAAGCAGGCAATTTCAGTTCCAGCGGATCAACTAAAGTGAGCGAAGGCGACACTTATTGTCCTGGACTCGAGGTAAAGCATACCGATTGATTTGTGAATAGAATCAGGTTCATAACAAAACACAACTGGTTGAAACACATCACACTGTAATGCTTTCTTTCATTTTGAAGATGGTGTAGTAGTAGTACCAGCATTCTCAACAACACCGAATGCTAAAATCACTTGCTGTCAACAAGTGGCACCATATTGCATTTGATTTGAAAACTAGAGGGTTGGGCAAGTCTCCAAATACTGTCGTTTTCTTTAATAAGCACTTAGTGCATACAAAAGGACTAGAAAAATCTGAATACTACCCATTTGGTCCAGTGTGTGCTGTTGCTAAACAGCAATGCATTGTGTCCTGTTTGAAACAATTTCTGCAAGTTACACTTTGAATATTGATGCTGATTCTAGATATATGTATACACCCTTTGTGGTCATTTCAAGCTCAATGGCGTCTAATGTTTGGCGCACGTGTGATAGCAAAAGTAAGTGTTTGTAATGGGTCGTCCGTCAACTGTCTGTTACCTGTGGGCAACTTTAACATTGGCATTTCCTCGAAGACTATGCAAGCCTCAGACTTCAAACTTGGCACAAGGGTACTTTGTGGTAAAATAATTCTAAACATACCAATTTCTGTGACCTTTCAAAGGTCATCTCAAGTAGTATTTTCAACTTCAAACTCAAACTTGCTATGGAGATACCAAGTTAATAAGGGTGACAAAAGTTAGTTTCAGGTAGAGTTGTAGTTTTTATCAATGTTTTTGCAAACTTTTCAATAAAATTTGGCATGATGATAACACTTTTCTGTGCTACTAATGTAATCAGCCCCTCACAGAGGTCAAGGGTCACAGAGGGTTGACAAATGTGTGAAAAATGAAGGGATTTGGAAAAATACTCAGGTTTCACTGGTACAAAATCCAGCCCTATACTTATGTTTAGACATTTTCAGAGACCTGTTGGAGAAGTCAAGCCAAGGTCCAAAAGGACAGACATATTATGTGGATTGGTCATACACGTGAACCATAAGGACATTGCCTTTCTTGTTCATGTTCTGACTAATGTCATATTATGCATGTATGTACTTTGTATAAATACTTGCAAACATATATGCACGCAATATGTGCATGTCAGAACTTTTTTTGATACAAAATTATCTTTTGCAGGTTGCGAAAGATGAGGGAAGAAGAGTTCAGCGGGTACATCTCTCCGCGATGGCCAACCGACGAGAAGGCAAAGGAAGTGAACTGATTGTTCTGTGTAGGAGGGCAGACATCCTGTTATTTTGATGTCCATCCACCAGGCTGGCTACAATGTCAAGGTTTTGGGCAGTCACATCATTCGCAATGCAGCAAAAGCCTGTGCCTTACTGCCTGAGCTGATACATAGCCATATATTAGGAGAAGGGAAAGCAGGCTTTAGGCCTGGCTATTCAACTGCAGACACAACAGCAGTGGGGCAGTGACAACAAAGTGACAATGACAAAACTCGAGAAAATAGAAATAAAGAGGGAGTGTTTCCATAAGCCTGACATAGAAGCAGCGGGGCGACAAAATTGTAACGTGCAGTCGAGCAGTTCAGGGGCTATTGTACAGTGATGGGGGTGTGCTTTGTGTGTTTTCATATAACAATGTGACAAAGCGATTTGACACCCATGTTGTAATTTGTAGTGCAATAAAAAGGTGAAAAATATCTGTATTTTGACCAAAAAGATGTTTTCTCAAGTATACACAACTTCAAACCCAGACTTGGTACAAGGTGGTAAGAACTTTTCATGCATACTAATTTCGTATGCATGAAAGGTCAGAAAGGTCAAGGGTCACAAGAAATCGGGAAATAGGTACAAGATAGCCATAGCCCAAAGATGTTTTTTTCTCAAGTATTCCTAACTGTAACCCTAAACTTGGTAAAGAGATACCTGATGGTAAGACCTTCCTATGCATATTTATTTAATAATAATAATAATAAGCGCATTAAATAGGCGCTTTATCCCAATTGAAAATCGGCTCAAAGCGCCGCCGCGAACTTAACCCAACAAGCACGCTCACGTGAATCACGCGCATTCACTCACACACTGTACATAAACATAGAACATTCACGTGGTGCTAAGGGCAAGCTCAAGCGAGCTACTGTAGTTTTTGGAAATTCAAAATCGTTTGTATTTTGAAATTTGATTAAGTGGGCTGAAACTGGTACCAAAGTGGAAGGGGAGGAAGAGCCGGAGTACCCGGAGAAAGAACCCCCGACGGTCCGCCCGAATTAATGGTGACACTTACTAGAGGAGAAAAATCCGACGCCGGAACCCGTAATCGAACCTCGCACCTTTAGCATTGGTGGCAGGCACCTTAACCACTGCGCCACGGACCGCCCCTCAGAAAAGTTACTTTTTGTCACTCTCCTGTCATGTCGCGATTTGGAAATGCAGCTTAATATGTATTAGTTTTTGATTATCCAAGGAAAACCCCTTTACTGCCAATGTGTTCATTTTTCGAAGACATTTCAGCATATAAACAGGTCTTGTTTGTGACAAGTTCCGAAATACTGGCATACATCAATCATTCAAAATATGTACTCCACAGCTGACTCTTATGGGTTAGGAAACAGTGGTACAGATAGATTTTTTTGCAGCGTCGGTGTGAAACAAGGAGAAAACTTATCACTGCTCCGCTTTGCATGATTATAAATGATATACATTCTGAAAATGGTCATTGGCCTCAGAGTATAACACCCATGGGTCCTTTCTGAAGAGGGGGTGTGCCAAAATATAGAAATGCAGCCCGGGGGGGGGGGGGGGGGGGGTAGGTATGTAGTATATATATACATGTCATTAAACCCTCTGCTCAAAATATACCAAATGTGGACTTGCGCAATGAAAATCGCAATACTTCTAAAGAGTGAGTTGACCATGTAGTTCTTGCATTACCCTCCATCTGTCACAGCAGATTTCAGTGGTTGGGTGATAACTGATCATAGGCATATGAGGGGGAGCTGGGTGGCTCGGTGGTAGTGTGTTTGACTCTCATCCCAAAGGTCCTGGGTTCGAATACAGCTTGGGTCAAAATTTGTTCAGACCCTATTTCTGTGACCCATCTTTGAAATCACCTTTTATGGACAAAAGATGTTGAGCCCTAAACATTTAACATTTTGTATTTGAGGTGGTTACTTTTGTATGGGTGCCTATGTGCATTGTAGCCTAATATGCTTTCAACATACTTGACTGTACATGTATACTTTAAATGAACGTCTGCAAATACAGCATTTCTTGTGAAAATAAACAGATATTATTCTTTACTCACAATGATCATGTGTAAACATAACGGGGCATATTGAAACATGTGACGTTTTTTTTTTGTTTCCTTATAATTTGTACCCCATTTTTTAGTTCCCAGGGTCACCCTGGTCAGCCCCACAGGGTGGGTTTTTCTCTCTATTCTGGGGCATGTGTTTCTGTCTACCCTTTGTCCATTCACCTGTATTTGCCTTTTTAAAACTCTCCCTACTGTCTGCACTGCCTGTAGCTCTTGATATTGGATGTGTGTTGCTAAATGGTCTTAGCTTTACTTAGGCCCCATGTTGTAGGTTTATTTAACGTATTTGACCGGCTGGCGACATACATTCAATTTTCTGTTTAGTTTTTTTTTCACAAGCAGTGCAGGCACGTCCTGAGAAAGCCTTGTTGCTGTCGGGACGTTAAGCAATGTACAATCAATTATAATTTGTACCCCACCCGGGTCTGCCCTGGGGGACTTGGGTGGGGTTAGGTATTTTTTAGTTCCCAGGGTCACCCTGGTCAGCCCCACAGGGTGGGGGACTTGGGTGGGGTTAGGTACTTTTTAGTTCCCAGGGTCACCCTGGTCAGCCCCACAGGGTGAGTTTTTCTCTCTATTCTGGGGCATGTGTTTCTGTCTACCCTTGGTCCATTCACCTGTATTTGCCTTTTTAAAACTCTCCCTACTGTCTGCACTGCCTGTAGCTCTTGATATTGGATGTGTGTTGCTAAATGGTCTTAGCTTTATTTAGGCCCCATGTTGTAGGTTTATTTAACGTATTTGACCGGCTGGCGACATACATTCAATGTTCTGTTTTGTTTTTTTTCACAAGCAGTGCAGGCACGTCCTGAGAAAGCCTTGTTGCTGTCGGGACGTTAAGCAATGTACAATCAACCCACAGGGTGGGGTTTTTTCTCTATTCTGGGGCATGTGTTTCTGTCTACCCGAGGTCCATTCACCTGTATTTGCCTTTTTTAAACTCTCCCTACTGTCTGCACTGCCTGTAGCTCTTGATATTGGATGTGTGTTGCTGGGTGGTCTTAGCTTTATTTAGGCCCCATGTGTTAGGTTTATTTAATGTGTTTGACCGGCTGGCGACATACATTCAATGTTCTGTTTAGTTGGTTGTTTTTTTTCACAAGCAGTGCAGGCACGTCCTGAGAAAGCCTTGTTGCTGTCGGGACGTTAAGCAATGTACAATCAATCAATCCTTATAATTTGTAACCAAAAACTGCTGGGAAACTGAGATTCAGCTGGAGAGATAGGTACATCCACTACCAATCTGTTCACAAACATCTTTCAACCAGAGATGTTCACTGACCTGCTTTCACGGATACACCAAAGGAGCATGTAGCATTGCTTGCAGCAGGTATATTAAAACAAATTCACATTATTCATTAATGAATGTTTGTAGATGATGCCAAGAAAAAATTAAAAAAAAACACTGACGACACTCTTTGGTGTGCTTTTTCATCAGTGAATCTGTGAATGATTGAATGAATGTAAACATGTAATGTAAACATGCTCACAATGCCTGGCTGAAAAAAAATGAATGAACAAATGTAACGAGGTAACCAGTATGCATTTTTATCCAAGACTGAAAGTGGTTTGTTGGTTGGTTCATGGTTTAACATTCACATTACAACAGTGATGATAATCGCATATTTTAAATTAAAAAAAAAAAAAAAATTACCACGCGTTTCTTATATATATATATATATATATATATATATATATATATATATATATATATATATATATATATATATATATATATATATATATATATATATATATATATATATATATATATATTTTTTTTTTTTTTTGGCTTTGTTTTTTTTTGTGTGCGTTTGTTTCATTTAGCGAAGTAGAAACTGTATGGGTTTCAAATTTTTGAGCAGGGAAAAAAATATCCATCTACGGGGATTGAACCCTGGTTACCTGCGTGGCAAAAAGGGTATTTTACCACGGCACTAATTCAACTACTAAGAGATATCTCTTGGCTTGACTTCGCGAACGAAGATTCTATAGGGCTTGCCCACGTCGTCTGCAGGCATTTTCGTGGCTGCGGAGGCCAATCCGGGACAGGCAGGTTCGACCGCAGTGGCTGCAGGGGAAGGTCTGGTCAGGGTTCTGAGTTACGACAGCTCTGTTTTTTCTTCTGAGCCGCTTGTCCTTAAGGTTAGCTCTGCGAGAGTCCTCAAAGGAGACGGCTGCCTTGTGAATGGTGGAGCGCCAGGTGTCACGGTCCGCGGCAAGCGAAGACCACTGGTGGTGGTCGATTTGGCAGGCACTAAGTGACTTCTTGAGACCGTCTTTGTATCTCTTCTTTGGTGCCCCTCTGTCTCGGTGTCCAGTGGCGAGCTCGCCGAACAGAGTGATCTTGGGTAGGCGATGATCCTCCATCCTGGAGACGTGCCCCGCCCAGCGAAGCTGTGTCCGCAGCAGCAAAGCCTCGATGCTCACAGTTTCCGCCTGTTCAAGGACCTCGACGTTGGTGACATAGTCACTCCAGTGAATGCCCAGGATGGTACGCAGGCAGCGCTGGTGAAAGCGTTCGAGGAGTCGTAGTTGGCTGCGGTAGAGGGCCCAGGACTCGGAACCGTACAGCAGGGTGATGAGGACGACAGCTCTGTACACGCTGATCTTGGTGCCTTTTTTCAGCTGTTGATTGTGCCACACCCGCTTGAATAGTCGCCCGAAAGCACTGTTCGCTTTTGCCAGCCTGTTGTCCAGCTCCTTGTCCAGCTTGGCGTCTGACGTGATGATGCTGCCAAGGTAGGTAAACTGGTGTACAGACTTCAGTTCGGACTCGCCGATGGTGATGTGGGGAGGGCGATGCTCTTCCTTGGGTGCCGGCTGATGAAGGACCTCTGTCTTTTTCAGACTGACCTCAAGTCCAAAGAGCTGGGCGGCATCTGCGAAGCAGGACGTAATGCGCTGCAAGGCTCTCTCTGTGTGTGCAATGAGGGCAGCGTCATCAGCAAAGAGCAGCTCACGAATCAGTTGGTCTAGAGTTTTCGTGTGGGCCTGCAGTCGTCTGAGGTTGAACATGCTGCCATCGAGACGATACCTGATGTACACTGCGTCGTCATCGTCGAGGTCCACTGTGGCCTGCTTCAACATCATGCTGAAGAAGATGGTGAAGAGGGTCGGTGCCAGCACGCAGCCTTGCTTCACGCCGTTGTGAATGGGGAATGGTTCTGAGAGGTCACTGTTTAGTCTGACCTGGCCTTGCTGGTCCTCGTGGAGCTGGACGATCATGTTGAGGAACTTTGGGGGACAGCCTAGTCGCTCCAGGATCTGCCACATACCTTGCCTGCTCACAGTGTCAAACGCTTTTGTTAGGTCGACAAACGTTACGTACAGCCCTTTGTTCTGCTCGCGGCACTTCTCCTGAAGCTGTCTCAGCACAAAGACCATGTCGGTGGTACTCTTGTTGGCTCTGAAGCCTTCCTGCCCTGTGAAGAAGTCTGCCTTCCGCCTCATCTGCAGCAGTCTCCAGCTCAAGCTTAGAGAGCTCCAGAACGAGTGGTGGTCCAGACTCGCACAGAGGACCCAGCTCTGCGCTGACAACGGTGACTACAGGGGCTTCTACGAAGCACTGAAAGCAGTGTATGGCCCTAGGCACCTGGTACAAAGTCCCCTGCGAAGCGCTGATGGACAGGCACTCCTCACAGATAATACCTCCATCTTGAACCGCTGGTCGGAATACTTTCAGGACCTCTTCGGCGCTGAGCGCACTGTTCAAGAAACAGTCATCCTCCAAATCCCACACCTTCCACTAAAGGTTGAATTGGATGAACCGCCCACCGCCGAAGAGACCCTCACAGCCATCCACCAGCTCAAGAGTGGCAAAGCAGCAGGCATTGACGGAATCCCGCCAGAGATCTGGAAACATGGAGGCCCAGCACTGCACAACAAGCTCCACGACCTCTTTCTCTGCTGCTGTGAAAAAGGAACACTACCAAAGGATCTCCGTGATGCAGTCATCATCACCCTGTACAAGAACAAAGGAGAGAAGTCTGCCTGCTCTAATTATCGTGGAATTACCCTGCTGTCCATTGCCGGGAAAATTCTCGCACTAAGAGATAATGGGTGCATTTAATTACTTATAGATAAACCTTCTCATCCCGTATCTGCCGTTGTTGTTTGTTCCAGTGTACTTTCCCACTGTCACCAATAGTGATCGAAGACTAGTAGTTTGCAACAGTTTGGGCGTAGGTTATACTTGTTGGTTTGGCGTCGTTGATTTCCTCCTTTCTCATGCGGGCTTGGGACTGGCTACGGCGGAGATATGATCTGCCGGAAGTCAGACATCGCTTGTATCCCTTTTTCAAAACGCACTCGCAAACGACCCAAAGTGCCAATTTTTGCGCGGGACCCCCTCATTTTTTTCATAAATAATGTGTGTGATATGATCTAAAGTACGACTTTATCGAATAAAAAGGGCCTGAGCAATTGCCCAACATTGCAAACAGTGGTAATGTTATTGATAACATCCGGGCACTTTGCGAATTTACAACATACACTTTTCTCGATTGCACTTAGAATTCCAATTATCAGAGCACTCTTTTTTTTACGAGAAAATACTAACATACTTTATGAAGTGACCGAAATGTTTCTTTATCATTTTAACACACTATTCGATAAATTTTTATTGTGTTCTGAAATCAGCTATTTTGCGTGTTTTTGCTTATGGGGTAGGTCACGCAGAAGGCTCAAACTTACAAATATGCCCGGGACCATGGGTCTTTCAGGGTGGCAATAGCCTCCAGACTCAATAAGGCTCTCAAAAAACCCTATAAGCGGCAGTTTTCAATTAAAAAATGTAGGTATAGTATACAACCTTAAGCATAGAAAACACTGAGCGTCTTCACTACATGTGACAGAACAGACGTCAAATGCAGACGTCAGACAACAAACCCGTCACACATCATCATCTACATCTCCACGAAACACACATGCTCCTAAGCCCCCTCAGTGTGGTCTATGCTTATGGTAGAAATGGTTATCCGCCACTAGTTCGTTTCCAAAGCACAAAAGGCCATAGGGCCGATGTAGGCCCGATGGTCTTTTGCGCATTGGGTTGTTGGCAGTCGGACTAGTGACGTTTCACACAAGTACCCGCTACCAGCGTTACTATCAGAATAATAACGGCAATAGTCTTGCTAATCCCACGGCATTGTTCCCGAGTCTGAAGTAATGGCGGCTGTGCTCTTTGCTCTGACTGTACCAGGCGCTGTGGTGCTGTGGGATGCAACCACGACAGGTTTCTTACGTGATTTTAATGTGATTTCACGCTTGCAGATGATTCAGAACAATGCGGCGCGTCTCATCTTGAAGAAGCGAAAGAGAGACCATATTACGCCTCTGCACTGCTGCCCTTAAAATTCCGCTGCCAGTACAAAATTGCAATTTTCGCCTATCGGCATTTTGACGGATCTCTCCCGCCGTACCTTTCTGCCAAGCTGTTTGTTTATCAGTCGTCACGTACCCTCCGTTCCTCCAGTAAAAAAACTTTTACAAAATCCGAAGCTTAACATGAAAACTGTCGGGGAGCGTTCTTTTACCTTTTTAGCCCCAAGTGTGTGGAACTCGCTGCCAACTGAAATGAGGAATCTGCCCACATTGTCACAGTTGAAAGCTCACTTAAAGACTTTTCTTTTCTGTCGGGCATTTAACGTTTAGCTCACCTTTAGCTAACTGTTGACTGCCTTTTATTCTGATTCTGGAGGGAAGTGGATGTATGGTGTTGGGAAGGGATGGGGTGGATTAAAGTAGCGTATAATTGTGCGTGTGTCTGAGAGAGACTGTGCTGTTGTGCATGGGCAGTGAGTCCAGTGTTTTCCTGTAGAACAGCGCTATACAAGAACTATTTATTATTATTATTATTATTATTATTATTATTATTATTATTATTATTATTATTATTATTATTATTATTATTATTATTATTATTATTATTATTATTATTATTATTATTATAGGGCTGACGTCGGCCTGATGCCTTTGGCGCGTTAGGACTGTACATGTAGTAAGAAAACAAGGATTTGGACTAATAGAATAGCTGGATCTTTGTTTTCCACCTACACGAACACGTATTGACTCACACTGGGTGCCTCCCTCCGCTTCACGGAGATAACCAGAGCAGGCTCCACTATTTAGTTTCTGAACAAAGTTGACAAGTTGGGCAGCCGTTTATTGGCTGCTTCTCATGACACCACACTAAGACAAGACGAGACAAGGCAAGGCAAGGCACGACACGACACGACTCGGCGGCACGACACAACGCCACGCAACTCCACACGACAAGACAACGAAGCGAAATATAGCACAGTACTGCAACGCAGCACAACACAAAGCAACACAACACAACGCACAATACAACACAACACACAACACAACACAACACATGACAACACTACACCTCAACACACAACACAACACCACACCGCACGACACGACTATCCTGAGGCAACACAACACAACACAACTGTCCTGCGATAACTATTGCAGAGCAATGAGGTGCAGTCGTTTCACCTGCAGACCAGATTTCTTCAACGGGCACTGAACGGGTTAATTCATTCTACCCCAACACCGAAATCCTCAAATGTTGCCGTTGTCCTCTGAAGACTGCTTTGCAGTGCAGGACACAGATCGACCATGATAGTTCAAGGGTGATGCCAGAATAGCTTGGCGCCCATAGGCGCCAAGCTATTCTGGCATCACCCTTGAACTATCATGGTCGATCCTTATCTTGCTGTGGTGTGTCTGGGCTAGAGTGAGTTAAGACGTGTTCCCCGACTAAAATCCTTAGGAACACACCAGAGATACAGCCCGCGGCGCAAGACTAGCTCCATTCGCGCTCAGCGATTGTGAAATGGCCTACTGTACAGAAACACAGATAAATCAGAATTCATTCCAGGTCGTGTTCTGCATCCTCTTTAAAAAAAAAATAATAAAAATAAAAAACAGAATTAAAACACACCGACTCTCTAGCTCACAGTGGCGGTATTTATGTACCTAGCGTGCGGCCAGTTACGTGAAAATAATAAAAGAATTACAGGTTCCTTCAGACACTTTTAATCGCACAGTCGTTTTAGGCTTAGATCTTAGATTAAAGAAACGGCTTAAACTCATTCGCGGCCAGCCGCATCCGGATGCTGCTTGCCGCGAATGAGTTAAACATTACTGTGAACTTAATAATAATAATAATAATAATAATAATAATAATAATAATAATAATAATAATAATAATAATAATAATAATAATAATAATAATAATAATAATAATAATAATAATAATAATAATAATAGATATTTATCAGTATAGGGCCTAACCTCCTGACGGAGCTGTATGCGCTTTACAGTATACACACACAGTTTGCAAACAATAAATATACAGATAAGTATTAACAACATAGACGGAGAAAACTAAACAGCCACAAAAACACTGGGGTGTACGTGCACACACACACACAATCACGCACACACACACATACACACACACACACAGACACACACGCATGCACGCACGCACGCACACAAACACACACACACACACACACACACACACACACACACACACACACACACACACACACATCAACTGAGAACGAATTTGTTAAATGTAACCATTTTCCTGTCTTTTGAAAACAAATCATGATCAGAGAGTGACCATTAGATCACAGAATCAGATTTTTATTTTCTATTATTACTGTAGAATAACTGACTCTCATCTATAAAAGACCAACTAGTCGCATTCTTGCAGTGTGTACCCAAAAATCTTTTGGTGGGCCCTTTTGAGACTTTTTATACTAATAATCTTGCTCACTAATTGTATTTAAATGGAGAGTGTTACGTGGTGGAGTTGTTGTCGTAGTATGATAAACACACCAGACGTATGCACGTAGGTTCTTTTAAATAAACCTCATTCAGCTGCAATCCGTCAACCGTGGCTTAAGGATGTAAACAAAACTGGAGAAACAGTTCCAACAATATTTTAATTCAGCGATGCGATCTCCACACAATGCAATTCCAAACTCACAAACACTGATACAATGTCTCTTCTGCAATGTCCACACTCCGACACAAAGTTTCTCATACACAGCGTCTCACACAAAGTACACCCAACACGAGCCACGTACCTACGCTAACTGAGTGTCTCTACAACTGACAAATGCAAGACAATGTACGCACATACTTCCTAGCACGATCCTTTTATAGTAACAGGCTTTCCAGAAAGATCGCGGAAGTTTTATAACACAACCAATCAGAACAAAATACGCAACTAAAACTCCTAAATATCAATGAATAAACATTTCACTGGAATGTTCTGTGAGAATCTGGCTGCTATTTACCAGCCCCTATGTTGAAAAATACCGGCGCGCTACGACGTCACACAAAAGTAGGCCAGGCAGGTCACGACCTTGCCCGCTTTATTTGGAAAACACGCGATTAGTGCACTAGCACTGAACGCTAAGCTACACGCGCGCAGTAAACAAATGAATACTCGAGCTGCTTCTAGACTCTTCGTGACTCAACTCCGTGCGGCAACAGATAATCAACACCGCACTATTCGTAAACGAAAGTGAAATTCACTGAAAAGGTACGTGATTCGTAATCATGATAGCTCAAATAAATATCGGATCGTTTCCTACGATTTATGCATGACCGTTCTCACAGAACACCACAACCACAATCGTAACAGAGAGCAACTTTTAATGCATATTAAACATATCCTGTCAAACAGCTATATTAAATAACCACACAAACCGAGGAAAATGGCGTTAGTTATCTTGTATAATTCTTGTGGGTTTTGAGGGGAGGGACGCAGAATCAGGCACAGTGAAACCTATACACATCACAGCATCATACAATCAGATCTAGAGCAACGATTTAAGCCGATTTAAGTTCACAGTAATTCTTACAGCCAGGTTCTGATAATCTAAGCCTAAAATGGAGTGTCAGTGCGATTTAAACTATACTGTTTGCTTTTTCACGGAATTGGCCGCATTGTTTAGCCATACAGTCGGCAGTATTGCATAGGATCAAAGACAGTACATTATATAGTCTTTGATAGGTTGCAGAACATGTGCCTAGACACAACCTTAGATTACTCTGCCCGCGTTACACCACAAGAAAATATGGCTTGAACATGATAGTTGAAGGGTGGTGGCAGAATAGCTTGGCGCCTATAGGCGCCAAGCTATTCTGCCACCACCCTTGAACTATCATGGTCGATCTGTCTCCTGAATTGTAATGCAATCCTCAGAGGATAACTCCAGCAAGTGGGTATTTCGTACCTCGGGCACAGTGAGTTCGTTGTTTAGTGCTTGTGGACAAAAAATTCTAATTTATCTGTATGAAGATGTTTTCATGGGTAATTTTAGCCTCCACGCAGAGCGCAGACAGGGCCCAGTGCGCAAAGGCCATCGGGCCGACGTCAGCCGCCGTTAACCCGCGCACGCCCGTGCGCGGGCCAACGGCGGCCGACGTCGGCCCGATGGCTATATCTCTGGCGCGTTCCGCTAAGGATTTTAAGAGTTAACTTCGGACATACTAAAAAACATTTGAGGCCAGTCTAATTCATTACCAGCAAAGTAACTGGGTCTGGTTACTGCAAGCAATTATTCAGTTCATATGAACACGCGAAATGCGACGCTTTTGGAATCATAAGGAGCAATAAAGTGTTTCCGATAATTCCAGAAATGTCGCATTTCATTTGCGCGTCGGTATATATTTGTACGCCTCAGGCAGAAAAGGTTCCCCTGCAGTACAGATAGTCTGCCAAGGGGATAGAAACATTAATTTGTACGGTACAAACATACCATTTTAAATGCTGCGTCACAGCACAAACGAGTGGACGGTTCTATAACAAACAGCCAAATTCGAAATTTAATAATAATAATAATAATAATAATAATAATAATAATAATAATAATAATAATAATGATGATGATGATGATGATGATGATGATGATGATGATGATGATGATGATGATGATAATAATAATAATAATAATAATAATAATAATAATAATAATAATAATAATAATAATAATAATAATAATAATAATAATAATAATAATAATACAGCGCTTTTCTATAGCGTCCTTCCCCACTCACGCAGGCTCGGAACGCTTTACAAATGATTATAAACACACACAATAAACTACGTTAATAGTAATAATAATACAGCGCTTTTCTATAGCGTCCTTCCCCACTTCCGCAGGCTCGGAACGCTTTACAAATGATTATAAACACACACAATAAACTACGTTAATAGTAATAATAATACAGCGCTTTTCTATAGCGTCCTTCCCCACTTCCGCAGGCTCGGAACGCTTTACAAATGATTATAAACACACACAATAAACTACGTTAATAGTAATAATAATACAGCGCTTTTCTATAGCGTCCTTCCCCACTTCCGCAGGCTCGGAACGCTTTACAAATGATTATAAACACACACAATAAACTACGTTAATAGTAATAATAATACAGCGCTTTTCTATAGCGTCCTTCCCCACTTCCGCAGGCTCGGAACGCTTTACAAATGATTATAAACACACACAATAAACTACGTTAATAGTAATAATAATACAGCGCTTTTCTATAGCGTCCTTCCCCACTTCCGCAGGCTCGGAACGCTTTACAAATGATTATAAACACACACAATAAACTACGTTAATAGTAATAATAATACAGCGCTTTTCTATAGCGTCCTTCCCCACTCACGCAGGCTCGGAACGCTTTACAAATGATTATAAACACACACAATAAACTACAAATCACAACAACAACAAAAACAGTTCAGGCAGACTAACCACAGTCTTTCACACAACGACAGTCTTTTCACACAATTGTACGAATACCCTGCCCCCGAGTCTTTTAGAACCGCAAGACCTGCTGTTTAGAAGTGTATGGTTTGACTTGTTGATCGTGGTTCTGGAATAACATCGAGTCTCTTTATAGAAGGGAGATGAAAACGTTATTCGACAGGTTGTCAATTGTATAATAATCGTCAGTTCTCGTTGTTTTCCCGCCTAGCTAATTATATTTCGGAACCCTCAGACCGCTTCCCGCTTTGACGACGACGTGATTTTAGAGAGGCTGGGGTCCGGAGAATCCAATGTAACCCCTTTAACCCTTTTAGCGCCAACACCCTACAGCAGGAGATTGATTGACCATGATAATTCAAGGGTAGTGCCAGATTAGCTTGGCGCCTGAAGGCGCCACGCTCATCTGGCACAACCCTTGAACTATCATGGATCAATCCACCTCCTGCAAGTGGTACATAGTCGTTAAGTAACACTTCCACAATTCGGGAAATGCGCCCATGGTGCTGAAAGGGTTAAATCCAGAGGTCGCAAATTGTGTTTCTGCGATCTTTGTACATTCAGCGACAAAGATATCAGCCGTCAAGGGATCGTGCGTACAAAGTGGTTTCAGCAACGGCATAGATCCTCATAGTCATCAGACCCCGCAGTGAGGATCTATGCCTCTCGCAGTTGGATAGTGTTCACTTTTTCTCAGCAGTGAGGGGGTTAAATGCTCATGGCTGGTGCCTGCTTCGTGTACCATCTCTTCAAAATACCCATACCAACAGTGGCGCTCAGAAGACTACATGCTCTGTCTGTGACATGGACTCCGTCAATGTAAATAATAAGTTCGTAGAGGAGAAATATGCAGGTTATAATCAACTCATGTTGCACTAAGGAAATCATGACTTTCATAGGGACTATGTTTACGTGCGGTGTTATTACATCATGCTACTCTATCCAATACAATATGTTGCACTACTGACGCGTGCCTCCACATCCGGCATCTGGATGTAGTTTCCGGTCATGTAACACATGGGTAGCGTCTGTATGTAACTACCGGACATGACGGGCCACCTTAATCAAGATAACTGACCGGCCCTCCGGAAACTGTTACTATATGGGAAATGGATGGCATCTAATTAACGGGACCATCGGCACGTGGCTCCGCCATAATCACGTAACGAGACCGGCCCTAAACGAGGGGCGGGTCCTAAGTGGGAAGATGATTGATAAGGGCAAGGGTATATACATACTGGGGGACAGAATGAGAGACACAACCAGACACACAACGAGAGAGGGAACACAACGAGAGGAGAGTGAGAGGAGAGTGAGAGAGATGGACGAAAGTAGAAGAGAGAGCAAATAGTGAGAGAACGACCGAATTGTAGTCTGTGGTTGGTCTTGCCCAACCCCAGACAATGCTCTTTAGACAGAAATAAACACGAGAGAAAACCATCACCGGACTTCAGTTGTTTTACGTGTTCATAGTGCAACAAATAGTGTCATTAGGAGTTTTGCGAACCTGATGATAATACGTTAAACCTACAGGCAAAACTGCGCTGAACAGCTGCTATATATATATATATATATATATATATATATATATATATATATATATATATATATATATATATATATATATATATATATAATATATATATATATATATATATATATATATATATATATATATATATATATATATATATATATATATATATATATATATATATATATATATATATATATATATATAGCGGAACGTTACGGAATTGTTACACCACAGGGCGACTACTGGATATTAAAAATAGTTACCTAGTTGCAGCGTGAGGTGTTTACAACAGTATTTAAATGTACACATGGCCGCCTGTTTAATGAATTGTTATACCACAGGACATCTGTTGGATATTAAATATAGTTACCTAGTTCCAGCTTGAGGTGTTTACAACAGTATTTATATGCGCACGGCGCGGGCCTGTTTCCACCATACCTGAAGTGATGAATGCAGGGCGGTCCCAAGAATTTCACGTGAGTTGGAGAAGAAAAATAAACATTCATACATGTGCTTTCTATGTCTTTAGTTTAGTGTGTTAAGGTTTATATATGTACGAATATTCCACGCAACATACGCTTTCCACTAATCAAATTATGCTGTAGGTTTACACTATATTTTCCCGTGTGTTGGTTTAATTGAAATGTGCCGGTTTCTTAACCCTTTTAGCCCCAAGGTCCCATTTCTCAAAGTTTGGAGGTGTAACGACTATGTACCAGTTGCAGGAGATGGCTTGACCATGATAATTCAAGGGTAGCGCCTGATTAGCTTGGCGCCTTCAGGAGCCAAGCTAATCTGGCGCTACCCTTGAATTATCATGGTCAATCCATCTCCTGCTGTAGGGATCCGGGGTTAAAAGGGTTAACATATCCCCCTTTAAGCAAACGATGATGTGCTCAGTTGTATGGGTGAGCTTAGTGACGAGCAAGCACTTAGCAAGGTGCACCACAATACTAGCGGAGCACCTTGTTAAGAGGCTTGCGCAGCACTAAGAACACTCATGCAAATGAGACCTGTAGCTGAAGATTGACCTGGGTTTGCCAGCGCACATGACAACTCTTCCTTCCTCTCACCGGGACATATGAACTAAATTTTTGGATGGTTTGCCAAAACAATCACAGCACCAACAACGAACTATTCAAAAAATAAAAATAAGAAAATAAAAATAAACCTTCGGTATCCAGTCTACGACATGTCAGCCCCTGCCAGCGATCCTTAGACTTTGATTTCAGCTAGCGTTCTGCACTAGCAAGTGTAATTGCACATTTCACTCGAAACCCCTTCACTGGCGGGAGACAGCCAAATCTACCCACTGCAATAGGAGGGGGCACAGGACCGAAAGTCCTTGAAATGTAATCATCTTGCCGGCTTCCTTCTAATGAGTTTATGTTCGCCACGCAGTTCTGGGACGGTTAATCTTCGATGGTTGTATGAATGACAGAAACAGCAGGGAACGAAACAGAACAGGAACTAGTAACTAGAACAGGAATGCGATTTCAATTTTGTTTTATTCGTCTATTTCATTTTATAATAATAATAATAATAATAATAATAATAATAATAATAATAATAATAATAATAATAATAATAATACCGTTATTATATAGGCGCTTTTTCTCAATTTTTGGGCGAACGACTCAAAGCGCCGCGAACTGAAACCCAACATGCACACTCGCGTAACAGACAGGGATTTACGCCATTTAAGACAAACACAGTACAGGACAGACGAAGGGCCAGTTCAGCTACTGAAGTTACAGAGATTTTTGATCGCTTGTATTTGAAATTTGTGAAGTGAAGTGGCCTGAAACCGGTACCAAAGTGTGGGGGATGGGGGGGGGGGGTGTGTGGAAGAACCGGAGTACCCGGTGAAAGAACCCCCGACGGTCTGCCCGAATTAACGGTGACACTTACCAGAGGAGAAAAGTCCGACGCCGGAACCCGGTATCGAATCTCGCACCTTTGGCATTGGTGGCAGGCGCCTTAACCACTGCGCCACGGACCGCTCCTTTAATTTATTTGCTGTTATGATTTTTTTATGATGATTTGTATTGTGATGAAGTGAACAGACTTTTTCCCACAGACTGTGTAATGGGCAAAAGGTCATCGGACCGATGTCAGCCGCCGTTGGCCCGCGCACGGCCGTGCGCGGGCCAACGGCGGCTGACGTCGGCCCGCTGGCCTTTTGCGCATTGGGTGCCGACGAAAAGTTGGTTTGGTTTATTCTACAAGTCTCTCTTTTTTTTCTGACCGACCAGTATCTGCTGTTTCTGTCAACCGGCTCATGACTCTGTTCCCACAGCCATCTAACTCAATTCTGTGTTACTGTTTATTTTCACTTAATTTTCACTTTCCCGCGTTTCTGGCTCATTTGACCGAGGACGATGTTGTTTGATATGGCGGGAATGTACAAGTCTCAGCGAGAATTTTGCCCATCTAATAACACCCGAGGTGATAACTTTTATGATAACCCACGAATCTCCATTGCCTTCAGAAGCAGTTTATGCGCGGGCCAACGGCGGCTGATGTCGGCCCGATGGCCTTTTGCGCATCGGGAATGTATTTGCTCTTCCACTCGTTTGCTTGCGTGTTTTGTGGTTGGCCGGCTCGTGACTTTTGTTTGTTTGTTTGTTTGTTTGTTTGTTTGTTTGTTTGTTTGTTTGTTTGTTTTTGTGTGTGGGTTGCTTTTTGTTTGTTTGTTTGTTTTTTTGTTTGTTTGTTTGTTTGTTTGTTTGTTTGTTTTTTGGGTTGTTGTTGTTTTTTGTTGTTGTTTGTTTGTTTGTTTTTGGGTTGTTGTTTTTTGTTTGTTTGTTTTTTGGTGTTTGTTGGGTTTTTTTGCGAGAATGGGAGTCTGTGAGTTTAACAACTACAAATATAAATATATATTATTATAAAGATTGTACACCATAGTTTGTTCGGTTTTTTGTTCAGGGGGAAATCAGGGCTACAACTTTGCACATCTGTATTCCGATGACAACGAGGCGCCGAAAGTTTGATGCTTAATAAAATGCTAGAGAGGAAATCAAGTTCCGTCTAATTGCAGAGCCCCTTGCTGGAATAGACCACAGAACACAGTGCCGTTTCCGTACTGTCCAGTCTCTTAGCCATAGTCAGTCCCAGGCATCCCCTAATATTTCAATCCCCTAAAAAAACACGAGTGCCCACCAGATGCACGTTTGCCATGCACAAAATAACCAAAAAAAAACAAAGAAGTACCCAACGGAGAAAGAAACACGCTTAGAAAAGACGGGTACAACACAATTTATTAATATTTCGGGTAAATACCCTTTGTCAAAATAGACAAACAAACAAACAGAGAGATTAGCCGCTACTTATCTTCATTGGCAGAAAGAATGTCAAAAAAAAACAGCACATTGACAGTCTCATTCCTTAGCTATGAAACTGATTGCTTACCAACCCCACACCCAAGCACAGCCGAAATCAGAGTGCCCGCTCAAATCACTACGTCAACGGCAACTCAACATAGGCCCACAATTATCCACTGGATAAGCTTAGGATGGTATGAATCAAAGCACCAAACATGTCTCCTCTCAGCTAACCAGACATTTCCAGCAAATTCCAACATTCGGCCCTACTACAAATTTTTAAACAAGGCAAAAATTATTTTGAAAAAACACCGGTCTTTGCACTGCCTGAACTGCCCAATTTAAATATATAACGTGACCAAAAGTGCTGGCTCTCTCGCTCGGCGGACATGACGTGTAACTACGTGTCTTTCCCGCCGCACAGTATCGCCAGTAACAGTCACGGGTATAACGATAACTGAATTGCGGCATCCAGTGCGGGTATTCTGTTCTGAGAAAATGAGGCCAATTTTCGTGCAACCCGAGTTGAGCCAGAATAGAGTTGCAACCGGGTTGACGCGCTTTTACACTTGCATCTGGAACCGGGGCCGTTGACCGGCCCTGACAAAGTCACCTTATCTGAGGAATGCACCATGCGCCCTACATGAGACGGTGTTCTTTTGGCTCTAGCTCTTGCAGTTAGCCGGTATCACGGATTCACGAATCCCTAAGAGTGGCAGTTACGTTTCGTAATTGAAAAAGACGAGTGAGACTTTTGTCGCCGAACAAAATCTCTAACAACGCAGGGGGCAGTGGGGGGAGGGGGGGGGGGAAGAGGATGGGCGGGTGGGGGTGGGGGTGGGGGGAAGGGCGGAGGGGATGGGGGGGGGGAAGGGGTGTTGGGTAGGCTTGGCTATTTGGGGGACAGCTAGGCCTACTTTGGCGCAGTGGCCAGCAGCATGAGTGAGCACCTTCCCAGTGCGCAAAGGCCATCGGGTCGACGTGGGACTCCAACGGCGACCGACGTCGGCCCTATGGCCCTTTGCGCATTGGGTTGCTCAGTGGCTAGTGCAGAATTTAACTCATTCTACCCCATCACCGAAATCCCCAAATGTTGCCGTTGTCCTCTGAAGACTGCATTGCAGTGCAGGACACAGATCGACCATGATAGTTCAAGGGTGATGCCAGAATAGCTTGGCGCCCATAGGCGCCAAGCTATTCTGGCATCACCCTTGAACTATCATGGTCGATCCTTATCTTGCTGCGGTGTGTCTGGGGTAGAATGAGTTAATCTCATTCGTGCAACTGAGGCCAGGGTTCTCTGCTTTGTCGCCCGACATCGACCCGAGGACCGTATGTATTCAACTGGGGGCGACCTTCTCTGCCAGAGGTTCAGAAGGATCTAGATATATTCATCTGGGGGCGACCTTCTCTACCATGGGCTCATGAGGATCTAGATGTATTCAACTGGGGGCGACCATCTCTGCCAGAGGCTCAGAAGGATCTAGATATATTCAACTGGGGGCGACCTTCTCTGCCAGAGGCTCAGAAGGATCTAGATATATTCATCTGGGGGCGACCTTCTCTGCCAGAGGCTCAGAACGATCTAGATATATTCAACTGGGGGCGACCTTCTCTGCCAAGGGCTCATGAGGATCTAGATATATTCATCTGGGGGCGACCTTCTCTGCCAGGGGCTCATGAGGATCTAGATATATTCAACTGGGGGCGACCTTCTCTGCCAGGGGCTCATGAGGATCTAGATATATTCAACTGGGGCGACCTTCTCTGCCAGGGACTCATGAGGATCTAGATATATTCAACTGGGGGCGACCTTCTCTGCCAGGGACTCATGAGGATCTAGATATATTCAACTGGGGGCGACCTTCTCTGCCAGAGGCTCAGAAGGATCTAGATATATTCATCTGGGGGCGACCTTCTCTGCCAGGGGCTCATGAGGATCTAGATATATTCAACTGGGGGCGACCATCTCTGCCAAGGGCTCATGAAGATCTAGATATATTCAACTGGGGGCGACCTTCTCTGCCAGGGGCTCATGAGGATCTAGATATATTCAACTGGGGGCGACCATCTCTGCCAAGGGCTCATGAAGATCTAGATATATTCAACTGGGGGTGACCTTCTCTGCCAGAGGCTCAGAAGGATCTAGATATATTCATCTGGGGGCGACCTTCTCTGCCAGGGGCTCATGAGGATCTAAATATATTCAACTGGGGGCGACCATCTCTGCCAAGGGCTCATGAAGATCTAGATATATTCAACTGGGGGCGACCTTCTCTGCCAGGTGCTTATGAGGATCTAGATATTTCTTGCGGGCCTCCTCCATGGAGTATGCATACTGACGCTGAACATGAACAAAAATGGACTGAGACTGAGAATGGCCCTGGGCGGTAAATAGCGTTGTTTAACTCATTCGAGACGTGCCGCCTCCGGATACGCGGCTTACGTATCCGGAGTCGGCACGTCTCGAATGAGTTAAAGCTACCTGCTCCATGGCCGGCTTTGACTGCTCAAATTCACCGACACAACTGACGCGTTTTCAATGTTGCCTAACCTCAACTACGACTTTCATCTCCTTCTTGTCACAAACCATGTGAGTAAGCATACGTACCAGAAATGTCCCACTGCTTTTTAAGCCGCGTAACGGGAGGCGCTCTTTAGCGTAGAAAGAAGAAGAAGCGCACACAAGGCTTTCATTATTTTTACTACAAACTTCATATTTGCTAGTATTTAGCATGAAAATCATATTTTAGAGTTTACTGTGTGTTTGTGTGTGTGTGTGTGTGTGTGTGTGTGTGTGTGTGTGTGTGTGTGTGTGTGTGTGTGTGTGTGTGTGTGTGTGTGTGTGTGTGTGCGTGTGCGTGATATTTTAACAAATTCCAATGGTTTTATTGTTTTGTACATGGAAACATATGGCAATATCTCATCATCTCATCATCATAACGTAAGTTCGACCTTTCACGGTCCAGCTCTGCCACAAGGCCTACTGAGAACATTTAAAAAGGAAAAGTTGTGAATTATTAACTCACTCAGCCCGACGGCCGTATTTCCCAAATTTTGGAGGCGTCATCTAATGACTATGCACCCGTTGCAGGAGATGGATCGACCATGATAATTCAAGGGCAGTGCCAAATTAGCTTGGCGCCGACAGGCGCCAAGCTAATCTGGCACTGCCCTTGAATTATCATGGTCGACCCATCTCCTGCTGTAGTGCGTCACGGCTGAATGGGTTAGCACGTTTGTGTCTGGAGTAGGTCGCTTTGAGAATAAAGATTCATGGCCACATTCCGTGAAGAGGTTACAAGTACACGTTGTTTAACTCTTTCCCTGTCAAAGCTCGTACATTTTGTTTCTGAAACCTGTGTCCACTGAACGACCGAAAGCCACAAACTGCCCGAAGGACACGGACGCAACGTGCTCCCAGCAAGAGGCGTAGATCCTCATGAACCCCTACAGTCGCGTGGTGTTCATGAGGATCTACGCCCCTTGCGGATAGATCGCGTTCACGTTGTTCTCGGCAGTGAATGGGGCTGAAGGTCAAGAGAAGATAATGTATGATGATACTGTCAATCGATCCCTTCTGGGGAACTCTGACGTCAGGTCCGGTTACACTAATAAATGGGGGGGTATCAGCGACAAACAAGTAATGCGCAGCACGCTGGTCAGTTTTCGGCTTACACAAAGCGCGTCATTATTCACTGCCAGACTGCAAGACACATAGATCCTCATGAGCCCCCGCAGTTGCGGGGGCTCATGAGGATCTACGTCTCTTCCCATGACCATTTTGACTATAAGTACCTTACACGGTTATGGCTTCTGGTTGTTGAATGGACAAAGATTTGAGAAACACAATATGCGTCCAGTGGCAGAGAAGTGGCTAACCCTTATCAATCGGAATACACCAGTGAGTGACAAAAGTTTGACTAAAATAGTTCAAGGGTGGTACCAGAATAGCTTGGCGCCTCTAGGCGCCAAGCTATTCTGGCACCACCCTTGAACTAAAGCCATTGGTCTCTATCCTTATCTGTAAGTACTATAATGCAGCTTGCATATTATGGCAGTGTACAAATTTGAAGCTTTTGGCCTCAGTATGATACGGGTTAAGTGGGTCTGCAGTAGTTGTGAATGAAATTGTACAGAACTGCAGCGTGTGTGTTGGTGGGTTATATGAGTCTGTTCACAACCGCCACCCATGCCCTCCCTGCAACTGATGCATTGAGAAGGGCGTTTGTCATAAAGAGCTGGATCTCACGAGCCCCTTGGACATCAGAGGCTAATGTGAATCTATTCCTTTCGGGCAAAGCGGGACAGGATGGAAAAATGTACAGAGCTGCAGGGAACATGTCGGCGGCATATACCTAAATGTATCTTCGTAAGGTACAAAATCTTCAGTGATTTAACTCTGCCTGCCCATTTTATTTAGTTCTGTTCCCTTGTAGCTTACCAGAGAGCGCTTTCCACCTCAGTGCCATAATGAAACCGGCGGCAGTGTCTATGTTGCCGGGGGCATATACTTTTATGTCTCTTAAAGGCTCCGAAACCTTTAGTGATTAATATCTCCCTGCAAGTTTCATTTACCTCTGTTTTCTAGTCATAGAGTACCAGAAAGAGTTTGGCTAGTTAGTGTTCGAGCTAGCCGCTCAGGAAACCGTGTGGAATGTGTCGGTCGGTTTTCGATTGCTCACATGTGTAAGCCGAAAGTTGTAACTGACTGGCTACTTTGAAAAGTGTATGAGCCCTTACATTCATACTTAAGTTGCACAGTTCAGTTCTGGTCTGGAATCTTACACATGCACCACGTGAGGCAGCCAAACAACACTAAAATACATATACACTCAAAGCCAAAGTATTGTATCAACTGTAGATCATTCTAAGCATTTTAAATAAAATGTTTATATTGAACCATTTTTTTAAAATATTTTACCATAAACAAAATACTGCAGTATAATAACAATTGCCATAATATCACATTTTTTAAAAAGTCGTGAGAGGAGAGTAAAAACAAAATGTCGGACAGCGTCGTTAGCAATGGCGACAGCGATCGCTTTGCCGACTTGAAAAGGCTAAAAAGTAAGAAAGTACAGGCCAGGCCGCGATCGGAAGTTTTTCTAGTGTGACACTTGACGTAGCCTGGTCTGTTTCAAGCGTTTTCACGAAACACTGGGGCCCATATGCCCTAGTTAGAGTGTACCAGAAACGACTTTGCTAATTTCCACGTCAGTGCGGCGTCATCAGGTGCCAATTAAAGTAATCTGCCGCTATACTTGAATTATCATGGTCGAGCAATCTCCTGAAACTGGTACATAGTTGCCAAGTGACACCTCTACAATTTTAGAAGTGCGGCCTTGAGGTTAAATGAGTTAAAGGGTCGGATCCCGAGGGTGTACCTTGGGTTTAACCGCAGAGCAGGCGGCGCTATGCTTCGTGCTAACGGCGGGTAGGATTTAAAATATTTCTCGGTTGGTTAGTTCGGGGTTTAACGTCCACGGCACCCAAGTGATCATGGACGGCCCTGACGAGCGGGTTTATGTGGGGGGACAGAAAAGTCTATTTCCTATGGAGTACGACCTGAATTCAGGCGCACTGCAACTGTGGCACTTTGATTTACCAGGACCTTTTAAACGGACATGCTATGGAACAAGCCCGTCCTTTTTCCCTGGATTATTACTTCTCGGGGCTGTGCGTGTGTTCATATAGGCGGCCGCCGGCTTAACGCATTTAGCCCCAAGACCCTACCGCAAGAGATGGGCGGACCGTGATAATTCAAGGGTAGTGCCAGATTAGCTTGGCGCCTTCAGGCACTACCCTTGAATTATCACGGTCCATCCATCTCCTGCAACTGGCACATAGTTGTCAGGTGACAACTATAAAATTTGGAAAATGGGGCCTTGGGGGGGGGGAAATATAAATAAATCAGCGCATTAAATCGGCGCTTTATCCCAACTGAAAATCGGCTCAATGCGCCGCAGCGAACTGAACCCAACACTGAAGCACGCAAAACTGAAGTGAATCCCGCGCATTCACTCACACACTGTACATAAACACAGAACATTCACGTGGTGCCGCTAAGCGGGGCAAGCTCAAGCGAGCTACTGAAGTTTTGGAAATTCAAATCGTTTATATTTAAAATTTGATACTGAAGTGGACTGAAATTGATACCAAAGTCGTTTAAGAGGGTTAAGAGGGTTAAGATCATTTAGATTTCAGACGTTTACTTTGTCTAACTCTTCTTCGCAAGTTATTCAGTTTCGGGGACAAAACCCTGTGACGTCAATCCTGCTAAACCCTGTGACGTCAATCCTGCAATGCGTCATTCTAACAATGCTAGTCCCAGTAAGCAAATCACCTCGGACCGACGTCAGCCGCAGCAGGGCCGGGCACAGGTCCACTGCGGCTGATGTCGGTCCGTGAGTCCTTTGCTGGCAGGGGTCCCATATCCGAGGAAATTGGCCGTGAACTGGCATGGACGAACATTCAGTCCAGACACCGCTAAGTTTCCCGTCAATTCCCGCTGAAGTCAGTCGCCGACGACTGGCCAAATGAATGGAAGAATCTGGTGTTGCTTCTGATACAGGAGGCGCGGTAATAATTTAAATAACTGAATTTAACTCATTCAGCCCCGACCCACTACAACAGAAGATGGATCGGCCATGATAATTCAAGGGTAGTGCCAGATTAGCTTGGCGCCAACAGGCGCCAAGCTAATCTGGCACTACCCTTGAATTATCATGGTCGATCCATCTCCTGCAACTGGTGCATAGTCATTAGATGACGCCTCCAAAATTTAGGAAATACGGCCTTTGCCGGGCCGAATGAGTTAACAGTCAAATTGAGTAGAACACAACAGCAGCAGACAGCATTGAATCTTGTGACGTATAGGGAAGTCACGCCGCGGGACACATATCGCGTGATTTCGCCTCGTTTCCTATCCCGTTATATAAAATCCCTGCGGTCTACATGCAGTGCACTTTGGCACTGACATTTCACTTCCTTCGGAACAGTATCACTCAGCTCGGAAGGGCCGTAGCCGCTCCAACCCATGTTACAAAGTGGCCTTTCCATATTATAGCACTTTCTCGGAATTTCAAAGGCAAACCAGTTTTCTGAACTTTCGGCAGTTGTTGTTTTACAGCCGTTTGGTCCGTTACAGATTCACAAGTGACCGAGGCAGAATCGGCCTTGCCTACATTAAAAGTGTGTGCATGGCTAAACACCGATGTTCCGCAGTTACCACTTGAGGCTTCATGTGCTTTACGGAGCTGCACGAATTTGGACACAGGTTTGGCTCCTTATATTAACACATTCCACCCCAGGACCGAAATCTCCAAATTTTGAAGTTGCTCACTGAAGGACTGTATTACAATCCTAGAGACAGATGGAGCACGATAGTTCAAGGGTGGTGCCAGAATAGCTTGGCGCCTATGGGCGCCAAGCTATTCTGGCACCACCCTTGTCTGTGCAGCAGGCCCCTGCTACCAATAACGTATTTGTTTTTATTCCTCCAATGTTTTCGTAAAAGAAATCAAGAAGAAATCTTCCGACCTGGATCACGCCAGACATGACTGACGACAATACAAGTTATTGGTCGCAGGGGTTTGCTACACGGACCATTGTAGGCCTGAGGGAGGTCAAAGGAACCATTGTACCCCGAAGACCGAAGGCCTGAGGGATACAATGGTTCCTTTGACCTCCATCAGGCCTACAAGGGTCCGTGCAGCAAGCCCCTGCTACCAATAACGTATTTGTTTTCATTCCTCCACTATTTTCGTAACAGAAATCAAGAAGAAATCTTCCGACCTGGATCACGCCAGACATGACTGACGTCAAAGGAATATACATTTAAACATAATAGACTTATGACGTAATTTAAAAATCTTTCATGACGTTGCCGTCTCCAGTAGTGTGCCTGTTGTTTCGAACAACACTAAGTAACTTTTTACTTTAGAACGTCAGTTTTGGTGATCTTTTATATAACAAAACTGGCATCCAAGACGCATCACAAAGGGTGCTACATTTGTCGCTACAAAGGTTTTTGTAGGTCGGTCATGTGGTACAATTTGCGCTAAAGTTATTGGTCGTGTGACGTAGGGATGAAAACAAAGGAATATACATTATTTGGATATTCTCCAGCGGATGGCGGGGCGCCTGGGGGTAGTCCCTCAGTACTGCTTTATGTAGTAGGTGTTCAGTGGAAGGCTCAAAATGATAGGTCTGTCATTCCTTCTCTCCCACTACCCTCTCTTTTCTAGAACTAGTGAGCGATGCAGTCACAAAAAGGGCAGCTGATGTCCTGATGCAAGCTTACCAGCCTGGAATTCCATGGCATTAGCACAGCATTCTCAGAATTGAATGAAAAAATATTGCAGGCCTGGCCGCTTGGCTGCGGAAAGGCTAAGGGAGGAAACCCCTGACATCACAGCCCCCGTGTCTCCGGGGAAGGCTTTTGAGCCAGAGACTAAGACAAGGACAGTCTGATATAAAACCTACGACCCGAGGACCTCGATGCCACCGTCATAGCTTGCTAGGCCGTGGCAAACAAACCAAGGGTTTAAAGGGTGGGGCCAGTACTGCGCACACTGCACTCCACCAAAAAGCTCCACTGCGCAGGCTTTAGGAAACGCCCACGGACTATGACACTGAACTTTCCAAGTCCTGTAGCGATGGGCAAGGGGCAAAACGGCAGGTGAAAGATGTCACTGAAAGCCGCAGTCTCAAACCTGCATGCAGGCGGTTCAGGATATTGGTCGCCTGATGTTGACCTGGGGATGACAACGTCACTCGGCACACCCTGAACGACCAAGCAGCCTTCTCTAGGGACAGCACTGCTTGCTCCACACGGAGAGGGGCCTAGAAAAGGTGGCCTAACCAAAGCTCATCCCCTCGTAACCCCAGTTGGCTAGCCGCGGTCAACGGGCATCTTCTCATGCGGTCAGAAAACAAGAAAAAAACAATGGATCCACTCTCATGACGACCACGACCGGACTCAACGTAGCATGCTGGAACATCCGAACCATGCTCGACACAGCAGACAGCGGACGCCCTGAACGTCGCTCCGCCCTCATTGCCCATGAATTGCGGAGGTTAAACATCGACATCGCCGCGCTCATCGAAGTACGCCTTCCGGAGGAAGGCAGCCTCCCAGAACTTGGCGCTGGCTACACCCTCTACTGGTCAGGCAGGCCTGCATCAGAAAGACGGCTCTCAGGCGTGGGCTTCATGGTGAAGACCCCCATTGCGACTAAGTTGGAAAACCTACCAACGGGTCACTCCGACCGCATCATGTCCATGCGCCTCCCACTGAGACACCAGCAATACGTCACCCTTCTCAGTGTGTACTCCCCAACCCTCCTGGCAGAGCCTTCAGAAAAAGACAAGTTCTACTCTGACCTGCGCAGCCTCCTGCAGAGCACCCCTGCAGACGACAAAGTCATCATCCTTGGCGACTTCAACGCCAGAGTGGGCCAAGACTGTGAAGCCTGGAAAGGAGTCCTCGGCAAGCATGGCGTTGGGAACTGCAATGACAATGGTCGCCTACTGTTGGAGCTCTGTGCAGAGCAGCAACTTGTCATCACCAACACTACTTTCCAGCAAAAGGACAGTCGAAAGACCACCTGGATGCATCCTCGCTCCAAGCACTGGCACCTTATCGACTATGTCCTAGTGCGTCAGAGGGACCGCAGTGACGTCCTCCTCACCAGAGTGATGCCCAGCGCAGAGTGCCACACTGACCACCGCCTTGTTCGCTGCAAACTCAGGCTCCGCCTCAAGCTGAAACCCAAGAAAGGGGGCCCCCCCAAGAAAAAGCTTGATGTTGCCAGCCTTCAGCGTGACGACAAGAAAGCTGCCCTTCAGGCCGATTTACAGCGCATGCTCAAAGACACAGTTGATCCAGCAGACTCCTCCCCTGAAACACTCTGGGAACAACTGAAAACTGCTATTGTAAAATCCTCTGTGGAAGTCTTGGGCTTTGCTAGAAAGAGGAACAAAGACTGGTTTGACGAAAACGACGTAGAGATCCAGGAACTTCTAGCAACAACAACAAAAAAGAGCCGCCCACCAGGCCCACCTAGCCCAGCCTTCCTGCCCTGTGAAGAAGTCTGCGTTCCGCCTCATCTGCAGCAGTCTCCAGCTCAAGCTTAGAGAGCTCCAGAACGAGTGGTGGTCCAGACTCGCACAGAGGACCCAGCTCTGCGCTGACAACGGTGACTACAGGGGCTTCTACGAAGCACTGAAAGCAGTGTATGGCCCCAGGCACCTGGTACAAAGTCCCCTGCGAAGCGCTGATGGACAGGCACTCCTCACAGATAATACCTCCATCTTGAACCGCTGGTCGGAATACTTTCAGGACCTCTTCGGCGCTGAACGCACTGTTCAAGAAACAGTCATCCTCCAAATCCCACACCTTCCACTAAAGGTTGAATTGGACGAACCGCCCACCACCGAAGAGACCCTCACAGCCATCCACCAGCTCAAGAGTGGCAAAGCAGCAGGCATTGACGGAATCCCGCCAGAGATCTGGAAACATGGAGGCCCAGCACTGCACAACAAGCTCCACGACCTCTTTCTCTGCTGCTGTGAAAAAGGAACACTACCAAAGGATCTCCGTGATGCAGTCATCATCACCCTGTACAAGAACAAAGGAGAGAAGTCCGCCTGCTCTAATTATCGTGGAATTACCCTGCTGTCCATTGCCGGGAAAATTCTCGCAAGGTTGCTCCTGAATCGGCTGGTACCTGCCATCGCTGAAGACCAACTCCCAGAGGGCCAGTGTGGCTTCAGAGCCAACAGGAGTACCACCGACATGGTCTTTGTGCTGAGACAGCTTCAGGAGAAGTGCCGCGAGCAGAACAAAGGGCTGTACGTAACGTTTGTCGACCTAACAAAAGCGTTTGACACTGTGAGCAGGCAAGGTATGTGGCAGATCCTGGAGCGACTAGATTGTCCCCCAAAGTTCCTCAACATGATCGTCCAGCTCCACGAGGTCCAGCAAGGCCAGGTCAGACTAAACAATGACCTCTCAGAACCATTCCCCATTTGCAACGGCGTGAAGCAAGGCTGCGTGCTGGCACCGACCCTCTTCACCATCTTCTTCAGCATGATGTTGAAGCAGGCCACAGTGGACCTCGACGATGACGACGCAGTGTACATCAGGTATCGTCTCGATGGCAGCCTGTTCAACCTCAGACGACTGCAGGCCCACACGAAAACCCTAGACCAACTGATTCGTGAGCTGCTCTTCGCTGATGACGCTGCCCTCGTTGCACACACAGAGAGAGCCTTGCAGCGCATTACGTCCTGCTTCGCAGATGCCGCCCAGCTCTTTGGACTTGAGGTCAGTCTGAAAAAGACAGAGGTCCTTCATCAGCCGGCACCCAAGGAAGAGCATCGCCCTCCCCACATCACCATCGGCGAGTCCGAACTGAAGTCTGTACACCAGTTTACCTACCTTGGCTGCATCATCACGTCAGACGCCAAGCTGGACAAGGAGCTGGACAACAGGCTGGCAAAAGCGAACAGTGCTTTCGGGCGACTATTCAAGCGGGTGTGGCACAATCAACAGCTGAAAAAAGGCACCAAGATCAGCGTGTACAGAGCTGTCGTCCTCACCACCCTGCTGTACGGTTCCGAATCCTGGGCCCTCTACCGCAGCCAACTACGACTCCTCGAACGCTTTCACCAGCGCTGCCTGCGTACCATCCTCAGCATTCACTGGAGTGACTATGTCACCAACGTCGAGGTCCTTGAACAGGCGGAAACTGTGAGCATCGAGGCTTTGCTGCTGCGGACACAGCTTCGCTGGGCGGGGCACGTCTCCAGGATGGAGGATCATCGCCTACCCAAGATCACTCTGTTCGGCGAGCTCGCCACTGGACACCGAGACAGAGGGGCACCAAAGAAGAGATACAAAGACGGTCTCAAGAAGTCACTTAGTGCCTGCCAAATCGACCACCGCCAGTGGTCTTCGCTTGCTGCGGACCGCGACACCTGGCGCTCCACCATTCACAAGGCAGCCGTCTCCTTTGAGGACTCTCGCAGAGCTAACCTTAAGGACAAGCAGCTCAGAAGAAAAAACAGTTGTCGTAACTCAGAACCCTAACCAGACCTTCCCCTGCAGCCACTGCGGTCGAACCTGCCTGTCCCGGATTGGCCTCCGCAGCCACGAAAATGCCTGCAGACGACGTGGGCAAGCCCTATAGAATCTTCGTTCGCGAAGTCAAGCCAAGATATATATATATATATATATATATATATATATATATATATATATATATATATATATATATATATATATATATATATATATATTATATATATATATATATATATATATATATATATATATATTATATATATATATATATATATATATATATATATATATATATATATATATATATATATATATATATATATATATATACAATGTCAATGATCACTAGTCACAGAACGAAAGAAATGAATTAAAGATATGTTTTTATTCATCACTGGTTGGTGTATTAAACCTCACATTATTTCGAAATAGGCAAATGAAAAATGCAATTTTGTCGACAAGAACCGTTTCCAAATTTGTCCTGTGATTGATATGAATTAATATTTATTTTTAATCTCTTGCAGTCTAGGTTTGAACCACGATGGAACCACGGGCATGAAGTGCCCCGATGGCATGCACGGCTTCATGGGCGGTAATCGCTTCTGCTTCCGGCAAGACTGCTATTCTGGCAAACTCATATGGAGCTTCCAGTGAGTGGCACTTCTTTGTTGAGTCTAAGTGGAACAACAAGGCTAATGAGTTAGAACTTTACACTTAAAAGCAAGGAGACTGAACTAACAAAAAGAGTAGTTGGTTGGTTTCGTTTATGCATTGCACATATTGAGATGTTTCTCCTTTTTTTTTTTTCTTTTTTTTTTTCCCCACCTTTTTTTTTTTTTTTATGTCTACCGTATTGAAAATACGGTAGACTTTGATATGGGGCTGGTCGAAGCGCGTTCCGGAGCATTCACATGACGTTTTTGGCGTGCGGGGCAGAAATTATGGCAAAGAAGTAACAAAATAAAAATGACGTCACGTCTAGCTACGCAAACCTTGCTAGAGGATGTCTTTTTGACGACAAAGCGCCGCGCGCGCGCGCGCGCGCGTGTGTGTGTGTGTGTGTGTGTGTGTGTGTGTGTGTGTGTGTGTGTGTGTGTGTGTGTGTGTGTGTGTGTGTGACAGCGACTAGAGCCCGCGTTTGAAGACGGATAAGCTTGAAATTTTTGGATATTGTCCCTAAAAAAATTATCTCGAGACCTTTTTTTTCGATGTTTTGATTAAGATGCTCATTGGCGAGAAAAAGGCCGTTTCACAAAAACCGGTTGATCCACACTGGAGTCCGTAATTTGTTTTAATTTTTACTAGATAATTTGCATATAGCTAGATAAAAGGGAGATATTAAATGAGTTCGTTAACCAGCATTGTACCTCTAGAACGTTTCGAGTGATAATTAATTATTTTTAAAAATATATATTTTCACTTGGAAGATTACAAAGTAAAATAGGTAAAAGCACTGTCAGGGGAGAGAAGTATGCATGATCGACCAGTGATCATAGTTCTACTTGGTCAAAGCACACACAAAAAAAAAGATAGGAAAGAGGGGGTGCGCTAAGAATGTGACTGAAAGCAATGCCTATGGAAGACCCACCCCCCCCCCCGAGCCCCCCCCCCCCCCGCCCCCCCCCCACCCCCCGAAGGTTACTTTACTTTGCTACTTTACTTTGTAGTCTTCCTAAAATATTAGCACTGACAGTCTCCCCTTTTCTTTTCATATATTTACACTTGTTTGGGATTAGTTTCACGAATTATATAGGTTAATCTTAAAACAATTGAATCTTTTTTTACGAAAACAAAAACAAAAACAATCTTCTCAATAAGAATCGCATGATTTTTCGTATACGGTATTTACATAACCTACATTTTGTCTCGGCTGTCGAGTGCGATTAGGTCAATTGTGACCTGTGTGCCCTAGGTGTGAAAATCAGACAATTTTGTGCACCACTTTTTCGGACTCATTTGTAAAACAGCTAACATAACTTTAATTTTTTCTTTTACGAAAAAAAACTATCTTCTCATTAATACCCGCATGATTTTTCATAAACAGTATTTGCATAAGCCTGCTATTTGTCCCGGCCCTGGGGTAGGATTAGGTCAAATTGTGACCTGTAAGGTCTTGGCGTGAAAATCGGCAAGAAAATTGCAAAGTTGATCCTCTAATACGTCAAATGTTAGTACTGCGATGATGACGTATAACATCGAGTCGTCACTATGAACACGGCGTCCTGGGACTAATGGCTGCCATGACGTGAAGCTTGAAGTGACGTCATTTCGCTGCTCGTGCCTATTCAGAATAACCTGACGAATGGCGGGAATCGCCGTGTGTCCGTCTTTATTTCTGTGTGCCAGTGTGTGTGGATCAGAGGGTGGGTTAGAGTAGAAGGAGAAGGATTCCTGTCGCTACACGAGCCCACAGAGCGTACTAATGGCGGGAAGCGCCGTGTGTCCGTCTTATTTGTGTGTGACCACGTGTGTGTTGATCAGAGGTTGGCTTAGAGAGGACGGAAATGGATCAGCATTATAAGCCCAAAAATATGAACAACTCTGAATGTTCCTAAAAGATAAATGCATCTGAGCTCCAAACAACATGGTAGACTTTGGGATGAAATCCTCATCTTGTGTTTACCCTTTTTACCGTTCTGTTCTTTTTGTATCTTTCTTCTGGGGTTGTTGTTGTTTTTCTTCGCTTAGTCGCACTTTAGGTCGGTGGATTTGTTCTGCGTGTAATTCGCCGTGCCAATGACTGCTGCTTTGAGTATCAACAGGACGAGAAGCTGCTTGTTTCATGAGTACAACACTTCAGCCTCTTACGATGTCAAACCCCTACTGCCAAGTTTGCGATTAAAATTATTTCTGAATAAGAATCTCATCAACAACAAAAAAAACACGAAATTAAGTAGTGTCCCTTGTACACGTTGTCTTGTATTTTATTTCTCATGCCTGTTATGGCTTCTCAATCCGACTGTGATCTGGTGTCTGGGAACTGTTGATGCAGGATAAGCTCGCTGGTTTACATTAAGATAAACATTAATCCTCGGTCTGTCTGTCTGCATATAGGACAGCTAGTCATAGGAGTGGAGAGCCAATGCTGACTGCTCCACGGGCATGACTATGAATACCTGCATTTTGGAGACGGGGACGCGGTAAGCCAAGAGATGTATTATTTCTTCATATGTTTTATCACGTTCTACCCCAGGACCAAAATCCCCAAAATTTTGACTTGCCCTCTGAAGGACTGTATTGCAATTCTAGAGACAGATCGAGCGTGATAGTTCAAGGGTGGTGCCAGAATAGCTTGGCGCCTATGGGCGCCAAGCTATTCTGGCACCACCCTTGAACTATCATGGTCGATGCACGTCTTGCTGTGGTGTGTCGGGGCTGAAGGAGTTAACCCTTTACCTTTCATTAGGGAGAGACGGACAGACGGACGGATGGACTGATGGAATAACAGACGAACTGTCGGGGACGATAGATTTTTCCGGGGGCTGGTGGAGTTATTCAGTCCCCATTATACATCATTCTCGAGAAGAAAATTTCCCGAATGTATTGAAGAATGACAATGCAACCTACAGTCCCTCTTTCATTACAACATCACAACAAAGACATAAACTCTCTTACAAAACACAGTTTAAAACTATTTATTAATATTTCGGGTGAACAAACAAGTACTCAATTTGCTACTTATTGTAATGGCAAGTGCAACTTGCCATCACAAAAAGATAAGTTTCAAATTATGTATTTGTTTCTGTGTCTATATTGGAAACCCGTTTAACTCGAAATATTAATAAATTGTGTTTTAACGGTCTCTTCTAAACGGGTTTCTTTTTACGTCGGGATGTTTTCTGCATTTTACACGCTTGGCGGTCACTCTTTTTCCTAGATTTTTGTACTTAGATGTGCGGACGTTTTGGCTGCGTGTCGACAAACGAGAGGTGTTCATTACGGAACGGTGTAGGTCAACAAGTCCCTGGACCACACCCCTTAGGAAAAACAAGGCAAGTTCAAGGTGGTTCAAAATACTTTCTCGAACGGCTTCAGGCTCATCATCTAAAGCTTTTGACAGTTTTAGAAAGCCCCCCCCCCCCCCCACACACACACACACACACTCACTACTGACCCCACCCCCCTCTCCCAGTGTCGTTGTCTCAACAACCAACCTGTATGCCCGAGTATCAGAAAACACTGCTATAAACTCAGCAGACATTAAACTTTGGTATCAGTTTCAGCCAACTTAATAAAATTTCAAATACAAAACGATTTCCAAATACCGTCAGTAGCTCGCTTGAGCTTGCCCTTAGCACCACGTGAATGTTCTGTGTTTACGTACAGTGTGTGAGTGAATGCGTGTGATTCACGTGAGCGTGCTTGTTGGGTTCAGTTCGCGGCTACATTCTGCGCATTGAGTTATATTATAAATATGAGAAATGCGCCATATAAATGCTATGCATTATTATTAACTATTACTCTTTGCGCGAACTAAGTCTTTTGGCGAGAGGTCTTTCTATTACCAGTTACCATTTCTTTGGAATAAACTCCCACACTTCCTCAGATATGTTGAATCAGCCGATATTTTCCGGCAGTCTTTAAAGACGCATTTATTCTTTTAGGTGCATTCACCGTTATAATTCTTCTTTTTGTCGACATTTCGTTGTCAGTGAGAGCTGTCTAGTGTATCCGTTATTAGTTTTATGGTACACGTATATCTTTCATTTTGGTTGGTCTGTCCATTTTGTTATTCCTTTTTTTTATCTTGTTGCGTGAGTGTGTACGTCAGGGAATATATATATATATATATATATATATATGTTGTAGGATGCAAAGTGTATGTATGTTAGTATGTCATTTGTACGGCGCCTAGCGTTTTTCTATCGAAATTATCTGTCTATCTCTATTTATCCCGACCGTTGGGGGACCACTGATGACTTGGCAACCAGCTCCCTCCATTCCACTCTGTTCTCTGACATTCTTAGTGTGTCGCTCAGCTTCAGTCCTGTCCAATCTGAGATATTGTCCTCCCATCTTTTCGTCTGTCTTCCTCTCCTTCGTCCTCCTTGCACCGTGCCTTGCATGATTGTTTTGGCAAGCCCTGCTGATCGCGTGACATGCCCATACCACTTCAGTTTGCGTTTTTTCACAATGGCAATAGGTCTTCATAGGGCCCGATGGCTTGCCTGATTCTGCTTCCCACGGCTTTTTCGTTCGTGATGTGATCTCTGTACAATATGCCAAGCAGCCTTCGAAAACATCTCATTTCAGTGGCTTGTATCCTCCTTTCGAGGTCTGCTGTGAGGGTCCATGACTCACAGGCATATAAGAACACTGAGATGACTAAGGAGCGCATCAGTCTGATCTTGGAGCAGAGTGTGATGTTTCTGTCTTTCCATATGGTCTTCAGTATTGTCAGCGCTCTTGTTGTCTGCGCGATCCTGGTTTTGATCCCGCATCTGTCACAATGGTTCCTAAGTATTTGAATTTCTTAACTGTTTCCAGTTTTTGGCCTCCAACCATGATTTCAGTGCCAATGCCACTGGCGTTATTGGTCATCAGTTTGGTCTTCTCTGCGCTGATTTCCATGCCAAACGCAATGGCTGTACTGTCCAGATTTACCACCAACTGAGCTAGCACCTCCTCTGTTCCTGCAAGGCCATCAAAAGTATAGGCGCCTTAAAAATATACATTATTATTATATTATTATTATTATTATTATTATTATTATTATTATTATATTAGTATTAGTATTATTACATCCAGTCACAACTCCATTATTTTACACAAGAAGGTTGGTAAACCACATCCGCCCAACTGCAAGGGGCATAGAACCTCATGAGCCCCCGCTGTAGCGGGGGCTCATGCGGTTCCATGCCTCTTGCGTACATTCAAGACTGCCGAGATACTGCCTGTGACAGTCTGAGCTCGGACGATATCATCATTGACGACAAAGAAGTCCTGCCACTGCTGAGGGACGGAGGGTGGGGCAGGTTCGGTTCGTGATCCGACTGTAGCAGTTAACTGTAGGATGGCTGTCAAGACGTCAGTGCAAACGTCGAAGGTATGTATAAAGCACGTCATTATGACGTCACATGTTCGGTTTAACAACCCCAGGTCATCATGGCGTCCAGGTATTATAAAACACCTCATCCTCGCGTGAACGTATGTGTAAAAAGTCACCATGACGTCGAGGTATGGTCAACGATTTCAAATGACTTTTTTTCGAGGTATTTTTAACCCTTTTAGCCCCGAGCCCCTACAGCAGGAGATGGTTTGACCATGATAATTCAAGGGTAGTGCCAGGTTAGCTTGGCGCCTGAAGCTAATCTGGCACTACCCTTGAATTGTCATGGCCAAGCCATCTAATGCAACTGGCACATAGTCGTTAGGCAACACCTCCGAAATTTGAGAAATGGGGCCTTGGGGCTGAAAGGGTTAAAACACGTCATTGTGATGTCGTGTCGTACATTACCTAGGTGGCTGTAGGCTGTAAGGTTTAGAATCACATACCAGCAAACAGTTACGTTGAACAGTCACTGACAAGACCTCACATCTGTCCATTTTTTTTGTTGCGAAAAGCAAGATTTTCATTGTAACACACACACACACACACACACACACACACACACACACACTGACACACACACACACACACACACACACACACACACACACACACACACACACACACACACACATTGTAATACAATGAACTCTTGCGTTTTGTTGTTGTTGTTTTGTGGGGGGGGTTTTTGCCCCCACGGGACAAAACGGAACGGTCTCATTATGCGTTAGTAACTGACGCCCGGAAGCACAAGAGCCTTGGTCTGAAGTCATTATTTGTCCTGCGAAGGCCAGCCCTGACGGATGTTGGTCCAAGGACCTTTCGCCAACTGGCATAGAACAGCAAACCCCAGAGACACGTCATCACCCCCTACATCATCGCGGCGTCATGAAGTCTCTCTGTAAACAGGAGTATTGTACAAAACAAATTGGGAGGGGACTACTAAATTAGTATGAGTAGAATAGAAAGGTCTTATCATCAGCTATCTGTGTGCCAAATCCCACTGAAAAGTTGGCAAAAATTTCAATAAAAACCGTACAATTCTTTAAAAACTGGCATTTTTCACACATTTGCCGACCTCCTGTGGCCTTTGAACTTTCCGTGAGGGGTCGTTGTAACGATTGTTCTTGTGTTGTTCTGTGAGAGCGTGCATGCATAAATCGTAGGAAACGATCCGATGTTTATTTGCGCTATCATGATTACGAATCATGTACCTTTTCAGTAAGTTTCACTATCGTTCACGCTTAGTGCAGAATCGATTATCTTTTGACACACGGAGTTGAATCCCGAAGAATCTAGAAACTGCGCGAGTAATCACCATTGTTTTCTGCGCACGTGAAATGGGAGGTCACTATGCATTAGGCTGAATCTTGAAATTTCCGGATGATTCGGGGAGGTCGTGACCTGTCTAATGTGCTCATGCGTGTAGTCATGACGCGCGGGGATTTCCCAACATAGGGACTGGAAATAGCAGCCAGATTTTTGTAGATTATTCTGGTTCTATTTATGAGTTTTAGTTACGTATTTTGTTCTGATTGGTTGTGTTGTACGAATTTGCTTGATTGTTCTGGAAAACATACCACTATAAAAGATCGTATTACGAAGCGCGTGTGGTACATTGTTCAGTTGTATAATTGCAGTGTATCGTAAGCACATTGACTTTGAGCTACGCAAGGTATCGTGCTTCATTGTCAGTGACGGAGTATGCAGTGTATGGTGATGTACATTGTATGAGAGACGCATAGTGTCAAAGTGTGGACATTTTGCAGAGAAGACATTGTACCAGTGTTGGTGTATTTGTGAACGTATTTTGTGGAGATCGCATCGCTGTAATAAAATATTGTTGGAACTGTTACTCCAGTATTGTCTACATCCTTAAGCCACGTGTGACGGATTGCAGCTGAATGAAGTTTATTTAAAAGAACCTTACGTGCGTGCCGTCTGGTGTGATATCATACTACGACCACGACTCTACCACGTAACAGTCGTCCAAATTAGTATGCATAGAAAGATCTTACTATCAGGTATCTTTGTACCAAGTTTGGGTTTGAATTTGAAATAGTATTCGAGGCTATTTTGGACTCTTTTCTGGACCCCCTGTGAACTTGACCTTTGCGAAAGGTCACTGAAATTGGTATTTTTAGAAAGGTTTTCCCGCAAAGTATCATTTGACCAAATTTAAAGTCTGAGTCCAGTCTTAAATAATCTCCGAGAAAATTCCAACGTTAAAGTTTACCATGGACGACAGACGCCGGACGGCGGACGCCGGTCAGACGACGGATGGCCTATTACATAGACTCACTTTTGCTCTCGCACGTAAGCCAACAAAAAAAAAAAGTCATCTGACTCACTGCAGCCTTAGCTGGCCCGCGGGCGATTATGCGCGGGCCAGTTAAGGCAGGAGTCATCCAGGGGTCTTTTTGCTTTTGTTTTCTTGTACGTTTTGCACCACATTAACCTATTTACCCCCAAGGTCCCATTTATTTAATGACTATGCACCAGTTGCAGGAAACTGATTGACCACGATAATTCAAGGGTAGTGCCAGATTAGCTTGGCGCCTTCAGGCGCCAAGCTAATTTGGCACTACCCTTGAATTATCATGATCAATCCATCTCCTGCTGTAGGGACACGGATCTCAATGGGTTAACGCGAACGCCAGTAGGCGGTCTGACTGTGTGGCTCGCAAGTATCGAGACATAATTCTGGGGTCTGACCTGTATACGTTTACATAATATGCATCAGTCGTGTCTCAGTGGGAGCAGCACCCAGAGGGTGTTGGTGGAGCAGCGAGCTGACCGCAATTTGCCGGCGACCTTACAAGAAACCCCGCCGCCACTAACGACGGCTATACCGGAGCGGGGCGGGTCGTGGCCGCGTCTGGAGGTAATGTGTATTCATTACACGGCGTTTAAACCCATTTAGCCCCATGTCCACTCACTATGCTCTGCTTCAGACCGGCACTCGTGTTGTCCGTATCCCTAGATGTAATAAGGTCACTCTAGGTCATCGTGCATTTTCGTATTTTGGTCCCATTATATGGAACGCTCTCCCAGGTGATGTGCGTCACTCATCATCTCTTTCCATTTTCAAATCCAAGCTTAAAACACACCTTTTCTCTGTTGCATATACGTAAAGACCATTTTGTCTGCCGCCTCATCATGTGTGTGTGTGTGTGTGTGTATGTGTGTGTGTGTGTGTGTGTGTGAGGAGAGAGAGAGAGAGAGGAGAGAGAGAGAGAGGAGAGAGGAGAGGAGAGAGAGAGGAGGAAGAGGAGAGAGAGAGAGAGGAGAGAAGTTTGCTCCTTGTAAATCAATGTATTTTTGTTGTTTTGTGTGCTTGTTTTTTGTATTTTGCTTCGTTTCATTCCTGCGACTGTAAAGCGCTTAGAGCACCTTGGTGATTAGGCGCTATATAAATTACCTTTATTATTATTATTATTATTATTATTATTTGCCGTAGTAATTCTGCGGGTATTCACTTGAAATGCAAATGATCGACAATGAAACAGTGGGCGATAGAAAAACACCGGTTGTGAAGGCGAAGATTGTGATATTTGAGCTGGATTAACTATAGTAGATGCACAATACAAGGCCACATAGGCAGAGAGACACCCCTTGTCAACATTACTACCAGGGGCGGATCTGGGAGGGGATCCAGACCCCCACCCTCCGCCCCAAAATTCTTTGAAATGCCGAACAAAGTCAGTCCCTTTTTTTGGGGGGGGGCTTTTGGACCGACCACCCCCCCCCCCCCCCCTTCCCGTTGTTTGAGATTTCGACAAGTGGTGAGTCAATACACACGCGGCCTCTCCCTCTTCCCCCTCCCCTCCCCCCCCCCCCCTTCACGCTTTTCGATTTTTCGGAAGCAAGGTGTAGCATGGCGAGGCCTTTTGTATCGTGTTGACTCAAGGCCCAAACAAAAAGATGCCCCCCCCCCACCCACCCCCAGAGGTAACTGATCCGCCCCTGACTACAGTTTCTGACCACACCACTTTGCTTTCTGCATCTTTCTTGTCCAGTCAGTGACGGAGAAGTGCCGTGTACAGTGCCTGAAGACGCGACGCAAGTGGCCCGCCGATACCTACCTCGAGTCCTGCCCGACGGCACACCGACCATGCAGCGGCGGGTACTAACGACGCCAGCGATAGAGCAGGAGTGTCCTGGCACTGTGTCACAGGCCGTTGTGTGGTAAGCAGGCCTATCCCAATGCGCAAAAGACCATCGGACCAACGTCGGCCGCCGTTGACCCGCGCACGGACGTGCGCGGGCCAACGGCGGCCGAGGTCGGCCCGATGGCCTTTGCGCACTGGGATGTTCCTCCCTTCACATGAACAATAATAATAATTATAATTATTATTATTATTATTATTATAATGATAATAATAATAATGATAATAATAATAATAGTGTAATGACACTAATATGCTTCCCGTTGTCTCAGGCTCCGAACAAAGTCACAAGTGAGTGGGGAAAAAAAGATGATATAAATAATAAGCATGGAAAGAAAAGTCATATTTGAACAAGACATACCTACACAGTGAACAGACCTCTACTGACATGAGCCCCAGCAGTTGCGGGGCTCATGAGAATCTATGCCTCTTGCGGCTTACCCCATTAATGTTTTTGTTTCGAGTTAAGACTGGAGACGACTCGTTTAATAGTAAAGAAGTCTAAAGTTCTTGAAATGTTTCACCAGCACCGAAGTCGCGTTTGACTCAAGCCAGTCGCAGAGGTTGAAATCACCATGTGAGCTTAGGGGCCGTAATGTCCAAAATCACATACCAGCACACATTTAACTCATTTAGCCCCGACACACCTCAGCAAGATATGGATCATGATAGTTCAAGGGTGGTGCCAAAATAGCTCGACGCCCATACTGCAGCGCCAAGCTATTCTGACATTCATTGAACTATCATGGGTGATCTGTCTCTTGAATTATAATACAGCCTTCATAGGACAACTCCAATATCAGTTTGGGGATCTTGACATTTGGCCACAATGGGTTAATCTGCCTGTGTATGTTTCAGGCGTTCGGCTGTAACGGCAAGACACTGGGAGCGGGCGGCGGTAAGCGGCAGAAAGATAGGTGCGGCGTCTGTGGGGGGTCAAACTGAAGACCGTGCTAGGCGTTGGCCAGCCTTTAGCTCATTGTGCCCGAGGTACGAAATACCCATATTTTGGAGTTATCCTCCGAGGACTGCATTACAGGAGACAGATCGACCATGATAGTTCAAGGGTGGTGGAAGAATAGCTTGGCGCCTATAGGCGCCAAGCTATTCTGCCACCACCCTTGAACATTCATGGTCAAGCCTTATCTTGCTGTGGTGTGTCGCGGGCAGCAATGACTTAAACGTCATTAAATTATTGTCAGTGCACGCGGCAACCGTTACTGTCTTTGGTTTCACTCGATAGTCCAGCCAACCCGTTTCTCCATACGGCGTCTGTGCATGATTTGACATCCAAAGACCAATACCGAATCATTGCATCGGCATATTGTGACGTCAATCGCCTGCGCCACTCAAAATAACTAATCGTTTCTCACACATCAGATTGCGTCAGACACATCGTGTCAGTCTTCTCTTCTGCTTGGTGTGACGTCAGCGATACATCTATGACATTGATCCAGCCCATTCAAATAACGCTTCGATATATACGAGACAGAACTGACATCAGCAAACTGTCACCATTTACTGCCAAAACGCGATGCAGCGTCAGAATATGTTGTTGGTGATGGCTTTTTTTTCTCTTAAATGAACTCTTCGTGTTGCATTAATTACTAAAATCAATGCCATGTATAATGGCGAAATAACTTTCTGTCTTTTTATGCTGGTGCCCTGGACATAAACATGAATTTTGCAAAATAACATGTTGGTCTGTGATTTTGGACCGTAAAGTTAAAAATCACAGACCAGCACAACTATTCCTGCACCATATGACGTCATAAGTCACACTTAATCGGCCTTGTGACACGGGTTTGCACGGCAGTTGGCTCGTGAATTTATTTTCTTTCGGTTTTGGGTTCAGGGGCTAGTTACATCAGCGAGCTTATTCCTGCGCCAGCCACTAAGCTTTGTGGCTGGCGCAGGACTAAGCTCGCTCATGCAACTGACCCCAAGTGTATTCCGGACAGGTATATTGAACATTATATTTTGTGCTTACCGTGTAAGTGTTTTTCTGTTAATAGGTTGTGGCTGGTTGGTTGGTTGTACATTGTTTAAATACCCCGACAGCAACAAGACTTTTACAGGACGTGCCTGCAATGCTTATGAAAAAAAACACTAAACAGAATATTGAATGCACGTCGCCAGCCGGTCCAATACGCTAAATAAAGCTAAGACCATTTAGCAACACACATCCAATATCAAAAGCTATAGACAGTGCAGACAGTAGGGAGAATTTAAAAAAGGAAAATACAGTTGAATGGACCAAGGGTAGACAGAAACACATGCCCAGAATCAGTAGAGTGGAAACCCCATCTTGTGGGGTTGACCATGGTGACCCTGGGAACTAAAAAGTACTTAACCCCACCCGTCCCCCAGGGCAGACCCGGGTGGGGGTAAATAGGTTGTGGAAGATTCAATTGATTGTTTGTTTGTACATTGCTTAACGTCCCGATAGCAACGAGGCTTTCTCAGGACGTGCCTGCACTGCTTGTGAAAAAAAACAACTAAGTAAACAGAATATTGAATGTATGTCGCCAGCCGGTCCACTACGTTAAATAAACCTACGATATGGGGCCTAAATAAAGCTAAGACCATTTAGCAACACACATCCAATATCAAGAGCTACAGGCAGTGCAGACAGTAGGGAGAGTTTAAAATAGGAAAATACAGGTGAATGGACCACGGGTAGACAGAAACACATGCCCCAGAATAGAGAGGAAAACCCACCCTGTGGGGTTGACCAGGGTAACCCTGGGAACTAAAAAATAGTTAACCCCACCCAAGTCTCCCAGGGCAGATCCGGGTGGGGAGTGGAAGATTAAAATCTGAGAGATCTTGTTTAGAGATGAATTTGTTACACCCCAACCATTTTCATACCCAAAGCTTAGTCAAAAAACCGCAAGTCTCGTTTCCGCTCGCAAATGGCCGTAGGCTGTTTGATCGAGTGAATGCTTTTAGACAGCGGCTCTTTGTGAAAATTAAATGATAGTCGAAACCAGTTTTTAACACTGACGTGCAGAAAACGACTAGCAGTGAAGATCCGAATAATATGCAGATTTTAGAGACCGGAAATGAATTATTTTGTACCGAAGCTTGAGGCATGTAAATGGTTGGGGTTTAACAGAATTGATACGCCTGAGCACTACAGATGTTTTAATGCATGTCATTAAAACCTGCAATGTACGTATACTGCTTGTCTTGCCTGTTTGCCTGGCTGTGTGCATAGAGGATGTGTGCTTGCTTGCTTGCACTGTTCCCAATGCGCACAAGGTCATCGGGCCGACGTCGGCCTGATGACCTTGTGCGCATTGGTTGCTTTCACAAAAGGGTCGCTTTCTTCAAGATCCATGTATTCCCAAATGTAAACCGCCACGACAAAACATTTGCCCTACTTGTGAAACACTCAAAACAGGAAAACTAAAACGTCATGGGAATATTATGTAACAGTAAGGAGGGGTGACGCACAATGAAACAGAAAGCACAGAGACCGTTCACAAAACAGTACTCGTAAATGTCATTCAATCACACGCGCGCGCGCACACACACACCCATATAACACACAGCTCAGGCTGTTCTCTCGTTCTATTTGGATTTCCATTTGTCAAAACAAACAAAAAACTACTTCAGAAGCAAACAGTACCGGTGCAAAAAGGGGTTAACTTTAACTCATTCAGCCTCGACGCACTACAGCAGAAGATAGATCGACCATGATAATTCAAGGGTAGTGCCAGATTAGCTTGGCGCCTATCGGCGCCAAGCTAATCTGGCACTACCCTTGAATTTTCATGGTCGATCCATCTCCAGCAACTGGTGCATAGTCGGCGTTAGATGACGCCTCCAAAATTTGGGAAATACGGCCTTAGGGTTGAATGAGATAAGTCCATTTGCTCCGTGGCGGTGTCGGACAGTGCAGTCGTCATCAATTTGTGCGTCCGTCTGAAGATTTCCATTATTTTCTATCTTTTCATTACTCCGAGTATTCTTGAGAACTGTAACTATATTATTACAGTTATTATAGTATCAAATAAACATTTTGAAAGCATCATCGATATTTGCGAAATGCGCATGACCCAGACAGTCCGAGACACTGCTAATAAGTAAAACGAGCGAAAATTTAGTTCCCTTTGGCAAAACAAGTCCACAAGTATGCTACGCTGAGCTTTCGCGTTTCTCGTGAAAAATTAATTGCCGTCTGGCAGATGTGGGGAGACGTATGTGGGTGAGTTTGTCGTGGTGGGTGGTTTCACAGGCGGGGGTGAAAGCAGTTTGGAGGTGGGGGAGGGGGGTCACGGCGGGCTGACGGAAGGAAGAACTAATTCGGATGAAATTTAAAATTTTGCCGCGAGCTAAAAAAAATATAGTCGCCCTTAGTATCAGATTGCTTACTGGAATTATCTTCATGTGGCGAAACGTTCTTGGGCAGACTCGGACGTCAGCCGGACACACAGAGCCGTGCACAGACACACGTTTTTGTTTGTTTTTTTAATTATTGTTGACTGTGATGTTTGTAATTGTAACGACACCAACGCACATTCCTATGCTTTATGTTCTTAAGGCAAATGGCAATAAGCAGTATCTATCTACACACAGCCGTGCGAGGGCCAGCTATCGCCGAAGTAGGTCCGAGAACCTTTAGTTGATTGGATGCAAGTTGAAATGTAACTCTGTGCCGACACCAGCTCTAGATGCAGTCGGAACGTAGGAGTAGATATTTAGTGTTTAACCCATATCGTACTGAGGCCGGCAGCTTCAAAATTGTACACTGCCATATATGCAAGCTACATTATAGTACTTATTGATAAGGATATTGACCAATGGCCCCTTAAGCCCCGTCTCTGTTAAACATGTAATCTGTGAGTGTCCTATTACAATGAATCTGTTGACAAAAAAATAACATAACAGTTGAAATATTAGCAGAAAATATGTATGACATCTTACATAGAAATATTCCAATTCCAATAGTTAATATCATAATTCATAGTCCGGTGGGTAAACTATTACAATAAGTAATTTGTCCGTGTGGTTGGGTGTTAATTGTTGATATTCTTTGATATTCACAAGTTGTGTGTTTGGTTGTTGATTTTTTTTTTTTTTTTTGTCTAATATCACCAATGTGTGAACAGACGTTAAATAAAATCCTGATCCCGATATAAACCAATGGCTTTAGTTCAAGGGTAGTGCCAGAATAGGCGCCAAGCTATTCTGGCACTACCCTTGAACTATTTTAGTCAAACTTATTTCACACACTGGTGTATTCCGAACGATAAGGGTTAACTACACGGCAGCATTAAACCGCAGTTTGTGTAGGCGTCACCTAGCGACTACGTACCAGTCGCAGGAGATGGCTCAAATTTAATTCAAGTGTAGTGCCAAATTAGCTTGGCGCCAAGCTAATTTGGCACTACGCTTGAATTATCATATTAGAGCTATCTGCTGTAGTGCATCAAGGCTACACTAACTGGGTTTTTAAACTGAAATACAGATGTTCATACTGATCGCTCAAATACGCCCGGGGGGCTTTTGCATTTCAAGTAATTGCACGCACGAAGGTACTGCAGAGTTTGTCAAATCCAAAGATCCCAAAGTAAGCTGCACTACATTTAGAGCTATCAGATCTACACCCGGAAGTGGTCACGTGCGCGTAGTTCTGCTACAGTACAGGAAGAACCAATGGGTACACTTGGATCATTTTCTTGCATGGGGCAATTCATCTCCAGATCTCACTCCCCCCCACCTTCAAAGCACACGTCTCCAAGGTGCTGTCTGCATTTTATTTTTTTAAAAATCATATATTCCAGATACAAGTACATAATTATGTGAATAGGTAGTACGTGTATCCAGTGCGCAAAAGCCATAGGGCCGAAGACGGCCCGACAGCCTTTTGCGCATTGGGTACTGTGCTCATTTTCACTTTCTCTCTCCCACACTACACTAACTTGATGTTCAGGTATTATTTATATACAGTGCCTTTGCAAACACCTGATGCCATAATTAAATTCACACACACACTCTCTCTCTCGTCGTTAGGTTAGGATACAAGGCATGACCAGTCGGCATCAAATGCCTGTGCGTTTTCCCAACACTGAACAAAGTCACCGAGTTCGCTCCTCGTTTATAATTTTGGATTTTGTCGCTTAAAACTGTTGGGTGCAAACTCACACATAAGCATATGCATGTACTGGTCTTTTAGAACCTTAACGCTCCAAAGCCGTAAGGACCAAAATCACAAATCAGCACAGATATGACAAGGGTTCATACAGTTTCTTTCATTCACAGCTTTCGTCCACCATATTGAAAATACAGTAGACTTTGAGATGGGGCTGGTTGGAGAGCGTTTCATAGCATGCACATGGTGTCATGGGCGGGTGGACCCCAAATTCTGGCAAAGAAGTAACAAGATAAAAATGACGTCACGTCCAGCTACACAAACCTTGCTAGAGAACGTCTTTTTGGCGCCAAGCGCCGGGTGTGTGCATGTGTGTGAAAGTGACTAGCACCAGCGTTTGTGGATGAAAAGGCTTGCAATTTGCATGTATGTTTCAAGGCAGTTTTCGTCCGGGAGTTTTAATTAGAGTACACACTGAAGAGAAAATGGCCATTTCAGGAAAATCGGTTGACCCAGTTGAGTGAAGGTGATTTTTCTTTTTCTTACAAGATATTTTGCATAAAGATACATTATAGGAAGATACTGAACGAGTCTGTAGGGCAGGATTGTACCTCTTCAACTTTTGGAGTTACAATTCATTCATTTAAGAAAAAAATATTAATAATAATAGCGCTTAACCTCCAAATGAATGGTGCTCAAAACACTTTACAAGATCAAAAATCACAGACCAAACATGTACAAGAAAGAAAACGCTACAATAAATGTTACAAAAACTGAAGTGACACATATCAAAAGCTCACACTCACACATACACCGTTACAAAAACAGTTACTGCCAAAGATTGCCAATGCACTGAAAATGCATCTAACTATATACATAAGAAAACAGATAGGTCTTGAGCATGATTTGAAAGCAGACAGAGTTGGGGCATGTCTGACATGGGCTGAAAGGTCGTTCCAGGTGACTGGATCGAAATAAGAAAAGGCACGCTGGCCCTGGCTAGACTTCTTTCGCCCAAGAACCCTGAAAATACATGTGTCTGATGCTGAACGGAGTGATCTTGAAGGCGTGTAAATATGAACCAGGTCGTATAAACATGGGGGAGCAGAACCGGTAATAGCATTGTAACAAATAACAGAGACCTTGTACACCTTGTATATTATTAAGAACAAAATTAAAATCTGCGCGGACAGTAATGTAAATAAATCAAATTTGCCTTTATTTTACCTTTACCAGATGTCATCAAGTACAACTCCAAGGGTACTGAAATTGGAGTACTCATTAATGTTGATTTTTTTTTTTTTTTTAAAAAGGTTGACCGGCAAATCTGCCTATAATTTTTGTTGTATTTACTTGTCATTTTGTATATAGCTATATTGAAGAAAGGCCTTCTTGAATCAATTCATCAACCAGCTTTCATACATCAACTTTTTCTGTGAAAAGTATGGTGCTGTGGAAATTTTTATAATTGCAATTTTCAAGATTTTGGGGGATTATTTTTAAAACAGTTACAAATCTTTTAATCTTTTTTATGAAAAAAAATTCTGTCTCGATTCACACGTGACGACACATGAGCGCAAAGAAGGAAGACCGTGTGGTAACAAAACATCATATATTTTCTCCATACTAATACGACACTGAACAGACCTAGCCCACCCGACCCCCCCCCCGACATCCAGCCGGCAGAGACCGACCTACCCATCAGCTGTGACAGACCCAGCCGGGAAGAGATCAGAAGAGCAGCGGCATTTTTGAAGAATGGCAAAGCAGCAGGGCCAGATGGCATCCCAGCGGAGTCACCTGAAAGCAGACCTAGAGACAACAGTGGAGATGCTGTACCCACTGTTTGGAAAGATCTGGGAAGAGGAGGTGATGCCAGCTTACTGGAAGGAGGGGTACCTAATCAAGCTTCCCAAGAAAGGCGACCTCAGCAAGTGTTCCAACTACAGAGGAATCACCTTGCTGTCAGTACCAGGAAAGGTCTTCAACAGGATCATCCTAGAGAGAATGAAGAGCTCCGTTGACCCCCAGCTGAGAGACCAGCAAGCAGGATTCAGGAAGAACCGATCATGTACAGACCAGATCGCCACTCTCTGCATCATCGTGGAACAGTCTCTGGAGTGGAGCTCCCCGCTGTACGTCAACTTTGTGGATTATGAGAAAGCATTTGACAGCGTGGACCGAGAGACTCTGTGGAAACTCCTATGACACTACGGTGTACCCACAAAGCTCGTCCGCCTGATCAAGAGCAGCTATGATGGCATGACATGTCGCGTGATCCACGAAGGGCAGTTCACCAGGGAGCTCCAGGTCAGAACTGGTGTCAGGCAGGGGTGTCTGCTGTCTCCGTTCCTCTTCCTACTGGCCATAGACTGGGTCATGAAGATGACCACAGAGCACAGACGAAGTGGAATACAGTGGACACTGTGGACACAGCTTGACGACCTCGATTTTGCAGACGACTTGGCATTACTGTCCCACACTCGTCAACAAATGCAGGACAAGACCACGAGGCTTGCTGACATCTCGTCCCAAGTGGGCCTCACCATTCACAAACAGAAAACAAAGACAATGAGGCTGAACACAACCAGGGAAGAACCAATCTTGCTTGCTGGCACCCCTTTGGAGGAGGTGGAGTCCTTCACCTATCTCGGGAGCATCATAGACAAAAAAGGCGGCACTGATGCAGATGTCAGAGCACGAATCGGTAAAGCCAGAGCAGCCTTTCTCCAGTTAAAAAAAGTGTGGAGTTCCAGAGAGCTGTCACAACACACCAAAGTCCGGATTTTCAACTCCAATGTAAAAGCAGTTCTCCTATATGGAGCAGAGACATGGAGATTGACAAAAACCACAGTCAACAGAGTACAGACCTTCATAAACAGTTGCCTTAGAAGAATTTTGAAAATCCACTGGCCAGAGAAGATCAGCAACGTCAGGCTCTGGGACAGAACAGAGCAGATAACAGCAGAGAATGAAATTGGGCGAAGAAGATGGGGATGGATCGGTCACAGCCTGAGAAAGCCAGCTTCCAGTATCACTAGGCAGGCATTGTCATGGAACCCCCAGGGAAAGAGGAAAAGAGGTAGGCCGAGAAACTCCTGGCGTCGAGACCTCCAAGCAGACATCAAGAGACTGGGAACCACCTGGAGTAGAATCGAAGGAGAAGCACAGGACAGGAGTTGCTGGAGGTCTCTCGTCGACGGCCTATACCCGGGTAGGGGTGACAGGCGTAAGTAAGTAAGTAATACTAATACGACGGCCCTCACCTTTCAAAAGCGTACCAATATGTGGGCTTATTTTTCTATTAATAGTTCTCTGGCGCCTGCTAATGTTGTTGTCTGCTTCGCATTCAGCAGATACCATGAAGCAATTCACTTCTTTTTCATCACTAAGAATAAATTTTTAAAAGCGTATACTCACTCCAGAGGTAACGAACAGAGCGATGCTGGCAGTCACTAGGCTATTTTGATCTTACTTAGAAGAATATGCACATGTGTAACTCATAAGTCATTCAATGCAGGCACATTGTTGGTATAGCCCAACCTCCCTGTCACTGTGAATGGAACATTCCAACACATGGAACACAGTCACATTGTATACACGCAAAAGCGAGTGGACGATTCTGAGACAAAAAAACAAAAACCTCAAAAATGTCTAAAAAAACTAAATTAAAAAAAAACAACAACTGACAAACAAAACCTGATGCATAATTAAACATTTTAGCCTTCTGAGTGACATGTTGACCTTCCCTTTAAGGAAGACCCTCAATGACAGTCCAGATGAGCAGTTCAGTAGACGTCTCCAAAACCATTCAACGTGAAACGTATAGGGAAGGTCCTAATATCATACCCGAGTGTATGGAGCCATAGATATGGACTTTATCCTGATTGTGTACCGAGCGTCTTCATAAACACAAGGTTACATTTCTATAAGTACGGTCATAAGTCTATTCCTAATAGTAATAGACTTACGGTACCATACACTCCAGGTTTATTGGGATAATACCACCACCGTAGTTTGTCGAGTACAATGGTTTGGAGAACATTTACTGAACTGCTATTATGGTTCTTGCTTATCGCTGAAAGTCTTCATGAAATAAGTGTTCAACTTTAAAAGAAGCGTCAGTGGGTTTTTTCCTGCCTGGCTATTTTTGCCTCAGAATGGTACACTCGCGATTGTGTTTATACAGCGGAAGAGTGTTGCCTTCTGTTCATACTGAGGAAGGAAGGATGACATCATAGTTGAAAAGCAGTGTGTTCTGGGCTGCATCATAGTTACACCAAACTGTACAAGTAAAGCTGTCATCAGTATGGCCTTAAAGTCATGGTACAAACGTTTTGTCAAAAGATGGAGAAAAACGCATGAACATGAACGATGAGTTTAAAGGATGGGGTGTTTTTTTTTTAAGTGCTGAGTGGTTTGGTTTGGAGGTGTGGTTCTATGTTTCAAATTCTTGTGCGGATGTGCATGACATACATGTGAGTGTGAAGCTGTCTCAGCATGAAGACATGTCTGACAGTCGCAAGTAAGCGTCGTTTTTGTTTTCAAAATGACTTGTGTGGTAGCGAATCGAGACAAATTTGTTGTTTAGGTCCTGACAAAATTATGGCTTTTGGTCAACGACACTAGAACACACTCGCGGCTGAAGCCATTCATGTGTTCTAGCAATGTCTTGATGTGACCAAAAGCAATAATTTTGTCATGCATCTAAACAATTAATAATGTTCATAAAAGAAAAATGCATGTGAGCTCCAAACAATACAGTAGACTTTGGGATGAAATCCTCATCTTGTTTAATTTTTGCTCCACCCCTCCCAATTAATGAACCACCTTGGAAGAAACCTGTATTCTGATTCGTTCTCCATGCGTTGACACAATACATCACCATGGGGCTTCCAGGTCAGAAGGTGGACCACACTGAAATAAAAAAAAACAACCTAAAACACCAACGTTAGCATGATAAAACACTAAAAGAACCAAACAAAATGTAGCGCATTAAACTTAAGACAAAAATGAAACGTGTGTCTCCAGTGTCCCAGATCAGAGGTATTTCTGCACGGCCATTCCAAAATGCTGACACCATGACCTATACTGACAAGTTTAACCCATTCAGCCCTGACGCACTACAGCAGGAGATGGGTCAACCATGATAATTCAAGGGTAGTGCCAGATTAACTTGGCGCCAACAGGCGCCAAGTTAATCTGGCACTACCCTTGAATTATCATGGTCCATCCATCTCCTGCAACAGGTGCATAGTCATTAGATGACGTCTCCAAAATTTGGGAAATACGTGTGTCAGGCTGTGTGAGTTAACCCCCCTTAACTGCCAGAAAAACGTGAACATCACTCAAATTCAAGAGGCACGAAACAAGCAGGGGCTCATGACGTGGGTGTTTTTTTTGTGTCGCTTGCAAGAGCGTGATGACCCCACACGTCCTAAGCCTCATGCTGGTGCCATGTATACCCATGCTCCATGGATATTTAATGTTGTGCTCTACAGCAGAGAATAACAAAAAGTATTATTTAACCTTGGATCATCCTCCTTTACAGTGGCCTTCAAGAAACTGAGGAACTGTTCCAGAAAGTTGAAGCAGACGTTTGGGTTCCACGGATTATGGAAGTCCTACACAAACAAACCAAGAAAGCACAAATGGAATGAAACTAAACAGAACATTAAATGCAAACTGTTTTCAAATGATTCACAAAATAAATGAGCAAGATTTTCCGTACCACTGAGCGGACACAAATTTCCCTTTGTGGGAAAAATAAAGTATTCTTATCTTTCATTTCTAGATCTATGTGTCCTTGTTAAACTATCAAGAACAATCACAATAAAGAAGAAGAAATATATACCAGTGCGTCCAATGTTTTAGCCTGTTTGTTGGTATATCCAATATATCTGATTAACCCATTTGACCCCACAGACACATTTCACGCATTTTGGAGGCGTTATCTAAGGACTATGCAACAGTTGGATTGATCATAATGATTCAAGGGTAGTGCCAGATGAGCCTGGTGCCTGAAGGCGCCAGGCTCATCTGGCACTACCCTTGAATTATCATGATCTATCCATCTCCTGCTGCAAGGCGTTCAGGCAAAAAGGATTAATAAAGAAAAGTGTGGTTGTCATACCCAACTGTACATCCACCACAGTTATGCACACACGACCTACAAAACTGTTGCCACACTGACTGTAGTGCATTCTGGTGTGTCATTTTGAAACTCATGGCTCACAACAGTGTGGATACAATTCACAGGCCAGTTCACAAATAAAGTCTGTAAAACATACACGTGCCCCATCCATCAGTCAAACGTGAAACAGATACAGTCAACTACAAAGCTCATCTCACTGACCTTTACCATGGCAGGGATCTGCTTCGTCTGATAATCTTGAAGGTCGTGAACGATTCCATCATCATCACGGAAACCACAGACTATTTTGCTGATCCCCAGCACGAAACTCTGAGCCCACCATTTTATCAGCTTGAACCTGCATCAGATGACATGAAACATAGTCAAGGTTCCCATTTTCACAGCAGAAAAAAAGGGTCTGTAAACACCCAAATGAAGTATTACTTTTAGGGGACTTATCTTTTGGAAGGGTCTGAAAACAATGTCAGCGGATGAGACAGAATCGTTGGGAAAGTCCCAAAGATTCTGTCATATCTGTTGACACTCAGATCACAATCTTCTCTCCTTCACAGTTCAATTTTCCTTTTCCTTATTGATCGAGGGTGGAATGGTGGGGGGGGGGGGGGGGGGGGGGGGGGCGGCGGCGAGTTGTAGGGTGCCAAACTGCCAAACTATGTTAGTGCACCTCTTGAACTATCTTGCTCGATCCACATCCTATCTGTACTGCGTCAGGGCTGACAAGTCAAACTCTGTGTAAACACAAGCACTTCCAGATGATGTCTAAAAAATAACCAAAATAAGGATGTCATCCCAAAGTATACCGTATTGTTTTGAGCTCACTTGCGTTTTTCTTTTAGGAACATTCAGAGTTGTTCCTATATTTAAGCTTAACCTTCTGATTCATCTCACTCCACCATAACCCACCCTAACCCCTGATGATCCACATAATGGCACACACAAACACTGAAAGACACATGGTGCTATGCGCCAGTTATACAGTCATACTGTGGGCTGGCATAGCCACAGCTGTTAACCCTTATAATCCTCATACACCCATTGCTTGAAATGATTTTAACTGATAGTCTCCTAATCTGTAATGTAGCCTTCACAGGACAATAGCAAATTTTACAAAATCAGCCTCAGGATGTAATGGGTTAAAGTACCATTACGCATAAATCTGAAGACACGTTTCTGCACCATTTGTGTTTGTTATGACTTGTCAACACAACTAATGAACTTTAACAGCAGTTTGGACAGGCAGCAACAGCACATGCGTAATCGCACTTATTTATTCTGTGCAGCCGTTAGCATTTCAAACTAATTTTAGCTGTTTCTCATACTGATAGCACTGTATTTATAGAGTGGAGAAGACTCGTTGTCAGGTTACTTGATATTAAGACGACGTGTGCTGTGTATGAGTAGACTCATTTTGTCAGGTTACTTGATATTAAGATGATGTGTGCTGAACTGGATTCTCCTGTGTCTAAATGAACCATAGCTAGACCTGTGTGTAGCGTTTCGTAACCGTTTGTTACAGAAGTGTATCTTTGAATAGTTAAGGTGGTAGTGGGCCTTCAAGGAGAAAACAAGGTGGGATGACCCATACCCCCAAAGTCTCTTCTATATGAGCTTGCATGCATTTCCACAATACGTTCACAGACGTCATAAACAAGAACACCCCTTTTCAGAGAGAGTGTCCTCCTAAATCAAACTGTCAGCCAGGGAGAGCATTGCGTCAACTCATACACACTTATAACACGGACATGCTGGTGCTTTGCATCAGCTAGGAACATTGTATAACACAGATGTGTTTGGTGTTTTTACATCAATGTCACCGATTCTTCTCTTGAAGTCTTTCTTCTGGCACTCTGACAATTTTTTCTGCAAAATAATTTTTATTTTCGAAAATGTTGAAGAAGTACAAAGCTGGCTAAGAACTTATCCAATGCTTTCTCCAAACTAGCTATTATAGCCAAATTTCAAGTGCCTATTATAATACAAATTATGGACTCTAATGCCGGTAAAATGAATTTTTCTCTAAGCAGTCATTTAACGCTTAAATGAGACATCCAATTTTAATATGCTCGGAGGCTCTCTTAGACGATCACTAATTAAAACTTATCCTCAATTTTCAAGCTTGTACATGCGCAAAATTCATTGTTTTTCTCGTATACATACACACACACATGGCGCTTCATGCCATAAGTACATTAAACAGCAAGGTTAGCACGGCTGTACGCAAAGGCTGATTTCTCACTCTTTAGTTTGGCCCGCAGCCTGCTGCTGTGGTGTGCGGTAGCCCCTCCCTCCTGCGAGCAGGTTATCTAGGTCACTGGCTAGCAGCAAAAAATTCCTTCTCTATTCTCTGTAACGGACTACTAACGTGTGATGTGTTATGCCTGTGTTTAATGTTCTCTATCTCCTCTTCACCAGTTTTCTACATAAAACCGTTTAACACACTTGTGCACCATTGCCTGCTGGTTCCTGTGTTGGTGGTATTATTCAGGGGACGGTTTTTTTAAGGGTGCAATCCGAGGATAAAGGCAGGTACCGTTTTTGTGTGTGACTGAATAATAAGACATGCCTCGCACAGTACCTAACATGTAGGTCTGTACATTCATTCTCGATGGAATACTGTTGTGTGTAGTGTAATCCCTGTGCTTTATACTCTGCATATAGCGTCCAGTATTCTCTGTGATACTGTTTAGTAGTTTCAGGTACTAACTGTTGTCTGCTCATGCATATTATCCTGGTTCCTTTGTTCCAACGGAAAGACAGTACAGTTATGGCGGGAATAAAACATACACAAGAAACATTTGCACACACAGAATCCTTTCACTTTAAAAGGTTAAATTCTCAATGTAGAGTATGTGGAGGAAGGTCAAAACCCAAGTGTACGGCATAAACACAGTGCACAGTTGCTGGTATCAGCATGTTTGTGTTGATCGTCTTGATGGACCTAACGGATTACCAGCTTACCAGCTTCTCAGCAGTGGAGTGCTTTCTGACGCTAGTATTGCTCTAGCAGGAATGGCCCCGGAATTCTAGTAAGTGATAACAGTAGAGGCTAGAATGCTGCGTAGATACATCAACTTTTCATCCCACAGAAAAGGGACATGCACAACAGATTGAGCTTCAAAGTTAACGCTTTATTTTGTCAGTGCATGTTCATTGTATTGCAAATATGAAATGTAACTGCTCTTGCAGGTGTGCTGGTAGTAAGCAGCATGGGCATGTTTAGTATGAAAAGAAAGCAAATTTTATCAGTTACAAATTTACACTTATGTTATAATGACATTCTTGAGACAAAAACGCATTTTGTGATTAATGTTCAGTTACTAACACTTTTCAGCGTTTCCGCTGCAGTGCGCCGCTATGCTGCTGTCGACACATACACATAGTGTAGGGTAATGGAAGAGTACTCCTTTCTAGGACCATGAACGGCTCTTCCACTTTGCCTGAAGTGGCGCGCGCTAATGATCAAATGCCCCTACGCCCGGCCTTGCAACAGATGGCTTATCTTGCACTCAGTGAACCCCGGTCCTCCTTGACTAAAAGTGTGGTTCTGCACAGCCGTGTTAGAGTGGATTGATGTGATGACATATTTATCATAATTCTTTGCCAGAATTTCAGGCCCGCCCACCAATGACATCATTTGCATGCTACTAAATGGGTTCCAACCAGCCCCATCTCAAAGTCTACCCTATCCAAAATACAGTAGACAAAAAAGGCATGTGAATCAAACCTTTTGAAATTCTGTTCCTGTCGATGTGACTGAAGCATGCGCGATGTCTTCAGCTCCACATACTTCTTGCTGCCCTCAAGTGATGGGTCCCAGGCATCCACCTCTCCACCAAACACTAGCATAAATGTAAAGCAAAAATAGCAAACAGTTTCTGTGACAACAGTGTGTAATAAATACACAATACATGCTGGAGTTGAACATTGACTGAAATTCCAGAAGTATAAAGCAATCAAACTTTAGTCACATCAGTTTGGACAGATTATATACATACAGCTGAACTATGAATTCACAACAACTGAGGTGAACAACAAAATAAAGGTCAAAGGACCTAAATTTTTTCTCTCTTTGAAATATGGAAATTTAAACAGCAATTTGTGTTTTTAAATATGATTTTTGTTACAGTAAACTTCACTTATTATTAGGTGGGATAACAAAGTCAGCTAATATACCGATCACATTTGAGAGGTAAATTACTCCACTTACAATTGCAAACAAACATCAATGTAAAAAATTGCCCCCCCCCTCCACGCCCCCCCCCCCCCCCCCCCCCCCCCCCAAACGCAAATTGTTATGCAAAGAGTATTTGACTGAAAACAACGTTGACTGTGTATCAGTGCTTCGGAACACTGTTCGAAGTGTAAAGTATTTTCAGTCTTTTCTTCATCATGTGCAGTCAGTTTAATGCCACAAGGGGCAAGGGGACCTAATTGTTTGTTGTCATGTTTGTTCTGTATTGAGTGATCCCCCTTGGTATACAAACAGCACTGAATAATTTCATTTTGCATATATCCAAGTGTAACAAGATGACAATTTCATCCCAAAGTCTACCGTATTGTTTATTTCACAATCTTTTTGTCTACCGTATTTTTTTAAATACGGTGGACTTTGAAATGGGGTTGGTTCAAGCGCATTCTGGAGCATGCACATCGTAACATGACGTTTTTGGCATGCGGCGCAGAAATTCTGGCAAAGAAGTAACAAGATAAAAATGACGTCATGTCCAGCTACGCAAACCTTGCTAGGAAACGTCTTTTTGGCACCAAAGTGCCGTATGTATGTGTGTGTATGTGACAGCGACTAGAGCCCGCGTTTGAGGACGGACAAGCTTGAAATTTTAGAATATGGTCCCTAAAAGAATTATCTCGGGACCTTTTTTTAAACTTTTTGATTAAGATGCTCATTGGTGAGGAAATCGCCGTTTCACAAAAACCGGTTGATCCACACTGGAGTCCGTAATTCACTGGAGTCCGTAATTTTTTTAATTTTTACTAGTTATTTTGCATACAGCTAGATAAAAGGGAAACACTGAAGGAGTTTGTTAACCAGCATTGTACCTTTTGAACTTTTTGAGTGATAGTAAATCTTTTTTTTTAAATATATTTTCATGTTTTGGGATTAATTTCATGAATTATATGGGTTAATCTTAAAACAATTAAATCTTTTTTTAAGAAAAAAACAATCTTCTCATTAATAATCGCATGATTTTTTGTATACGGTATTTACATAAACCTACAGTTTGTCTCGGCTGTCGGGGACGGTTAGGTCAATTATGATCTGTATGACCTAGGTGTGAAAATCAATGTTCTGCACCATTTTTTAGGAGTTATTTGTAAAACAGCTAACATAACTTTAATTTTTCTTTTATGAAAAAAACTATCTTCTCATTAATGCCCGCATGATTTTTCATAAACAGTGTTTGCACAAGCCTGCTGTTTGTCCCGGGCATGGGGTAGGATTAAGTCAAATTGTGGCTTGCAAAGCTGATACTCTAAGTCAAATGTTAGTACTGTTTAGCGCTTAACCTCCAAATGAATGGTGCTCTAAGCGCTTTACAAGATCAAAAATCACAGAACAAAAAGTAGAAGAAAGAAAACACTACAATAAATGTTACAAAACTAAAGTGACACATATCAAAAGCTCACACAGTACACAAACACCAAAATTACAAGAACAGTTACTGCCAAAGATTGCTAACGCACTGAAAATGCATCTAACTATACGGCATAAGAAAACAGATAGGTCTTGAGCAGTGATTTGAAAGCAGACAGAGTTGGAGCACATCTGACATGGGCTGGATGGACGTTCCAGGTGACTGGACCGAAAAAAGAAAAGGCATGCTGGCCCTGGGTAGACTTCTTTCGCCTAGGAACCCTAAAAATATGCGTGTCTGATGCTGAACGGAGGGACAAATATATCACACAGATTGTCCTTTTCTATTCATTGTTTTAACCCATAAAACCCTGACATGCTACAACAGGATCTGGATCGACCATGATAGTTCAAGGTGAGGTAAAAATAGCTTTTCGGCACCTGTAGGCGCCAAGCTATTCGTACACAACCTTTAAGTCTATTATGGTTGATCTATCTCCAGAACTAGTGTGACGTCAACTTAGTGTGACCTCCAAGCAGACCTGAAAAAAATGTATAATTTCATCCTCAGGATGTAATGAGTTAGTACTAATAGTCATTTTGCATAGTACAATAGTCCAGTGTTTCTTCATGTCACCCTACCGACTCACCAACAGAGTGAGATTCCAGTCTGGTGCGGACAACACTGCAGAACCCTTCATTGTTGTTGACAGGGCTTGACGTGTCTGGTTTGCCACCTTCCTTGTCTGAAACGAAACATTTCCCATCAGGCATCACTCTTGTAAAGTTGTATGAATGCATTCAGCCCTGACACACTACACACAAGAAAAGGATCAACCATGATTTACAAGGATTGTGCCAGAATAACTTGGCACCTATGCTATTCTGGCACCATTCTGTCTCTCTCACAAAAGAGTAACATTTGGGAATGTGTCCTGAAAGTGTTAATACATGTTGAAAGACAAATGATAAAAGACAAAATATGAGTTATGACTTTCTAGTGTATCAGACAATTCAGCGACAAAATGTATTCATTTTGGATAGTCCTACTCCTATACAAATAACCACCTGGACAGGCCAATCAGATTTTATGAGTAACTTGATGTCTTTTCACCTGCAGTTACATACTGTTCAAACTTCCATCCCCAGTAGCACATTTCATCTTGTTGAGGTGTCGTCTCTGCCTTTTGCTGCCTTTTACTCTCCGTCTCAAATTCACACAGGTAGTATGTCCCTCGGAACTTGCTGACTGCAATTTTCCAGTCTTCCCGATTTTCATAGGGTGTGCACAACAGTTTGGTCAGCAGACCTCGCCAACACAAAAAGTCTGTGTTCAAGCTGAAACAGTAAACAATGTTTTTTTTTAATACTTTTCCGAATCAGACAGTACAAACCTGAGAAATTGTAAAAACATGTTTTCTGTCTGAGGCACATGGATATGAATGTACAAGAGGCACAGACCCTCAAGAACCTCCTGGGCTTACTGAGGTCCATCCCTCCTGCATTGATGCACTCTGGCAGTGAACACAGTCATGTCTGATTTGACACGTTACCTTATTCACACAACATTGGTGAACATGTAGCATACTATTTTGCGGGTTAACTCATTCAGCCTGACGGCCATATTTCCCAAATTTTGGAGGTATCATCCAATGACTATGCACCAGTTGCAGGAGATGGATCGACCATGATAATTCAAGGGCAGTGCCAGATTAGTTTGGCGCCGATAGGCACCAATAATTCAAGGGCAGTGCCAGATTAGTTTGGCGCCGATAGGCACCAAGCTAATCTGGCACTGCCCTTGAATTATCACAGTCGACCCATCTCCTGCTGTAGTGCATCAGGGCTGAATGGGTTACATTTGGTGCCTGTCTCTCTAGCTGATGGGGCTAAATATTTCTAGAATGCCAAGGTACCCTCTGTCTGGAAAAAACATGGCACTGATGTGATGATATTGCAACATTTAAGTACAATAACCTTCTGCCCCAGTTTTTGTAATCGTGTTTACCTGTTTATTCCCTGCACCTGTTGGTCTTTTTCTGACTGAAGAAGGAACTTGTCACTATTGTGCATCACCCATCTCAACATGTCATCCAGAAATTCTTTCACACTTTCATCTTTTCTGATCAGCGACTTGTATCCGTGTCCCAGATCAAAGCACGGGTCTGACACTGTGGGCTTGACGTAGAACCGTAACTTATGCCTGTCGTGGTGAAACTGCCTGTTGTGGTCTTGGGAGAATGAACCAATTTCTGTGGGTTTTCTGAAGTGTGGAAATGGTTTGTCGTTGCGCTGAGCTGAAACTAACAGTCTTTGAGTCCGAGATCCAGGGGCACTTTCATGAGTTCTTGGCCGCTTATTGTTTTTGTCGCTTTGTCCATTGTGGTTGAAGGATCTCTTCATTGAAACCTGATCATCGACACTTCATTAATTGCAGAATGAAAATCAAGCAATAAACATTTGGCGCTTCAAGATTCTTGGCGTGCACCTCATGGGCAATGTTTTGCTCGGTGCGTGCACGCCGTGCACACGTTAGATCTCGTTACCGTTTTCCCTGAGGCCGTCTACTGCGGTGGAGAATTTATTTAATAAGAGTTGCTTGCTCCTCGGTGCGCTCTCATTACTGTAGTCAAACATAGTTACCTCAAAAGAATAAAATACATTTATTTTGAAATGGCAACACACATTAGCATAATATTTCTTTCATAATATATGTAGAGAAGAAAGGATTGGGAAAAAGGAAAGTCTTTGAAGATCATTATTGAGAAACAAATATATCATTTCTGGTTCGAACAGTAACAATTCTCTTTCTTCTTGGTCTGCGCATAACTACTAAATCGGAAGTTGATATCCAAAATACCATGGCGGGTGTCCTAACTGGAAAGTCTTGGATAGACTTTTGGATTAAAAATTATCAGCTTCCACCAGCGTTTGATCGTGAACATGCAGCACATGATATCAGTACTCCAATCTGCATCAATATCAAGTCCGTTGCTGGTCTCCCAAACCCGGTGAGTGACTCAAAATGGCTTGTTGCCAACCACAACAACCTGCACCTCAAGTCTCGACTTGTTGATTTTACACGCAAAATCATAGAGCATGCTTACAATTTAACAGTTCTGCCCCGTTTGTACATTTTTCAGAACATTTCAATATTGCAGACATTATGTCAATTTCTGACTGCATTAATGCAAAGTGCACAGTGTTTCCAACACTTACTGGCTTCACTGGCAGACCATGTCTCCCAACTAGTCAATTAGATGAGCTGATTGATAAATAATACATGAAAATAGAAGACTGAAACTTGACAGGTGGAAGCAATATTTTGAATTATGTGGACAAACTTAATTAATAATAAAATATAATGTAAAAAGTATTTTAAAAAATGGAATTTTTTCAACATTTTAAAGTTGGAGTACATCCTGCTTTGTGCAACTAATAGTAATACTAACTACGCACTACGCAGTGTCCCTACAAACCAGTTACATTAATTTCCGGGAGACACCTGACTGTGATATAACCCCACAAGGGCCGTTATGTTACATGGCCAGTTACACTCTCTGTTTTGCTCAAGGACCCTGAGTTTGGAGTATAAATAGCTTTTATCTTCGCCCTCACAGTTGGTGGAGTTCAGCAGCGCGTACGCTTCAGCGGTAAATTAAAACGGACAAAAATGGATGTAATCACACAGTTATAAACAAAATAACAACTCTAGCCTCTTGTTAGGAGGCATTATAACACATTTATATCTGGCATTTATATTCATCAAACAGTTTTATGCAATGTTGAGAATGAATGTGCCAAGAGCGTTTAGGGCCTATATTGGCTTTAAGCAAATATTGTGTTGATTGGTGTGTTTGATAAGTTGATGCCCCATTGTTATCGTCAGTGTAATTTGGCTAGTAAGTATTATAATGAGAGAATTAAATCATGAGTCCACAGAAGAGTGCACTTGCCTGCCAAAGTGCCATAAGTCCAGCAGCAACGTGTGTGTTTTTCCATGATGCATGCCAACTTTTAAACAAATATGCAAAATCACACTGGTTGTCTCCCTTAATTGGCTGTGCTGATCTCTGGGGCAAATTGCGAGCATTTCAATGTGGATTTGTCTACTTACCGTAATACAGTGTATTTAGACAACTGGCAGATGTGTCTACTTTTCACCGTTTTGGGTTTTTTTGTTAAAAAGAGATCCACAATGGTGTTCTAGCATGCTGCAGCTTCGTTTATGAATACTGCCAAAGTAAATCAAAGGTGAAAAGTTTGAAATAGTGAAAATCTGTATGACAGTGCACAGGACCAGATGGTTTCTTTGCCAGCAGTCTATGTGTGATTTTCACAGTTTATCTGATCAGTGGTTGCACACAAAGTACCACACTACATAACAACATGAGGATTTGATCCCAAAGTCTACCATATGAGCTCACTTTCAACTATTAGGAACAGTCACACTTGGATCGGGGTCGCATGGGTGCAGAACAGGAGCGAGAGAGTCGGTCAGATTGTTATACGTGGTGCCACAAATAGTTTGTCATTTTGAAGCTGCAAATTTATAAGTGCAAAGTATCTCAGAAATCTGCTGGGAATTTTAGAGGGTTGCAAAACTCATAATATTAAACTGCATAGATTCATGCAGTTTGGGAGCTAGTTAGTCCAGAGATGCTAGGTATCAGTATCACATAGCATGTTGAGCTGACCATGAATTTAAAGAACACATTTTGTTTGTCAGAATATACTGACACTAAGTGACAGAAGTATTGCATGTAGATGGAGAGACTGACTACCATCATTGTTCATAATCTTTGAAATGTCAATTCTTCTTTCAGCAACCCCAAAACAAAGTGGAATATCAGCTTGCAGTAAACCTGTATGATGTTGGCTTCAAACAGTTCTTCGGCCGCCAGTGGATGGGACCGACCATGGCTGGGAGAGGCTCAGTCAGTGCCAAACTCCAATATAACCAGGTAAAATCTCCGAAATATTTACCGATTCAGTCTGCACACATTGAGTGACAAGTAATAAATTGATCATGATGCCTGTGGTAGGCGCTAAGCTATTCTGGCACCATCCTTGAACTAGCAGTATCATAGTCAACGGCGCCAAGCTGTTCAACTTACACCCATAAATAATCAGTGGTCAGTGGTTGCCTGAACAGTCATGGTTGTTGAGAAATATATAAATCAACTTTATAATGCTAACAGTAACAAGGTCAGATTATCAAGTCACTTTCTTAGAGGATAACAATCCAGACACTGCCAAGCGTGTAAAATGCAGAGAAGAACCCGACAGAGACAGAAACACACTTAGAAAAGACGGGTACAACACAGTTGTGTCGTTAACTGTCTTTTCTAAGTGTGTTTCTTTCTCTGTTGGGTTCTTCTCTGCTCTTTTAGAGATCCCAACTACACATTATACCCAGTGCCAGCGGGCTGATGTTGGTCTGCGCACAGCTGTACGTGGGCTAATGGCACTCATGGCAGCCGACATCGGTCCGATGGCCTTTGCGCACTGGGTTAAATTCTTTGGGTATAGCGTTAACAACATCAGAAATGTGGTGACCTAGCACTTTGTTGTGTTTGACTTTGAGGTTCATGTTTGATTATATGACAGTTGCAACAAATCTGAAAGGGTTAATGTTTTGTGTGTGTTCCTTTCTCTCTAGAACATCTACTTTCACACCAGCATTGTTAACCCCAACATTGTGGCAGTGGTGGAGATAGTTGCCCACACCATTGCCCCTGATGGTCGCCCAAGGCAGGTAGGTTGTGGATGGACCATTATCAGACCTTTCATCTCACCGGAGGACTTGCCTGATGCCTCTCGCGGCCAAATACCATCAACACAGAAGTATGTTCACATTTTCATTAGTTCACATTTTGAAATAGAGCATACAAAAAAAATATTAACTGATTTAGCACCAAGATGCTACAATGGGAGACAGAACCATACTGATAGTTTAGTGCAGGTGCCCTGCATTCATAACTGTAGAAGTGTCATATAGTGTTGCAGCTGGCAATGCTATACAACACTTTCACAGCTATTGATGCGGAGTGCCTTGAAATGTTGAATGAGTTATGGGTGATGCTACTGCTGGTGCAAGAATAGCATGGTGCATAAAGGAACCAAGCTATTTTGATACCACCCATGAACTGTCGTGGCCAATTTATGTCCTGATCTGTGTATCATACTGAGGCTAAAAGCTTTAAATTATGCCGTATGCAAGCTATATGATAGTACTTACAGGTTATTATATAGACCAACGGCTTTAGTTCAAGGGTGGCGCCCTAGAGGCGCCAGGCTATTCTGGCACTACCCTTGAACTATTTTAGTCAGACTTATTTAAAGAAGTACCCAACGGAGAAAGAAACACGCTTAGAAAAGACGGGTACAACACAATTTATTAATATTTCGGGTAAATACCCTTTGTCAAAATAGACAAACAAACAAACATAGAGATTAGCCGCTACTTATCTTCAATGGCAGAAGGAATGTGGCAACTGAAGGAGGTGACGTAAAATAAAAGAAAAGAAAAGGAAGAACAAAAGTGCGGAAAAAGTAAAAATGACGTCAACGAAAAATCGCGTAAGAGAGAGACTCGGAAAGAACCTGAACACGAGAGACAAGAGTGTGTGCAAGCACGTGCAGGAGCGAGCGAAAGAAAAGGCGTGTAGATGAGGCCAGAGAAAGAGAGAGAGAGAGAGAGAGAGAAAGAGAGAGAGAGAGAGAGAGAGAGCGAGACGGAGAGAGAGAAAGAGAGAGAGAACGAATGGGGAGTACCCTTGGGCACGAAGTAGGCTGAGTGTCTAATACACAAAGCCTGCTAAACACCAACCCGAAGGCAAACTTTATATCACCTTCAAGTTGAGGACTACCTCGGGGAAAAACGGGAGGACCCCGGGAAAAAAACCCCAGCATTTAGCACGGTACACAACAAGTAGTAAGTCATGAAAACAAAGCAAAGAATCAAAATCAGTAAGAGAATATTGGTATAAGTGGAGAGTAGGTAGTTGTGAGACCGTCTTCAAGGGTAACTCAAAAAATAAGGGGGAGAGAGAGAGAGAGAGAGAGAGAGAGAGGGGGAGAGTGGGGGGGGGGGGGGGGGGGGGAGGGGGGAGGGGGGGAAGGAGTAAGGAAAAAAAAAAAAAAAAAAAAAAAAAAAAAAAAGGGAGGGGGGGGGGGGGCGGAAGACAATCAGCCAGAGCCACCAACCCCACCCAACGGGCACCCACCAGCCCACAGAAAAACACACAGGTACGCAACAAGACGACCACATACATCCCCAAGGGATGCACACGATCGCCCCGCCCCAAAACCGCGTATCAAACCGTGAGCCGGAGACCCGGTGCCCGACAGGGAAGGGCAAGGGATCCAACTAAACGTTACGTCACCTCCTTCAGTTGCCACATTCCTTCTGCCATTGAAGATAAGTAGCGGCTAATCTCTATGTTTGTTTGTTTGTCTATTTTGACAAAGGGTATTTACCCGAAATATTAATAAATTGTGTTGTACCCGTCTTTTCTAAGCGTGTTTCTTTCTCCGTTGGGTACTTCTTTGCATATTACACGCTTGGCAGTCACCTTTTTGGTCTGGATAGACTTATTTAACACACTGGTGTATTCCAAATGATAAGGGTTAACCCATTTAGCCCTGACACACTGCACCAGGAGATTATATATTTGGGCCATCCATGATAGTTCAAGGGTAGTGCCAGATTAGCTTGGCGCCATCAGGTGCCAAGCTAATCTGGCACTACCCTTGAATTACCATGGTCGATCCATCACCTGCATCTGGTACATGATACTTGCAAAATATGGGAAATGTGACTGTGGGGTTACATGAGTTAAGTAAGATTTAAGATTGTATTGCAGGTACTTTCATGATTTACATATTAAGCAATGGACTGAATCTGAGAAAAAAATGTTTCACAGATAGCAAAATATTTTTGGCTCACGTGCACAGCAAAAGTGAATCTTATGTTTTGGGCCAGTGGTCATCCGTCCGTCGTCTATCCGCCGTCGTCCGTGGTAAACTTTAACGTTGGCATTTTCTCGGAGACTATTCAAGCCACAGTCTTCAAACTTGGCCCAATGATATTTTGTGGCAAGACCTTTCCAAACATACCAATTTGAGTGACCTCTCGCATAGGTCACAGGGGTCAAGAAATAGGTCAAAAATAGCTTATTTTGACATAATTTCTTTTTTCTCTAATAGTATTCACAACTTCAAACCCAAACTTGCTACACATACCTGATGGTAAGACCTATCTATGCATACTAATTTGGATGAGCCCTGGGAAAGGTCAAGGGTCACAAGAGCTCAGGAAATAGGTCCAAAATAGCCATATTTTGATAAAAGATGGGGTTTTTTTTCTCAAGTACTATTCACAACTTCAAACCCAAACTTGGTACAGAGGTACCTGATGGTAAGGCCTTTTTATACATGTATACTAATTTGGTTGATCCTCGGAAAGGTCAAGGGTCACAAGAGCTCAGGAAATAGGCCCAAAATAGCCATTTAAAAAAGATGTTTTTTTCTCAAATACTATTCACAACTTCATACCTAAATTTAGTACAGAGATACCTGATAGTAAGACCTATAAATGCATACTAATTTGGATGACCCCTCAGAAAGGTCAAGGGTCACAAGATCCCGGCAAATGTTTGATAAAATTGTAGGTATTATCAACATTTTTGCAAATTTTTCAATCAAATTTTGTTACAAAGGTAGCTGATGGTAAGACCTTCCTATGCATACTAATTAATCAACTCATCGCAAAGATCAAGGATCACGAGGGGTGGACAGATGTGTGAAAAATGCTTACATTTTGAGAAAACATGGATTTTGCTGATGCAGAAGCCAGCCCTTTACTTATTGTCACAAAGGTCACACATTGTAAATAGCTCATACACGTGAACCATAATGGCTTTGCCTTTTTTATTTCTAATCAATTGCAGCCTGCTGAAAGTATTTTCATGATGCTGTCTGCTTTTTTCCAGGAAAGAAATGTACCATGGGTCACCTCGTGCTCTCTATTTTATGGAGGAACCAGTTGAAGGTAAAAATCATACAGCCTGATGTATTCTGTGATCAGTTTTGTATGACCTATTCAACCCTGACATAATATAGCTGTAACTGTTGTTTTTTTCCAAATGTAGATATGATGCCTGACCGGTTTTCTTATTTTTTTTCTCTTTTCTTTTTTGCCCAGAACTACAAAACAAATGTATTACATTTTCAGGTTAAAACCCCTTGTTAAAATTGACACACAGACAAGACAACAATGCATTACTTATCTTTCTGTTCTGTTGCAGGGTGCACTAGAAAATAAAATACATAGTGCCTAGCCCATATCATACTGAAAAAGCTAAAAGCTTATAATGTGTACACTGCCATATGCAAGCTACATTATAGTACTTACAGATAGGCTTTAGTCCAAGGGTAGTGCCAGAATAGCTTGGCGCCTAGAGGCGCCAAGCTATTCTGGCACTATCTTTGAACTGTTTTAGTCTAACTTATTTCACACACTGGTGTATTCAAAATGATAAGGGCTAGGGTGCACTAGACAAGTAGAAAAGAAAGAATAAGGAGTGCATGTTTGTTTGTTTTTTGTCTGTATGTCTATAGTGACCACAAAAAAAAATGCATAAACAGATTCTTCTTTGTTCTTGTTTGTTGGCTTGTTACTGAGCTTTGTACAGTGTATGTGCAATGGTGTGTGATTTTGCACCTTATGGTTTGGAGCTCGCACAAGTATACTGCACTCAACATCATGGTGAACTTTTTCTCCCTCGAGTATTTGATTAATTCTTTTGGCTGTTGGTAATACTTTTTGTCACGACAATTCCTGCAGGAATCATCACGACAGAAAGCATGGCCAACAGTCAAAGGGTTTGTGCTTGTCTTGAAAAATGTGTGTGTGTATATGAAAAATAATAACAATAAGACTATTATTCTTTACCATCACAGCCAACCAGCTGCTGAAGCCTGTGTCGGGATGCCAGCTGACTTTCTCTGTGGGTGCTTACAAGGTGTTGAGGAAGGTGGCCCACCTGGTGCCGGAAAATGTCATCATCAGCAGCTCCAGTATTGTTCCTGGTGTTGAGGACAGGCCAGGTGAGAGCGGGGAAGATGGAGTCAGTGTAGTAGTTAACTTTTTTAGCCCCAGGACCCTGCGGCAGGAGATGGATTGACCATGATAATTCAAGGGTGGTGCTAGATGAGCTTGGCGCCTTCAGGTGCCAAGCTCATCTGGCACTACCCTTGAATTATCATGGTCAATCCATCTCCTACAACTGGTACAGAGTCGTTAGGCAACACCTCCAAAATTTGAGAAATGGGACCTTGGGGCTAAAAGGGCTAACCCACTGAGCCCTGACACGCGGTGTACAGATATATGGACCATGATAGTTCAAGGTTGGTGCCAAAATAGCTTGATGCCTGTTTGGTGCCACGCTATAATGGCACCACCCTTCTACTACCATGGTTGAATTATCACCTGAACTGTAATATAGTCTTTAGAGACAACTTTTAATTTGTGGAATTGTGACCTTAGGGTTCAGTGTGTTAATGTTTGTGTTTTGGGGCTAAAAGCTTGCCATATAGCCATTGAATTGTACCTAGGAAAACTGGACTTGAATGGACCCAATGCTTCCTTTCCCACCATATATAAACAAAAGCCACCGTGGCAACTAAATAATCTGGACATTCGCAGTATTGCAAATTGTCCCCCTTGGCAAAAGGGAGGGTTGGAGTCGCTTAGAGGTCAGTTTTGCGGGGTAAAGTTCATGGGATGTTTGGTGCACTTTAATACTCTCAGAATCACGCACGGTAAGAGGATTGTGTGAATTACTGATTGAATGCTAATTCTGGCTGTTATGGTGACCAGTGACCACCACACTTTTACTTCACTCCTTCACTGCTGAAAAAAGTCAACATTATCCAACTGCAGGAGGCATAGATCCTCATGAGTCCCTGCAGTTGTAGGTGGTCATGATGATCAATGCCTTTTGCTAACACCACTTTGAATCCAAGTTCCTGGGGCTCCTTGGATCACCCAGGGTAAGAGGATTGTGTGTATGGCTGCTTTCGATTTTCCAGCCATAATGGTGGCCAATAGCCACCACATTTTCACTTGAGTGAATTCAGTACATAATACATGAACAACTTCGCTGCTTCAGATCACCATATCTACGCACCTCAGACACACAAGTGGTGTGCGTGTTTGGGAACACTGCTTTGTTACAGACAAGGGATCTAAGTATTACTTTTCAGAGTTTCTCTGTCAAACAGGAGAGGACCAGTTTCGGAAGCCACAGCTACTGAGGCAGCTGTCATGCGCAATCGAGGGACTGTCACTGCAGCTGTTACCGAATGTGGAAAAGTTTGAGGAAGAATTTTGCGAGCTACTGAGTGAAGATCGAGCTAACCGAGAAAATCGTCCTCATGAATCCCTCAGCATTAACGTTGTGGAAAGGAGATTACAGGTCAGTTGTTTTTTAGAGAAAGAAATAATAACACTTTTATCCACAAAGTTTTGGCTCACATGCAAAGAAAAAATGAGTTTATGTTCTGGGCCAGTGGTCGTCCATCCATCTTAACGAACAGTTTGATGCTTTGGAACTTTTGATGTTCTGTGATTCATACCTGTACCTTCAAACTTGATTCCATGTGTATATTAACCAAAATATGTTTTTGCTGAACAGGTGGGAGTGCACAATGGATGTACATATGTGGACAAACCCCAGGTGTTTCATCTTGATCTTCACTCCAGTTCTGCCAGTGGTGCGGGTGGAGACGCAGGCATAAAAAAGACTGGCTCAAGCCCCTTCATGAGGCGCAGCAATAGATTCCACACACGGCGTAGTAGCCTGTCTAGCTCGTGAGTACACAGTACCGCTACCAGCATTGTCTTTTTGTCCAAAGTTTGGTCTAAATTGCTAGCCAGAAAACTACCTGGCTGGACTTTGTAGAAACTGTTATTAATGCTATGTGATTATATCCCAGGGCTGCTCATTATACTAGTGCGTAGGGAGTCCATAAACCCTCAACTACAGAAGATGGAGGGTATCCAAACACCCACATGAACCTTTTAGGGTATTTGGGTTGGGGGGGTGTGTGTGTAAGCACATGCAAGCTTGCAGTACACCTCAGATTCAGTTATGGTGGTTTTTGCATCTAAGGGAATCACAAATTGTCTTTGTTGGGACATCCACCAGATGTTTGTCTAAGTGAGGGATTACAGTCCAAAACAGCTCAGGCAGTTAAACACCAGAATGAAAGAGAGCGAAGGGAACAGCCGGGTGGTCGGTTCAAGCCCCCCATCGCGGCCCTTGCAGCTTGACGCACAATCCAGTGAGCAAGACAGGCTTGTTCAGTACCATATTTGTTAAAAGGTCTGTCGAACGTGGCACACAGGCAGTGCACCTGAGTCGATCAGAGTTCAGGTCATACTCCTTAGGCAGTGGCTGTCCCTGCCTGACATAACCTGCCTGTTATGCTGGTGCCTTGGACATTACCCCATATCATTCGGAATACACCAGTGTGTGAAGTAAGTTTGACTAAAATAGTTCAAGGGTAGTGCCAGAATAGCTGGGCGCCTCTAGGCGCCCAGCTATTCTGGCACCACCCTTGAACTAAAGCCATTGGTGTATATCCTTATCTGTAAGTACTATAATGTATAGTGTACAAATTTGAAGCTTTTAGCCTCAGTATGATATGGATTGTAAGCCCGAATGAACTAACCGACCAAGTGGGGGACCTTTTGTACCACGACAAACACTTTAGGGGTTTTAACTCCTTGGCTGCTACTGACAATACATCTCGGAGGAAAAGGCATGTAACTATGCATCTTTTTCACCAAACAATATTATCCGTGGCAGTCGAATGGTAAAATACATGATAATACTCGTGCTAATGTGATGTGCGACCCTGCGATGTTGAATGTGAGTAACAATTCTCTCTCTTTCTTGTAACTCCAGGGGTAAGGAGGTTGAGGGGGGCAGTGCCCTGGTGCTAAAGAGTCGAATACAACTGAACGAGCTCCTGGAGGACCCTATGTTTGCCGTGGTCTTCATGCTGGATTACGTTATCAGTGAAACGCTGTCAGACCAGGACAGAAAGGTACACAGGGGCTAATTGGGTGATCACAAAAACATAGAGATAAAACGATGATCCTAAGGAGTTATTCAAGCATGGGAATTGTCCTCGAATCCGCGGTTTTCTGCGGAAAATAATTTCACATTCCTCGGGGAAAAAAGAAAAATCCTCGGATCCTATTTGCGTTGCTGCCATCTAATAGCAAAGCAGACAAGACAGGCATGGGAATTGTCCTTGGCCCGCAGCCAGAGCGTGCACGCTGCACAGTAAATCTAGGTGGGCAGACGCGCACTGTGTTCAATTAACACGGAGCAAGGTGTCGCACCCCCCCCCACCCCCCCCCCCCACCCTCGTCGTTTGATCTTTCGGTCCCTTGAAGCAAGGTTTAGCGCCGCCTCCTTACCCCCCCCCTGTCATTTGATTTTTCGGTCCCTTGAAGCAAGGTCTAGCGCCTACCCCTCCGTCGTTTGATTTTTCGCTCCCTTGAAGCAAGGTCTAGCGTCTACCCCACCCCTACCCCGTCGTTTGATTTTTCGGTCCCTTGGACCCCCCTTACTTTCAGCTGATTTTTGCTTGGGCAATTCCCATGCCTGGTTATTCTTAAATCAAGTTCTGGTCAGAGAAAGTAGGTTGAGCCCCCTTGTAAGAAAAGACAGTAGGTTGTGCATCTTTATAGAAAGGACTAAAGGGACTGTTTCGCCAGATCGCGTCAATCACTGCAGCATGTGTCCTGTAGCACTCATACTGTTAACTCTTTCGAGACGTGCTGCAACCGGATTCGTGGCATAAAGTCGAGAATCCGGATGCGAATGTCTTGAAAGTGTTAATACCAGACAAGGAGGAGAGTTACATGCTCATGAGCCTTTATGGTTGCAGGTTGCAGATGGAGTGAGCTTGATGAATCATGGAATGTTTGAAGTCCGTGAAATGTTTGACATACTTTTGGTTTAGGGATAACCTCTGTTACTGGAGTATTGTTCTTGAGGAATTTCTTTTGCGCGAGATGTGGGAGTTTTTCATCAAATGAAGTTGCAGCAAGATAGTTAGCTGCAAATTCACAAGGGGACACGTGATCAGTGTATGCTGTATGGCTGCCTGTGCTGGTGGTGCTGATGTGCAGCTGGAAGTGGAATGGCCGTGTTTATTGCAGTACAACCTGTTTGAGCAACCACCCTGTCTGCAACAACAAAAAGTCTTAACCCATATCATACTGAGGCTAAAAGCTTCAAATCTGTACACTGCCATATGCAAGCTACATGATAGTACTCACAGATAAGAATATAGACCAGTGGCTTGAGTCCGAGGGTGGTGCCAGAATAGCTTGGCGCCTAGAGGCGCCAAGCTATTCTGGCACTACCCTTGAACTATTTTAGTCCAACTTACTTCACACACACTGGTGTATTCCAAATGATAAGGGCTAAAAGACAGGTGCTTCTCGAGAGAGGTCTTGAAGGGCGAAAAGGCTCACCTGTCATTAACCCATTTAGCCCTGAGTCCCTACAGCAGGAGACGGATTGACCATGATAATTCAAGGGTAGTGCCAGATTAGCTTGGCGCCTTCAGGCGCCAAGCTAATCTGGCACTTCCCTTGAATTATCGTGGTCAATCCATCTCCTGCAACTGGTACATAGTCGTTAGGCAACACCTCCAAGTTTTGAGAAATGGGACCTTGGGGCTAAAAGGGTTAACGACCGTCATTTAGGTGGCAGTCACCGCTAACCCTAACCCTGGCTGTAACCACCTATATGATGGTCTTTATTGACAGGTGACCTTCGTAAGGGTGGTCACTTAAAAACAGATTCTGCTGTACATCTTTGTGTTTATTCTGTATTGTTCTGCTGTGTTCAGCTGTACATCTTTGTGTTTATTCTGTATTGTTCTGCTGTGTTCAGCTGTACATCTGTGTGTTTATTCTGTATTGTTCTGCTGTGTTCTGCTGTACATCTGTGTTTATTCTGTATTGTTCTGCTGTGTTCAGCGGTACATCTTTGTGTTTATTCTGTATTGTTCTGCTGTACATCTGTGTGTTTATTCTGTATTGTTCTGCTGTTTTCAGCTGTACATCTTTGTATTTGTACATTTTTAAATTTCTTCTTTTTTTAATAGGCAGCTCACAGTCTGGTACGAGCACACACGCGCACAGTTACTGTGCGTTGGGCCGCATGGAACCCGTTCCTCCATCCCAGCATTCCTGAGCCCACAGTGGCACTAGTGGGTGGCACAACACGGGCACCTGACGAGGGAATAGTTTACAAGCTTCCGGGCACTACCATGCAGGATCAGCAGGTAGCAAAGATGGCAGGAGGAATGATGGCTTTCCGATGGGCCATGGGAGCTAAGGTATGGAAAATGTAGACCTGAACATTAGCATGGTCAGGTCAAAACTAAAGTGGAGTTTGAAATGATTTCTTTGCAATACAATATAATAATACTTTATTGTCCCCGAGGGGAAATTTTGGCGGAGTGGTATAACATATATAAAGAGACAAGAATAAAAAGTTACATGTTAACATCATCCGCAACACCTCCCTCTCCCACCCACCCCCTCACCCCCATACCCTTCCACATACATACACACACCTAAAACACCTAAACTCACACACATAGTAAACAATAGACTAAGACTAAAGGACTAAAAATTACAAGTGTAAAGTTATAGCATAGCATAGATGTATTTGATGTTCTCAGAATCGGAAATCAACACTTGACATATTTCCTCTTCAGGACGACTCCCTGATAGTACCTCAAGCAGCCATCCCTCATTCAGCGTATCTTGGGGTGCCTGGTGCTGGCTCTATGCTGTCGATGAGGAGCAGTGACGGAAGTGACGCACTTTTGCTGGACGCTAGTTCGGCCATTGCTGGAGACATGCGAAGACCGCCCAATGGAAAAGCCAGGTAAGAACAAGAAGAAAGGTAGCAGAGATGTTGGTCTTGCATTTTGGACCAATTGTAAGATTCAAATTAGAAACAGTCGAAGTCCAAATTAGAAACAGTCATAAGGTCCAAATTAGAAACAGTCAAAGTCCAAATTAGAAACAGTCATAAGGTCCCAATTAGAAACAGCAGTAAGGACCAAATTAGAAACAGTCATAAGGTCCCGATTAGGAACAGTAGTAAGGTCCAAATAGAAACAGTCATAAGGTCCCAATTAGGAACAGTAGTAAGGTCCCAATTAGAAACAGCAGTAAGGACCAAATTAGAAACAGTCATTCCCAGTTAGGAACAGTAGTAAGGTCCCAATTAGAAACGGCAGTAAGGACCAAATTAGAAACAGTCATAAGGTCCCAATTAGAAACAGTCATAAGGTCCCAATTAGAAACAGCAGTAAGGACCAAATTAGAAACAGTCATAAGGTCCCAATTAGAAACAGTCATAAGGTCCCAATTAGAAACAGCAGTAAGGACCAAATTAGAAACAGTCATCAGGTCCCAATTAGAAACAGTCATAAGGTCCCAATTAGAAACAGCAGTAAGGACCAAATTAGAAACAGTCATAAGGTCCCAATTAGAAACAGTCATAAGGTCCCAATTAGAAACAGCAGTAAGGACCAAATTAGAAACCGTCATTCCCAGTTAGGAACAGTAGTAAGGTCCCAATTAGAAACAGCAGTAAGGACCAAATTAGAAACCGTCATTCCCAGTTAGGAACAGTAGTAAGGTCCCAATTAGAAACAGCAGTAAGGACCAAATTAGAAACAGTCATAAGGTCCCAATTAGAAACAGTCATAAGGTCCCAATTAGAAACAGTCATAAGGTCCCAATTAGAAACAGTCTTAAAGTCCAGTTAGAAACAGTAGTAAGGTCCAAATAGAAACAGCAGTAAGGACCAAATTAGAAACAGCAGTAAGGACCAAATTAGAAACAGTAGTAAGGACCAAATTAGAAACAGCAGTAAGGACCAAATTAGAAACAGCAGTAAGGACCAAATTAGAAACAGCAGTAAGGACCAAATTAGAAACAGTAGTAAGGACCAAATTAGAAACAGCAGTAAGGACCAAATTAGAAACAGCAGTAAGGACCAAATTAGAAACAGTAGTAAGGAACAATTTAGAAACAGTGGTAAGGTATATTATATAAGACAGATCACTCCTTCATAAAGCTTACTGAAAAAAGTTAGGTCATTGTAACTTGTTAGAGTTTTGTCGCTTGGCTTAGGCATGTTATGTTGCTAGGCTTTCTGAAGGGGAACTCGGTATATACATGTGCTGCTTGTGTGCATTGCAGAGAACTGGTTCTTTTTTTAGTTAAGAACTTCTTTTTTTTTTTTCATTCTTTGTTTTTTACAAGAGCTTTGATTCTATGATATTTTTTTGAATTTTGCTATCTCTAATTTAAAGATTTTCTTTGTGAAAAGTAGTTGATTATCATGCTACTTTGTTTCCTCAAAACACATTACCGATGACATGACTGTCTGGAAATAGTCTACTTGCTTACCAATTTTAGCCTAAGACCCAAAGGGTCCCCCCAGGAGGCTCTCGGGGATCCCTAACAGGGACGAGAGTAGCCTCCCCTACCCATCCAGTCACGTGCCCGGTGGTGTCTCCTTTAGCCAGTTGTCTACTTCGCTGTTAGCGTTCGCACGCGTTTTCTGAGCCTCTGACCCTGCGTAAGCTGTGTACGGTTCGACCGTCCTTACCGGCCTGTCTTCGCCTAGACACTCGTCTCTGCTTCTGGCGTCGCCTCCTTCTCTGCTAGCCCTCGTCTGTGCCTCGTGCTGTTAGCTGGGCCTGGGGCCTTCTTCTGCTTCTCGGCTTCCATCGCTCACGGTGGTTTGTGCTTCGGCGCTCCGCCATGGAAAGGTAACGTCTCGGCCGCCGCCTACGTCTCGCCCGGCTGGGCCGGACGTTGGTCTCGTCTCGAACTTTTTGGTTCTCTCTCGCGTTTCGTCGTGAGCTTCACTCGTTTCCCTGGTTCGGAAGTTATGTAGGCAGGTTAGTTCCCGCCGCCGGTCGCCTTTCATCTTTGGGTTTGTGTTGCAGTCATCAAGTGCGCACCTGTCCCCGATGCGGCGACTTTCAGTGGCCTAGTGACCGGCATGAAGTCTGTCTTCCGTGTTCTGGCTGCTCCTCGGACCTCGCCTGCGCTGTCTGCTCTTCGTGGCCGGAGGTTCGTTGGTCGGAGCTTTGGAGGTTCTACCGGCGCGAGCGACCTGTCACAGCACGCCGGGACCCAGTCAAGCTCCCCTCCTCGGAAGTGGAGAAACGCACGCCTCGTCTGCCTGGTAAGACTATTCCTGCTACGGTGTCCGCACCGCCCTTGCCCGCTGACTCCTCCGGCGAGTCGCCAAGCCGGCATTGTGCCCCCCTCCTTGAGCCCCGGGCACCGCGACTGTTGTCGCCTGTTAGTAGACGCGTGGGCCTTGTGGCCCCCCCTAAGCCCGCTGACTCCTCCGGCGAGTCGCCAAGCCGGCTCCGTGCCCCCCTCCTTGAGCCCCGGGCACCGCGACTTTTGTCGCTCGTCGATACACGCGTCGGCCTTTCGGCCTCTCCGTCTAGTTGTGCCCCCCTCCTTGAGCCCCGGGCACCGCGACCCTTGTCGCCTGTTACTAGACGTGTTGGCCTTATGGCCCCCCCCTCTTAAGCCCGCTGACTCCTCCGGCGAGTCGCCTAGCCGGCTACGTGCCCCCCTCCATGAGCCCCGGGCACCGCGACCGTCGTCGCCTTCTACCCTTCACCGTGGCCTTTCGGCCCCAGCTGCTAGTCCGCAACGTGCCCCCCTCCTTGAGCCCCGGGCACCGCGACAGTTGTCACCTTTTCCTCCTCCTCGGGACAGAAGAGACCGTCCCCGTTCTTCCAGGCCCCATGAGGTCGACCGTCGGCTTAGCCCTCGTCGCGTGGATAGGAGACGTAGCCCCCGGCATTCGTCGTCCTCTCGCTCGACTTCCTCTTATGCCTCCCGTCGGCGCAGCCGTTCTCCGCAGCGCTGTTCCTCTCGGCGCCCCTCACCACACTCCTCTCGTAGGAGTCGTAGAGACGACAGGACTCCGCCTCGTTCTCGGCGCAGTAGTTCTCATCGGGATCGACGCTCTCATCGTTCCCGACGCCCTTTGCCTCTTACTTCTCCGCGCCGGCGTCAGCGTAGCCCCTCGGCTCCTCCTCCACCGCCTGCGCGCGTCGGTTTACCTACTGTGCTTCGGTCTTCCCCGCCGCCATCGCCTGCCATCGATGGAGAGACCTTAAGCCTGCTGCCGGAGGACTCCGTGTCGGCCTTGCTTGGGTCCGGCAGCCGTTCGCCCTCTCAGGCGGAGGATCCAGCGTCTCCAGCTACCCTGTCCACTCCTCGTGGCGAGACTCTCCGAGCCTTGGACGACGCCGCCCGTCTCATCGCGGCGTGCCTTCCCGCGGATTCCTGCCCACCTTCCCCACCGCTGAAGAGGAAAGCGGCCGCCTTTGTGGACGCTGCTCGGCAGGTTAAGAAATTCAAGTCGCTTCCCCAGCCGCCTGCCTTCCGCAACCTAACGGACGCCCTGTCTGCGCACCTCCAGCGAGATTCCGCTTCAGACTCGGACTTCTTCTCTGACCGCCGCTGGCCTTCCGGTGTCGACATCGCCTTTCGGCAGTCCTGGTACACCGGCCACTCGCAATCCTTCTCGTGCTCGCTGCCTCCGGTGGATCCGCCTGCGCTGGTGCTCGCCGGCGGCTCTTCCCAGCTCAACCGTGTCCTGCCTCACAGCCTGGAACGTACCGCCTCACTCGTCCGAAACGCCCTCGCTTGTTCGGGTTTTTTGGAGCTCCTCACACAAGCCTTCATTAGCCGTATCGAGGCAGCCTGGCTTCCCTCCGCTCCGCCCCTGCTGTCGGATCTTCACACCTTGGCAGTTGCAGCCAACCGAGCGGCCTACCATTCGTCCGTCAACGCCATGGCAGCGGCCGCCAACTGTGATTTGATGCGGCGTGATGTGGTGCTCCAGTCCTGCCCGGGTCTTCCCCGTGATGTGAAGTCCCAGCTACGCCGGGCCCCGGTCGGCGCTCCGCTCCTCTTCGGCCCTTCCTGGCAGTCCCTGAAGGAAGCTAACAAGGACCGTTGGCCCAGCGCCCCCTCGTCTCGCTTTCCGCCAACCCGCAAGGCCTCGGGTCGCGCCCTGCGGTTCGTCAGACCCTCCGCGACGGCCCCTGCCTCCGCCTCGGCCTCCCGTCCTCTCTCCTCTTCCCGTGCGCCCGGTCCTGGCCGCGCCCGTTCTGCCCGTTCTGCCGTTCCGGCCTGGCCCAAGCCCGCCCGCCGCCCTGGGCGTGGGAGGGCCCCCTGACTTCTGCTCGCCTCCGCCCCCGCCGACCGCTTCGGGGTCGCCTGTCGGCGGGAGGCTCGCCCTGCACGGAGACGTCTGGCGCTCCCTGTTTCCGGACGACCCGTGGATCCTCTCCATTGTCTCAGTCGGTCTTCTCATCTCCTTTCGTTCCCCGCCCCCACTTTGGCGCTCCCCCCTGTGGACCGAGATTCCGTCAGACCCGCCCAAGGCCGATGCCCTTCGCGGAGAAGTCGCTGCTCTTCTCCAGAAAGCCGCTACGGAGGTCGTCGCCTGCCACGACTCCCCCGCCTTCTACAGCCGACTATTCGTAGTCCCCAAGCCTGGAGGCAAGTGGAGGCCGATCATCGATCTCTCCGCCCTGAATCGGTTCATCGCCGCCCCGTCCTTCCGGATGGAGACAGCCAGGTCCCTTCCTGCGGCCGTCCAGCCATGGACTTCGCTGTCAGCCTGGACCTGTCTGATGCCTACCTGCACGTCCCAATCCATCCTGCCTCCCGCCGGTACCTCCGCTTTGCCATCGACGGGACTGTTTTCCAGTTTCGGGCCCTCCCCTTCGGTCTCAACCTCAGTCCGTGGGTGTTTACGCGGATCATGAACGCCGTGGTAGCCAGAGCCCGTCATTCTTCTTCCAGCCCGATCTCCAACTACTTGGACGACCTTCTTCTGCGGAACCAGTCGGTGGCCTCTCTTCTCCTGGACAGGGATGCGCTTCTACTCCTGTTATCTCGCCTCGGCTTCCTGGTCAATGCCGGCAAGTCCGACCTCACTCCCTCTCGCCACTTCGTGCACCTGGGGATGGAGTTTGTGACCGACCGCAACCTAGTGCGTCTTCCCGAGCCGCGGATCCAGAAACTCGCCGATCTCGCCCGTCTGGTAGCTCAGGAAGCGGCTGTCCCCGCCAGGGTGTGGCTCCAGCTCCTCGGCCTGATGAGTGCTGCGGCAGATCTCCTTCCCCTCGGTCGTCTGTACTCTCGTCCTCTTCAATTGCATCTTCTCCTCCACTGGAGACCGTCCTCCGGCGACCTCTCCACCCTGGTGCCGATACCCCCTATGCTGCGGCCCCATCTGCTTCGCTGGACGGACGTTTCTTGGCTCGGCTCCGGGATTCCCCTGACCTCACCACTGCCCCGTCTCTCTCTCTGCGTCGATGCCAGTCTCGCCGGGTGGGGCGCTCACCTTCTCCCGAGGTTTCGCTATGCGGCCGGCCGCTGGAACGAGGACCTGGCTTCGCGGCACATCAACTGGCTGGAGCTGAATGCGGTTTGGCAGGCCCTCCGCGCTTGGGAACCCGATCTTCGGACGCAGGACCTCCTTGTCCTCTCCGACAACTCCACGGTCGTCGCTTACATACAGAAGCAGGGAGGGACCCGCTCGCCCGACCTCTGCATCCTTCTCTACTGACTCCTTCGCTGGTGCGAGGACTGCGGCATCTCCCTACGAGCCCGTTACATTCCAGGTCACCTGAACGTTTTGGCAGACTCCCTCTCTCGGCGGGGCCAGCTTCTGCACACAGAATGGACCCTGCGCCGGGACATCTTTCGCCTGATCTGCAAGCGTTGGGAGACTCCCCTTGTCGACCTCTTCGCCACCAGGTGGAACCACCAGCTTCCCCTCTTCGTCTCCTCGATTCCCGACCCGCTGGCCTGGGCGGTCGATGCGCTCTCGATCTCTTGGGACGGACTAGTTGCCTATGCCTACCCTCCGACGGTCCTGGTCCCCAAAGTCCTGCTCAAGCTCCGGGGGTGCAACGCAGTCCTTCTCCTGGTGGCCCCGTTCTCCTGGGACAGATCTTGGACCACCGACCTGCTCAGTCTCGCCACGGATCCGCCCCTTCCACTTCCCACCCCTCGCATGATGCTCAAGCAGCCCCGCCAGCCGCTCTTCCACCCCTGCCCCGAGCGACTTCTCCTACACGCCTGGCGATTGTGCGGCACGCCCTCTCCGCTAGAGGCTTCTCGAGTGCGGCAGTGGACTCTTATCGCTTCAGCCCGCAGACCTTCCACCAGACGTGTCTACGAAGGAAAGTGGCGAGTGCTTCGTGCCTGGTGCTCTGACCGTCGTCTCTCCCCCGTCGATCTGACGACCCCTCAGCTCGCGGACTTCTTCCTTTGGCTCTTCCATGACCAAGGTTTGGCTCCCATCACGATCCGTGGCTATCTCTCCATGATTGCCGACACCTACCGTCACCTCGGCCGTCCCGACCCTGGTGCCTGCAAGGACCTGGCCGACCTTATGGCGCATTTCGGCTTGCAGCGTCCGGTTTCCCGCTCCCTCGTTCCACGCTGGGACCTACCCTGGGTCCTCACCTGGCTGAATTCGGACCGTTTTGAACCGCTCCATCTGGCCAGCTTCGCGGACGTGACTCGGAAGACCTGCTTCCTGGTGGCCCTCGCCACGGCAGCCCGCGTCAGCGAGCTCCACGCGCTCTCGTCTCGCCCTTCCTGCCTGCAGTTCCGGGTGGATGGCTCCGTTCAGCTTCTCCCGGATCCGTCCTTTCTCGCTAAGACTAGATCTCCCTTGACGGCGCCTCAGGTCATCGCTATTCGCCCGCTTAAGGGGCCCGACCTTCCTCGGGAGACTCGGCAGCAAGATCCGGTGCGTGCACTCCGTATCTACCTGCGTCGCTCCAAGTCCGTACAGAGGGGACGGACTCGTCTCTTTTTGCCTCTGACCGCCGGCAGAACTGACATCTCTGCCCAAACGATCTCCTCCTGGCTCCGCTGGGTCATATGGTCCGCCTATTGCGATCTCTCCCCACAGGGAGCCGAGGCCCTCAGGATACGCGCCCATGAAGTTCGCGCTATGGCCGCAAGTCTCGCCTTTGACCGCAACTGCGCGGTTAAGGACATTGTGGCTGCAGTGGGATGGCGGGCCGAAACCACCTTTGCCCGCTTCTACCTCCACGACCTGACGGTCCAGCGCGACAACCTCTCTCTGGTGGGCGACATCTCTGCGGCACAGCACTCCCTCCAGGCGCCCCTGGTGCCTTAGGTATGCACTTCGCTAAAATTGTCGGGAGTGTGTGATCAGGAGTGACGGGCCGTCCTCATCCCTAATGAGGTTTCAGAAAGGGATTATGCGGCACCCTCCTCCTTTTTGGCATTCTTCCAGACAGTCATGTCATCGGTAATGTGTTTTGAGGAAACAAATTAATTTGTTTTTTCAAAATACATTACCGATGGCATTACTATCTGGGAATACACTCTATTGCCTATAGATTTCAGCAAAAATTGTGTGTAGCACACAACTGGGGAGGAGACACCGGGGATCCAAGCACTATGACCCCGGGTGGCCTCCCCTTACTACCCTATCCCGGCGAGCACAGGGCGACCTCGTCAGTTTCACTCATAGCTCGACCGGGGACGGTCGAGTTTTTGCCTTTCTCCGTTCTACGGGTTTCAGTGGTTTTTGCCTGTGGGCTTGAATTGGAGTCTTCGATTCAGCCCTGGACTCACTACTTTCGTGGTTTTCCTTTGACAATTGGACTCATTGTGACCTGTGCGCCGACCGGTTTTACCGGCTCTGACTTTGTGAGTTCACCCTTGGCTTGGCCTTGGGGTTCGACGACGCACGTGACTTGTGCCCTGCTGTTTTGTGCATGGTTGACTTTCTTCGCCGGCGTAGTTGGTTAGGGCCTTATGGCTTCTTCTGTGTCGAAGACTTGCCGCCGTGCGGGGACTTCCAGTGGCCGGATGATGCACACGACTCTTGCTTGCCGTTTTCGGGCTGTGCTTCGGACGGAACGCGTGACGGTGGCGCCGCTTGGACGGAAGACCGGTGTTCGCGCAGGTGGGACTTCTACAGGCGTGACCGGTCCCCTCGCCCGCTTCTGTCTCCCCGGGATCCTCCACGGGTGGACGTACTTCCCTCGGCGCATCGGGCTTTCCGGCCCACAGGTAAGTCCCCTTCTTGTACCATTACCTCGCAGGTTCTCCCTCCCCTCTCCGAGTCTTCGGAGCAGGGTAGGCGAGTTTCGGAGTCACGCTCCCCACGCTCTGCTTCGTTAGCGCGTGGCTTGAGCCCATTTGGTTCCCACCCCCCGCTCTGCTTCGGGCGAGCGGTCTGAGAGAGATGAGCGTTCGTCGGCCACCCCCGGCTCTAGGTCTCCGGAGCGGGGACGGGTGACGGAACGCAGGCATAAGAAAGAGAGTAAACGTGATAAGAAATGCTCTCGCTCACGCACCGAGGCTTCGGAACGTGACTCGAGACCGTTAGTAATGCTGCCTCCCCGCTCTGTATTTTCCGAACGGGCACGGCATGCTTCGCTTTCTTCCCCCCCCCCCCCCCCCCCCCCCCCCCCGCCCGCCCCGTCTCGCCTGGGCGGGCCCGGGGTGTGGTTGACTCTCGCCCCCCACGCTCCGAGGAGTCGGAGCGGGGGTCGCGTGCACATAAATTGTCCCCTCCCCGCTTCGCTTCGCCTGAGCGGGCTTGGCGTGACCGTAGACTGTCCCACCCCGTCTCGTATCGACCGGACGGGCCCGGTGTGACTTGGACCCTCGCCCCCCCCTCCGCTCCGAGGCTTCGGAGCTGGGGCAGCGGGCTCATAAATCGTCCCCTCCCCGCTCCGCCTTTCCTGAGCGGGCTTGGAGCGACCCTAGACTGTCCCCCCCCCCCCCCGCCTCGTATCGACCAGGCGGGCCCGGTGTGACATCGCGCGTCCTCCACGGTCCGAAACATCGGACGGGGGGCCGCGTGCCCGGTATTTGTCCCCTCCCCGCTCCGCCTTCCTGAGCGGGCTAGGTGAGACTCTTGGCGGTCCCCCCCCCCCCCCCCCCCCCCCGCACTGGTTCTCCCGGGCGGGCCAGGGGTGACCAGGCCACTTCCTCGGTATTCCGATCGCGGTTTGTCGCTCACGTCGGCTGCCGTGTGCGGATCCCGACTTCGAGGTGAACCGTCGCTTTGCCACGGTCCCTCCGTCGCCGCGGCGCCCCTCTTTGCGTGCGTCGCGGGCGGCTGCGTCTACCTCGCGCGCGGCGGTGCGGCGCTCTCGTAGCCGCTCGCCCCTTTCGTCTTTGCCGCGAGAAGATCAGTTTTGGAACCGGACGTCCTCAGCCTTCATCCGTCGGACTCGGCCTCGGCGATCTTCTTGCAGGACTCGGCGGCTGGTTCTCCTTCCCGCCTTTTCTGCTGTCTCGTCGGCCTCCGCCTCGTCAGACGTTGCCGGCCCTTCGCTCGGATCACAGACGGTCCACGCTCTGGGTGAGGCTTCAAGGCTTATCGCCAAGTCCCTACCGCCCGACGTCTGTCCGCCTTCGCCTCCTCCGAAGAGACAGGCTTCGGCCATGGTCGACGCGCAGAGGCAAGTCCAGCGCCGCAAGTCCCTCCCGCAGCCAGCCGGCTTCCGGGAACTCACCGATGCTTCTCCGCCCAGCTGCGTAACGACGCTTTCGGCGACACGGGATACTTTACCGCCGCTCGATCACCGGTGGGAATCAACTTGAGCTTCCGCCAGGCCTGGTACGCTGGACTCTCCCAAGCCTTCGCCATACCTTTTCCAGCGGTGGATGCGGCGGCCTTACTACAGGCGGGCGGCCGCAGGCTCGTCCAGGACTCGTGGCCTCGGCCTCTCGACAGGATCGCCTCCTTAGCGCGGAACTCGCTGGCGTGCTCGGGTTTTGGAACTGGCTACCCAGGCAGCCCTGCAGTGCCTACAGGATACGTGGGACCTGGAGGCTCAGTCCCCACTTCGTGACGTGCAGTCCATCCTGATAGCGGCCAACCGGTCCGCCTACCATTCTTCCGCCACCGCCAGCGCAGCAGCTGCCGAATGCGACCTCTGGAGGAGGGATACCCTTTTGCGCCTCTGCTCGGACCTTCCCTTGTCAGTGAAGACCCAGCTCCGTCAAGCCCCCTTAGGTGGTCCTCAGCTGTTCGGCGACACTGGGCACACCGTTAAGGAATCTTCCAAGGACTTGTGGCCCAAGCCTGCATCTAACCCAGCCTCGACCCGCTTTCGCGCCCCCCGCCCAGCCGGGGGTCGTGCCCAGCAGTCTTTCAGGCCCTCCTTTCCTACAGTCGGATCTTCACGAGGTCGGGCCCGTCCATTCCAGGCTTCTCAGGCCGGCCCCGCCCCTCGCCCTGCTTGGCCCCGCGGTGCCCGTAGATCGGGCCGCGGTCGGGCTCATTGACTCGCCCCCGCCTCCGCCCCCGCCCTCAGTACTCGGGCCTCCCGTCGGCGGGTGGCTGTCGCTCTTCAGCGATCTTGGAGATCGCTGTTCCCGGACGACCCCTGGATTCTTCCACCGTTACCGCGGGCCTGCAACCTTCGTTCCTGTCGCTCCGCCTCTTCGCAGATCACCCATGTGGACCCAGGAACCGCTCGACGGCACACAGGCGGACGCTCTGCGCGGGGAAGTGGCGACCCTCCTCACCAAAGCGGCGACAGAGGTGGTTTCGCGGCAGGACTCTCCGGCGTTCTACAGCCGACTCTTCTAGTTCCCAAACCAGGCGGCAAGTGGCGTCCAGTTATCGACTTATCAGCGCTAAACAAGTTCATTTTGGCCCTGGAGACGGCCAGGACACTCCGTGCGGCCCTCCGGCCGATGGACTTTGCGATCAGCCTCGATCTGTCAGACGCCTATCTGCACGTCTCGATTCATCCGTCGTTTCGCCGGTACCTTCGGTTTGACTTGGGGGGATCGTCTACCAGTTCTGCGCCCTTCCTTTCGGCCTCAACATCAGTCCGTTGGTGTTTACAAGACTGCTCGACGCCGTGATAGCCTACTTCCGTCAGCGCTCCTTGAGCCCGGCCTCCAATTACTTGGACGACCTTCTACTGCGCAACTTGGTTTCCGCAGCCCTCCAGACGGACAGGGATGCTCTGCTTTCCCTTCTGCGTCGTCTAGGTTTCCTACTCAATTAGGGAAATCCGATCTTCTCCCTCTCGACGGTTTCTACATCAGGGGATGGAATTCCTGACCGACCTCAACCTTGTCCGCCTGCCTCTGGCCAGGCGACAGAAGATCGTCGACTTAGCGACTTCGATGGGGATGGGATCCTCCTTCACCGCCAGGGTCTGGCTTCAACTCCTGGGCCTCCTCAGTGCGGCTGCGGACCTGCTTCCCTTGGGCAGACTTTATGCTCGGCCTCTCCAGCTACGTCTCCTTCTTCACTGGCGACCCTCGGGCGCTCTGTTGGATCTAGTACCTGTCACGCCTCTGGCTCGTCCTCACCTCGAGAGGTGGGCGGACCTCGCTTGGCTGGCTTCGGGGGTGCCCTACACTCCCCGCCGCCTCGGTGGTCTCTCTGTACAGATGCGAGCCAGGCCGGCTGGGGCGCGCACCTGTTACCGGATTTCTCTCGGCCTCGGGCGTTGGCTTCGGGAGCTGTTAGGGAATCACGTCAACTGGCTGGAGCTGAAGGCAGTTGGGTTGGCATTCGACGTTTGGCAGGAGACCTTGGCCAATCAGGCAGTCCTCGTGCTCTCCGACAACTCGACGGTGGTGGCTTACATACAGAATCAGGGGGGCACTCACTCGCCCTCCCTTTGCATTCTTCTGTACCACCTTCTCCTCTGGTGCAGGGATCGAGGCATTGCCCTATGAGCCCGCCACATCCCTGGCCACCTCAACGTGATTGCGGACGCCCTGTCTCGTCGCGGACAGTTGCTCCCCACGGAGCGGTCCCTACGCCCGGATATTTTTCGCCTGCTCTGCTCTCACTGGGAAACGCCGCTAGTGGATCGGTTTGCCACCAGATGAAACAACCAGCTCCCGGTCTACGTCTCGCCAGTCCCGGATCCACTCGCTTGGGCAGTGGACGCGCTCCCCATTCCTTGGGTCGGCCTGTTTGCTTACGTCTACCCCCCCGTCAGTCCTCGTTCCGAAGGTACTGCGGAAGCTTCTGGGATGCGCGGCGGTCCTCCTGCTGGTGGCCCCCTTCAACTGGACCAAGAGCTGGACCACGGACTTCCTCGCGCTTGTGACGGACCCTCCTCTGGAGCTTACTACCCCTCCCACGATGCTCAAGCAGCCCCGTCAGAGGCTTTTCCATCTGTGCCCCGAACGCCTCCGCCTACACGCTTGGAGGTTGTCCGGCACGCCCGCGCCGCTAGAGGTTCTCGGATGCTGCAGTGGCGGCAATTGCAGCAGCCCGCGGACTCTCTACAAGGAAGGTGTACGAAGGCAAGTGGAGGGTCTTTCAGACCTGGTGCACCTCCCATGGGCTCCCTCCCACTAACCTAGCCTCCCACCAACTGGCGGAGTTCTTCCTGTGGCTCTTCGACGACCGGGCCTTAGCCCCGGTCGCCATCAAGGGCTACCGCGCTATGATCGCGGACACCTACCGTCACCTGTGTCTTCCGGACCCAGGCGCCTGCAAGGATCTGTCAAATTTCTGGCTCACTTTGAACTCCGACGTCCGGTTTCACGTTCCCTAGTACCCCGGTGGGATCTTGCCTGGGTACTGACGTGGTTGAATACGGACCGGTTTGAGCCCCTCCCCTTGGCTCGGTTCTCAGACTTGACCCGGAAAACCTGTTTCCTTCTGGCTCTCGTTACAGCGTCCCGAGTCAGCGAGGTTCACGCGCTCTCGATGCTCCCAGCCTGTTTGCAGTTTCGTTCCGACGGCTCTGAGCAGAGGCTCTCCGATCCGTCCTTCCTGGCCAAGAACCGCCGCCCGCGGCGGCTCCTCAGGTGCTAACGATACGGCCCCTCCGTGGAGCGGACCTCTCCCCTGGATCGCGGCGACAGGACCCAGTGCGGGCGCCAATGATTTACCTGCGCCGCTCTCAGCCGCAGCGCCGGGGGCGCTCGCGCCTCTTCTTACCTTGTCCGCGGGCAGACGCCACATCTCGGCCCAGATCGTGTCATCCTGGCTGCGGTGGGTGATTAGGTCAGCCTACCTAGACCTCTCCCCACGCGGCGCTGAGCCTTTACAAATCCGGGCGCATGAAGTGAGAGCAGTTGCCGCCAGTCTAGCCCTGGACCGCAACTGCTCGGTCAAAGATATTGTGGCAGCGGGTGGCTGGCGCTCAGTCTCCACCTTCGCACGCTTCTACCTTAAGAGACCTATCCGGCCGACGTGACTCCCTGGCACGGGTGGGCGACATCTCCGCGGCCCAGCACTCCCTCCGAGCGCTGCTGGCGTCTTAGGCACATCATAGCTGAAATCGTCGGGAGTTCTCTCTCGATGGGGCCGGCGGAGTGGTTGGGTTATGGTTAGATACGGCACCCTCCGCCTGTTCGCCATTCTCCCAGATAGTAATGCCATCGGTAATGTATTTTGAAAAAACAAATGAATTTTTTTTCTAAAATGTATTTTTTTGAAAAATACTTACCGATGGCATTACTCGGATGGCCCTCCCGCCTGCCCCGCTTGCCTCTTGTGGCTATGTGTGAAACTGACGAGGTCGCCCTGTGCTCGCCGGGATAGGGTAGTAAGGGGAGGCCACCCGGGGTCATAGTGCTTGGATCCCCGGTGTCTCCTCCCCAGTTGTGTGCTACACACAATTTTTGCTGAAATCTATAGGCAATAGAGTGTATTCCCAGATAGTAATGCCATCGGTAAGTATTTTTCAAAAAAATACATTTTAGAAAAAAAATTCATTTTTCTCTAAAATGTATTTTTTCGAAAAATACTTACCGATGACATGACTCGGAGGTCCCTCCCTCCTCCCCGCTTGCCGCTGGTAACTCCGTAGACAACTGGCTAAAGGAGACACCACCGGGCACGTGACCGGATGGGCAGGGGAGGCTACTCTCGTCCCTGTTAGGGATCCCCGAGAGCCTCCTGGGGGGACCCTTTGGGTCTTAGGCTAAAATTGGTAAGCAAGTAGACTATTTCCAGACAGTCATGTCATCGGTAAGTATTTTTCGAAAAAATACATTTTAGAGAAAAATTAATTTCAAGAGAAAAACAAGATATATAAATAAATCAGGCACTTCCTTGTTGCTGTAAGAATAGGTTGATGTATATATTGCCTGCACACGCACGCACACACACACAAACAAACCACCAACTTTAGATTTAAAAAAGAAATACAGAAACACCAGTTGTTATTTTTCTAATAATAATAATAATAATAATAATGAGTATTTATATAGCGCTTAATCTTATTCAAAAGCTCTAAGCGCTTTACAATCTGTACACAAAAATAAAAATACAATGACATATGCACATAACAAACAAAGCACAATGCCCGAACACACAACTTTTACAATAAACTAAACAACAATACATACATAATAATTTATATTCTAATTAACATTCAGTCTAAACAAGGAGGATTGCAGAACTACAACTAAGGCATCAAACACTGGCAGTTATTCAAAGTAAAGCTTGAAGAGGTGAGTTTTCAACGACCTCTTGAAGTCAGAGACAGACTCGCTGTTTCTGACCTCAAGAGGAAGTGTATTCCATAAAACTGGGGCTTGATAAACAAAAGTGCGCTGACCAAATGTTTTAGTTTGGACAGAAGGTACACACAACTTCTGTTTATCAGAAGAGGAGCGGAGCTCACGAGAGGGTGTATACACATGCAGCAAAGAGGACAAGTATTCTGGGCTGGTGCCTGAAAGGCAGTTAAAACAGATTGACATAACTTTGTATTGAATACGTGAGGACACAGGTAGCCAGTGAAGGGACTTCAAGATGGGTGTGACATGCTCAGTTTTACGGACTCTCACAACAAGCCGGGCTGCATTGTTCTGAATTTTTTGGAGGCGATCAATGAGATACTGAGGGCAGCCACAAAGCAAAGAGTTACAATAATCTAGCTTGGACAGCACAAATGCACAAACTAGTGTTTTAGTGGCTTCCACGGTCAGCAGATGACGAACTGAACTAATACGACGAAGTTCCAGATAAGCTGATCTACACACTGCACTGACATGCTGTGACATAGATAACTCACTGTCAAGTGTAACACCCAGGTTTCTCACACTCGCAGAGAAGCCAATGAGTGTTCCATCCACAGACAATGATGCCGGTAAAGACAGGGACGAAGATAGTCTTGGATTAGCTACCAACATTGCTTCTGTTTTGCCATCATTTAACATCAGTTTGTTGTTGGTCATCCATGATTTGACATGGTCAATGCACTGGCTTATACTTTGGACGGCATTCACAGCTCGCTCGACAGTATCACTTTTGTACATCTGCGTATCATCAGCAAATGCATGATGGGAAATGGAGCGACTACAAATCAGGTCGGACAGGGGCTGAACATACAGTAAGAACAATACAGGTCCTAGGACCGAGCCCTGGGGTACACCAAACCGAAGAGGTGATGGCTCAGAACGACAGCCGTCGACAGAAACAATCTGGGATCGTTCAGTCAGGTATGAACTAAACCATGCCAAGACTGTGCCTTCAATGCCAAATACAGATTGAAGACGGCACAGCAAAATTTCCTGGTCAATAGTGTCGAACGCACTGGACAGGTCTAGCAAAGCAAGGACTGTAATCTTACGCTCGTCCAAAGCACAAAGCAGGTCATTGAATATCTTCAGCAAAGCTGTTTCAGTGCTACGATGGGGACGATATGCAGACTGGAATACACTGAACAGACTATTAGAGTTGACATGCCTTAAAGTTTGAGCAAGGACAATTTTCTCAAGAATCTTTGATAGAAATGTAAGATTGGAAACTGGGCGATAGTTTTTCAGAACATTTGGGTCTAAAGATGGTTTCTTCAATAGGGGTTTCACAAGTGCAGTCTTGAAGCTTTCAGGAAAAATACCAGTGGAGAGAGAGTTGTTGATGACTTGTGTAATGGCAGGCAACACTTCATCCAGGCACTCATACAACAAGGGAGTGGGTATGGGGTCTAACTCACAAGTTTTGGGGGCAGCGTTTGTGATCACTTTTCTGACCTCATCCTCTAGCACAGGTTCGAAGGCTGAGAGAGGTTCTCCACTGAAGCATTTTTCGGTGAACAAAACTGAAGTGGACATGAGATCCAGAGAATCACAAATTTCGCGGACCTTATCAACGAAGTAATCTGCAAAACGCTGAGGCAGCTGGCACGGGGGAAATGTAGTGGGAAGAGGTGATGGAGTCTTCTTCACCATAAGCTTATTGGTCACATTATACAACTCTTTGCTTGTTGTGCACTCACTGATCTTCCTGTTGTAAAACGAAGATTTTGCTCCATGAACAATCTCATTTACATGCTTCTTAGAACATGTGTATATCTGCTTGTGAACAGTCAACCTAGTTGAGCACCACATTCTCTCAGCTTGGCGCCGCAATTGCTTAGCCGAACGCAGCTCTTTGCTCACAAACCTATACCACGGGCTGATTCTATGAGCTGACTTTTTACGCCTTGAAGATGGTGCATGATTGTCTAAGACAGTGCGTAAACATGAATCAAACTCCTCGGCACTAGGACTAGGATGGTGAGACAGTGACTGAACGAGGTCAGCCTTGAAGGCTAGTCTGTCAATGGCACGAACATTGCGCACTATGGTAAGCATAGGCACTGGAGGTGGGACTATGGCCCTCAAATGACTGATCACACAGTAATGGTCTGAACATATTGCATCAGAAACCTGTGCTGAGCACAAGATATTATCGTCACATCTATGAAGGATCCAGTCAATAGTATACCCTTGTCTATGAGTTGGTTTGTCGACAACTTGTGAAAGACTGAACATGTGTAAAATGTCCATGAGTGCAGAGGTGGTGTGGTGCTTCTGATTGTCAAAGTGGATGTTAAAGTCACCAAGGACTATCAGACTGCCAGCAAGAGAATTACAGTGATCGAGAAGATCATGAAATTGATCAACAAACATTGAATCAGTTAATTTGTTCTTGCGGTTTGGCGGAAGTCTGTAGAGGCACAGAAATTGAACAGTTTTCTGAGTTAAAGCTAGAGTAAACTGTACAAGCTCAAAAGACTCATGGGAGAAACTGAAAGACGTTGAGAATGACGCAAAAGGCTGCAGTGCTTCATGGAGGACGACTGCAATACCACCCCCACGAGAATCGCGGGGGAAGGATTTCACAGAGTATCCAGATGGGGCAAGATCAGCACATTTGGCCTCATCACCTGAGGCACGAAGCCAGGTCTCTGTTAAGAACAGAATGTCAACATGATGGTCGATGACAAACTCGCACACTTCAGAGCGCTTCTTGGCACAACCAACTGAGCGCACGTTAAACAGTGCCAAGCACAGCTGATCTGGTACTGTGGTAGTGTCTTGAAGATGAACCTGAATAAGGTTAGATACATTACCAGTCTGTCGTTGAGTATGGCTTGTGATTCTCTTGGAGCTGATGTAGACTGAGACGGGTTGTAATGTTTCTTGGGACAGGTGTGGTCGTTCAAGAAGTTGTGATGGTGATGATGACGGAGAAGTTTGAGGGGGTGGTGATGGTTGGATTGGGGCCCAATGAAGTGGAAGTGGGGGCTGCCACACGAATGATTGTGATGGTGGGGGCTGAAGTACCAGAGGTGGTAGCGGTGGGACACCGGGTGTAGGATGGCCACACTGGGGTACTGATAATGCAGGCAGCAGGCATTGTGTTGGCGGAGGACCCACGGGCGCTGCAGGCATGTGATGACTTTGCTGCTGTGATGGCGATGGTGAGGCCTGCGGCATGGGCGGTGGTAAATGTAGGGACAGCCGCGGCAGGGGAAGAGGTGTTGGGTGGAGTGGGGAAAACGACACTGGGGTAGGCCACTTGGCTGAAAAAGAGTGAGGCGACTGAAGCACTGAAAGTGAAAACATGTGCTGAGGTACAGATGAAAACACCGAGTACCCCTGGGGTGGACAGCAGGGCACCGAGTACCCCTGGGGTGGACAGCAGGGCACCGACAACAGGCGCTGAGTTGAAGATGACAATCCCGAGTACCCCTGAGGTGAAGGGTGGGGCACTGAAGACAGGTGATGAAGTGGAGGTGACATCACTATGTGCCCCTGGGGTGGAGGATGGAGCACTTTAGACAGGTACTTGGGTGGAGATGACATCACTGATTGTCCCTGGGGTGGCGGGTGGGACATCGAAGACATGTGCTGGGGTGGCGCGGACATTACTGGGTGCTCCTTGGGTGAAGGGTGGAGCGCGGAAGACAGGCATGAGTGTAGAGATGACAGTACTGAGTGCCCCTGGGGTGGAGGGTGGGGCACTGAAGACAGGTGCTTGGGTGGAGATAACATCACTGGGTGCCCCTGGGGTGGAGGGTGGGGCACTGAAGACAGGTGCTCGAGTGGAGATAACGTCATTGGGTGCCCGTGCGGTGGAGAGTGTGGCACTGAAGACAGGCGCAGCAGTGAAGCAAAAGGAGGTGACCAAGTCACAGAAGGCAGCAGTGAAGACACCATACTGTGCCCCTTGGGAGGAGACAGGAATTCTGAAGACTGGCTGTTGGAAAGTGCCAAAAGTCCAGAGCGTTGGTGGCATAATTTGCCACCTCTGCAGCCACGTTTACGTCCAGGCTTTTCTGTGTGTGTGTGTGTTTTTTTTACAATCTCACATGATCAGTTTATTATTTACTTTGGTCAGTAGGCATACAACTTGCAATAGGTATTACCACCAATCAACAAAGCCAAACAGTGATTATACGCACAGGCCATATTAACCCCCTTGTGCATACAACTCCAGGAACTGCATGCACAAGAAGATTAATGAGAAATTATCACCAATGACTTGTTTTTGTTCCTCCTCCTCATTCCTCCCTCCACCCAACGCATATAAACGCATGCAATTGTTTTCTCAAAACACATTACCGATGGTATTACCTATAGGAATGTTACCTAGCTAGCCTAATTTTAGCCAAAATTTGGTTGTGTCCGTATAAGGGATTGTTGGCAGGAGAGGGGCGCCATAGATCAGGCCATAACCCGAGTAGCCTCTCCTTAGGTGCCCATCCGGTAAGAGATTACCCAGCATACCTCAGTTTAGTTCTTAGCTAGCCTGTAGACGGTTGTGTCTTTGCGTCGCTCTTCGATTCCTACGGTTTTTGTGACCGGTCGTCTTGCGACTTTACCTTTCTGTTCTGGTTCACTCGGTTGTGCTGGCTTGGAGTTTACTCGAGTGTTTGTGCCTGAGACTGTTTGAACTAGACTTGGTGCTCATGAGGATTGTGACCGGTCATCTCGTGACTTGACGCTCTGTTGTGGACTTAGCGTGCCTGGGACTGGTGCTCACTTGGATTTGGCGGGCTTGGAGCCCTCTCGGCTTGTACTTAGCGCTGTGTGGACCACAACGTGCCTTGCCTGGCGTGCCTGTGACGAGTTGGACCCGGGTGGTATCTATGAGTCCGGTGGGCCTCAGGACGTCGCTTCACAGGCGTGGGTTTGCTTCATGGCCAGGTAATATCTCGGTGAATGCCCTCGACTGGCGCTCAGGGGAAGGGAAGAGCGCCGAGCGTCGGCACGCGCTGTGCACTCGTTTGTTTCGTTTTCACCCTCGCTCGCGGAATTTTGGTGCGTGGTCTCGGCGGCCGCGCTCGCTTGTTTTTCATTATGGCCTGCCTCTATGTTGCAGTTACCAAGTTCGTTCCTGCACCCATTGTGGCGTTGTTCAGGGGCCCTGTGACGAGCTGGGGGTGAGTCGGCGCATACCTACACTGTTGGCGCCCCCCGCCTGGAAGATACGTGGTCCCAGCTGTGGGGATTCTACTGCCGTGAATGCCCGACACCTATCAGGGAGCGACCGCCAGTTCCTGCCCAGAGTGCCACGGTTGGTCCCAATACAGTTAGACCATGACGGCCCGGGCCGGTAGGACTAACAAGGCGCAATTCCACGGAGGGCCCTTGTAAGGTTCCCCTTACCGTGACGAACAGGACAGATACCAATGCGCACGTTCCGCAGAGGGAGCGATGAAATTTTCCTTTACCGTGACCGAAGAGTCCTATCCTACTACTGCCGTGCAGACGTCGGCACTCGAACATACGACATTCCTCGCCCCAGGCCAGACGGCGGATCGCAGACCTGACAGACAGAAAGTGTCATGCTCGGGGGCTTCGGACGGAGAGGCACGAGCCAGCCTCACTCACGGCGGGATCCGGCCCCTAGAGACGACCGCTCGGCTTCTTGGTCGCAGGTCAGTGATGAGTGTGTGTGTGAGAGCATATATTGTGCGGTAGGGTGCAAGATTTGTGTATGTTTGTATGTCATTGCACGGCACTTAGAGCCTTTCTTTTAAGCTAGGCGTTTTAACCCTTTCGCCGCCACAGGTGTTAAAATGTTGCATTTCCCAGCGCCGCAGCTGTTTTGCCAGACCGCTGGGGCGCAACACCTCTTATCTTTAAAAAGCTATAACTCTTGAACCACTGAACCGATTTACTTCATTTTTTAGAAAAAGGGAGATGAGAAAACAAATTTGTACACTGACACTCAAAGTTAAAATTTACTTTATTATTATTATTTACTGTTATTATGGGCGCACACGCCCGGGCAAGCTCCCTACAGGCGTCGGCGCCAGCTCCCGCACGCGTTAGACAGGCACGAACCTGCTACTTGCAGGGACCGCTAGTACCACAGGGCTGCTGCACGTCCCACGCCATGATCCCAGGTCAGTATGGTGGGCCGCGCCCTCGCGCCCGATCGTGGAGACGAGAACCCGCTGCAGAGGCAGTGCTGAGAGGCATGAGATGAGCCCACGACGGGACCCCGTTCCCAACCCTCGGCCACGATCAGACAGGTCTCCTGTCTCCAGAAGCGCGCGCTCCCTACACAGAGTCCAGGGTCGCGAGAGGAGCATGCGACGACGTCCCAGTGCCGTTGGGTCGCTACGCTATGGGAAGACCAGCGCCCCTTAGACTCTTCTTCGCCGTTCGAGTTCGTGGGACCGGCCTACGCTAGGCCTTCGTCACGGTGGACGGGAGCTAAGTTCGTCCCCCCCCCCCCCCCCCCCCCCCCCCCCCTTGGCCCGTGCTGTTTCGACGAGACGCCGTTATGCACCGAGACGCCCGTGCGAGACCTTCCATTCTCCACGCCGCTGCCGCTCCCCTCGGGAGCGCCGGTCTGCCCCTGGCAGTTCGGCTTCTTCTTACAGGACCCCGGCTCGTCTCCGCTTGTGGCTTGGCCAGAGGAAGATGATTCCCGCCTAGTGCTGTTTCAGCTTCTCGTCGGCATTCACCGGTCGTTCGGAGCAGTTAGACGCCTCTTCCTCCCTCGTGCGTGATGGACAACTCTTTCAGCTTGGTCCCAGAAGACCTCGTTTCGGCGTGGCTGGGCGATGACGGTGCCTCCTATTCGCTATGCTCGCAGTCTCGAGATGTCATGGAGTCGCCACCAGCTTCTTTCGGCCTAGGATGGAGACTCTTCGGTCCTTGGACGTAGCGGCCCCCCTCATCGCGGTTGTCTTCCCGAGGAAGACTGCCCGCCTTCTCCCCCTGCCAAGAAGAGAGCTTCGGCCTTCGTGAACTCCTAGTGACAGCCCGAGCGTTTCAAGTCTCTTCCTCAACCGACCGGGTGCCGGGACCTACGTGGCGCCTTCTCCTCTCACCCGCTTCAGGGCGCCTTGGGAGACACCGGCTTCTTCGCTGACAACAGGTGGCCGGCGGACCTGTCCATGGACTTCCGGCAGAGGTGGTACGCGGAACTTCGCAGAGCTGCACCTGCCCACTCCTGGCGGTGGACCCCCCGGTGCTGTCCTGTGCTGGTTCTCTTCGACGTCATGATTCTACTCCTGGTCTTGCGCGACCGCTTCCTCTTCCGCGATTCCCCGGCCTCTGCAGGGTTCCTGGACCTGGCGGCGCAGGACATCGTCCGCCACATTAGGAGGCATGGAACCCTTCTTCTTCTCTTCGCTTAGCTGATATCCTCGCCTGGGCGGTTCCGGCAACCGGGCTCCTTACTACACCGCTGTCACCGCCTTGACTGCGATGGCCATCTGCGATCTGCTGCGTCGAGGTACCTTCCGGCACACTTGCCTGCTGCCGATCGAGTTGAGGAACTACTGCGCAGGGCGCCGCTCGGTGGAGAACTCCCTTGGCCCCACCTGGCAGACCGTCAAGGAGGCTAACTAGGACCGGTGGCACAGACGGCGTCGCGCTGTTGTCAGCACTGGACGTAGCAGTCTTCCTGAGACACTGACGCAGGACGTGCCGGCATTCCGCGCAGACCGAAGGACTGGATTGGCAGGGACCACTCTTCCGCGGAGGTGCAGTTCGGAACTAGTCGGCCGGCAGCCGAGGGACGGAGATGACGGTTCTGTGACACCGACGACGCGGCACCAGGAACGAAGTGGCAGCCTTTTCCCGGCGTGCGGCAGATGGCTAGGAAGTAAGCAGTATACCTTCGTAGATCTAGTTGTTGGCGCGGGGTGAGGACTGGTCCGACCGACATCACTACATGCGCCGACATTGCTCTCCATCCTGTTAGCGGCTGCAGTTCAGATTACACACCAGCTGGGACGAGACGTCTCATCTCTTCGCATCCTTCCTCCGGCGGAACGCTGCCCTCCGGCATCGCACTGGCTTGCTCTTCGCTCCGCGGTGACCAAGCTCTACAAGTCTTCTCCTCAGACATCAGATTCGGGACCTAGCGGAGGCAGTTCGCGTGGCTGCGTGGAGTCAGCTGGGAGTTCTGGCGTTCTTCGGCGCCTGACCAGAGTAGACGATTTCACTCCCAACAGCCTGTTGTGCAGTTACCCACCCGGCGGTGGATGAGAGCACACTGGTGCAGGCAGGGCGCAGCCAGTGGTCTGACGAGGATGGGACAAGAGCCTTCCTGTTCCGCGTCTCGCTGGGGTGAACGGGGTTCTGGGATGCAACAGAGGACGCTGTGGAACCATGCAGCCTGGGGCGCGATTACCAGGAGATGAGACGTGGCGACAGCTGGGCTGGATCTTACAGTCGTAACCTTAGAGGTGGTCCTGCGCTCCGATCCCGCGACAGTACAGTCGACTCTTCTTGTACCCAAGCCGGCGGTTTTGGCGGCCGATCTTCGACCTATCGGCTCAGCACAAGTTCCTCAGAACCACAGCAGATTGGCGACAGACAGTCCTGAGGGCAGTGCTGCGTCTCCAGGACTTTGTGACAGCTGGAGGTCCAATGTCGAAACCAGCTGGCAAGCCTCGGCGGTAGGCAGGGTTACTGCACGCGATTCTCCATCGACTAGGCTGCTTACAGTACAGGACAGGTCCTACGTGGTTCCTTCGCGCGGATGACATCGAGGATGGAGTTCATGGCCGTCCTGTTCGAGTACGACTCCCAGTAGGACGAGTGCAGTGCAGAGTAGGAGCGACCCTCAGAGCCTTACTTCGGGTTGACGGTTAGGACTGCTGGCTCGCCAGCGGATCGCCTTGCAGCCTGACACTTCTTCTGCTTGGAGGGTAAGCGCTACGGCTGGTTCTGGAGAAGTTTGAGGCCAGCTGCGCTTGGAGCCATCACCACGACCAGAATCTTCCAGCGTCCCGACTCGCCATCGAGTATCGAAATTCTGAAGGTATACGCGTGGTTGTCCGACAATCCCTCTTGCTAGAGGCTTGCGGCGGATATGGTAGTAGCGCAGTCTGCAGCCACGAGGAGAGCCGCTCGGCGGCTACGAAGGTAGGTGGACATTCTCCTGGCTCGGTGCGCCTCGTCACTTCGCCAGTCGTGGTCATCTCTTCCCCACGTGCCCTCCTCTGCAACTCCCCACCCCACGCACGTTGCTCAAGCAACCGCGACAACCGCCGTACCAGCCGTGCCCTGAACATCTCCTCCTCCACGCCTGGGGATGGTGTGGCAAGCCCTCTACTGCAGAGACTTCCCTAGCGCGGCAGTGGATGCGATCGCGACAGCCCGCAGACCCTCAACCAGATGAGTTACGAGGGGAGATAACGAGAGTGGGGCGACAACCTTTTCTCCTCACAGACTTGACGAAGCCCCAGCTGGCGGAGGGCTTTCTCTGGCTATTCAACGACCAGGGACTGGCTCCCAACACCATTCGGGGCTACCTAGCCATGATCGCCGACTCCTACCAGGATTGCGCTGGTCCGACCCTGGTAGCTGCAAGACCTTGCAGTTCCGATGGTCACATCAGTCTGCAACGCCCAGCACTGCGTTCGCTCTTGCCAAGATGGGTCTACCATGGGTGCTTATGTGGCTCAACTCCATCCGTTGGAACCTCTGCAGTGGGCGCGCTTGACGGATGTAACTCGGAAGACGTGCTCCCTGTCGGCCCTAGCCTCAGTCTCCAGGGTCAGTGAACTTCATGCGCGGTTGACACACCCAGATTGCTTGCAGTGCCGGACGTACGGCTCCGTGCAACTGCTACCTGAACCATCTTCCTGGCCAAGACGTGGTCTCCTTGTCGGGCCCACAGATGATGACACGTGAAAGGCGAATGCCTTTCACGTGTGACAGACTCCACCCAGGAGTCCAGACTACAGAACCCGGTGAGAGCCTTTACGTGTGTACCGGCGCCGGACCAAGCCGCGGCGCTGAGGACGTACCCGCCTGTTTCTCCCTTTGTCCGCAGGTAGACGTGACATCTCAGCCCAGACCATCTCCTCCTGGATACGTTGGGGGATTTGCTCGGCCTACCAGGACCTCGCCCCAGATGCAGCCAAACTTATGAACATCAGGGCACACGAGGTCAGAGCCGGAGCCGCAAGTCTCACTTCAACCACAACTTCGCAGTCAAGGTCTTGGTGGCGGCCGTGGGATGGCGAGCGGAGACCACTTTCGCCCGCTTCTACCTGAGGGACCTCTCTGCCCAGCGACAGAGCCTCTCGCTGGTGGGAGACTTCGCAGCAGCGCAACACTCCTTCCCGGCGCCATAGGCGCCGCAGGTATCTTAGCTAAAATTATCGGGAGTTTTCTGCGGGAGGGCGGGCCTGAGGGCAGTGTCGTTGGCATTAGGGGCGCTTTAGCGGCACCCACCTCCTCTTCGGGATTCTTCCTATAAGTAATACCATCGGTAATGTGTTTTGAGAAAACAAATGAATTTTTCTTTAAAATGAATTTTTTTGAAAAATACTTACCGATGGTATTACTCCAAGGTCCCTCCCACCTGCCCCGCTTGCCGCCAGTTCGCTAAGAAACTAAACTGAGGTATGCTGGGTAATCTCTTACCAGATGGGACTAAGGGGAGGCTACTCGGGTTATGGCCTGATCTATGGCGCCCCTCTCCTGCCAACAATCCCTTATACGGACACAACCAAATTTTGGCTAAAATTAGGCTAGCTAGGTAACATTCCTATAAGTAATACCATCGGTAAGTTTGTTTTTTTTAATTCATTTTAAAGAAAAATTCATATTTAAGACAGAATTATGCATCATCCATGAAATAGTAGGTCAATTTGATTATTGATAATGACTTACAGCAGACGATACCATCAGTTACAGATGAACATTATTTCCAGTAAACTGATAAAACAGACATCACCAGTCATATGTTCTCCAACCCGTCCCACCCACCCACCCCCACCCCCCCACTCCTCATTTCAAAATCTCCCTCCCACCTTCCCCAACACACACACACACACACACACAGAGGACCCGTATGTTTGAAGAGCAATCTACTTCTCAACAATACGACTAGGAACTGATTTGGGTTTTTTAATAAAACAAATTCTTTACTGTTCATCTTTCTTTCGATATTAATGTTTTTTTCTGTTCTTTTTTAAATCATCTTTCTCCTGCAAATTATATTTCTTCTGGCGGTACAGTTTCTTGTGCACAGTTTTCCGATTCCTCTTGAAAGCCTGCTTTCTTGTCGATTGCTGGCCTGACCATCTCTTGCGAGGGGCAGTTACCGGAGGGGTGGGGGGATGTTCCAACTTTTTGTTTGGGCCATTCAACGATGCAAAAGGGCCTCCCAACTAGACCTTACTGCCAGTGCCCTCCCTCACCCCAACGCCCCCCACTCCCACACCCCCCCCCCAGCCCCACACCCCACCCCCACCCCTGATCCGCCCCTGCTTGCTTCTGTTCCCCCCACATCAGTGTTGGTTTCTCCACTGGACTCTTCTGCACACATAAAAGCGATCATGCATTAAATTATTTTATGACATACTGATAAACCACAACACCTTTACTCAAATCAATAATAACTCAAAACAATCAGTTCCTATTTTATGTGACTGACACACACACACACACACACACACACACACACACACACACACACACCCTGAGACAAAACATAGGTCATCAAATAATCATAAGAATATAAAGTCTGCATGTCTGACAAATTTTAATAATAAATAGTTTTTAAGATTACAGTTCTCAAAACAACTCTCTTGTGCTGTTGTTGTTGTTTTTTTGTTTGTTTGTTTTTGTTTTGTTTTGTTTTGTAGGGAGGTAAACTTACATATTTGAAAGTTTTGGAAAGCTAGTGTGTAACTGCAGCCAGACTAGTTTTCCAATTCAGACCAAAAAGGTGACTGTCAAGTGCATAAATGCAGAGAAGAACCCAACGGAGAAATTCCCAGATTTAAACCCAAAGATAATTTAAATTATTTTTAATGGCTATCCATTCACATATCACTAATATGTCTTCACCACATGCATCGCCTAACACACCTATGTCAAAATCGATTTTTATTTTTCCCTTCAGATGGACTACTCATCCTGTACGCCATTCAGTTATTTTCTAGTCATAAGTGTATGCAAAAATAAGAGCTAAAAGTGACCAGCTTACCTCGTTTCTTCCTTATGAAAGGGGAAGAATGATATGCCGATACAGCTTTGCTTGTTGCATTTGAGAAAGAAATTGCTTAGTGTTCAAGGGTGGTGGCAGAATAGCTTGGCGCCTATAGGCGCCAAGCTATTCTGCCACCACCCTTGAACTACATTTCTCTTTGCTCGGTCAGCCCGTCTCAGCAAGTCAACTCGAAAGACGCGTCCTCACACTCTCGGGGCGATTGATTTGTCTTCTCAGTAATATACTGTCGTTGGTGGCATGTCCTCCCAGGTGATGTGCACTATACAATCATAATGTCCAAATTGGACACATTCATAAGGTTCAAGGGGGGATCTGATCACCACCACCAAGATGGATGCATGTGCACCTCTCAAAAATGTGTGAGAAAATGCATGATTTATGCAAAAGAAAAGTAGTGTAATAACTCCAGTCTATAATGAGCACCTGATTTTTTTAAACCACTTTTTCTTTGCAAAACAGGAGTTGTTCAAACAGTTCCTGCTGTGCATAGTCTTTGAATTTGGGCCTCGGGGTTTAATGTGCCTGTAAAATTCCGCTGCCAGTACAAAATTGCAATTTTCGCCTATCGGCATTTTGACAGATCTCTCCCGCCGTACTTTTCTGCCAAGCCATCTGTTTATCAGCCATCACGCACCCTCTGTTCCTCCAGTGAAAAACTTTTTATAATCCCGAAGCTTAACATGAAAACTGTCGGGTAGAGTTCTTTCACCTTTTTATTCCCAAGTGTGTGGAACTCGCTGCCAATTGAAATGCGGAATCTGCCTGCATTGTCACAGTTCAAAACTCACTTAAAGACTTTTCTTTTCTGTCGGGCATTTAACATTTGGCTCACCTTTAGCTAACTGTTGACTGGCTGCCTTTTATTCTGATTCTAGAGGGAAGTGGAAGTAAGGTGTTGTGAAGGGATGGGGTGGTTGAAAGTAGTGTATAATCGTGCGTGTGTCTGAGAGAGAGGGTGTGCTGTTGTGCATGCGCAGTGAGTCCAATGTTTTCCTGGAGAACAGCACTATACAAGAACTATTTATTATTATTATTATTATTAATGTGTCAAATATTTCTTATGGTTTTACATTAAATAAAAATCTGAGCAGCAGGCGCATAGTTTGCTAGTTTACTTTTGATGCTTCCCTTCCCACCATATTGCAGCCATCTGCCACGTCATTCCGTCAGTATGATCCCTACATCCCATGCAATGGGTGTGGGTCTGCTGGGTGGAAATGCACAGTACCGCAAACAGTATGATGTGTCTGCTTCGGGCTCAAGTTTGCTAGGTCAACAGCCTGTCCCAGTTGTGTAAGAAACACAATTTTCCTGCTGAACACTCACAGCACATTTCAGTTTGCCCACACTGTGGCTTGCTTTTTGCACGAACCCTTTGGCTGTCATAAGTGTTTTTTGTCGAGGTGACTCCTGCAGGAAGCGCCTTAACCCATTCAGCCCTGAGTCCCTTCAGCAGGAGATGGATCAAACATGATCATTCAAGGGTGGTGCCAGACTAGCTTGGCACCTGATGGTGCCAAGCTATTCTGGCACTATCCTTGAATGATCATGGTTGATCCATCTCCTGCAACTCATCCTTAGGTGACACCTCCCCTATTTATGCAGCTGTGGGGTCAAATGGTTTAACCCCTTCAGCCCCAAGGTCCCATTTCTCAAATTTTGGAGGTGTTGCCTACCGACTATGTACCAGTTGCAGAATATGGCTTGACCATGATAATTCAAGGATAGTGCCAGATTAGCTTGGCGCATGTCGGCGCCAAGCTAATCTGGCACTACCCTTGAATTATCATGGTCAAGCCATCTCCTGCTGTAGGGATCCGGGGCTAAAAGGGTTAACAAAACGTTTGTCCAACAGCCAAAGGTCTCGGGAGGGTGGAGTGCGTGTATTGAAGATCTTCAGTGTGACTGCTGTGGTTTTGCTTCGTCTGTTCCGCCCTAAAAGGGACTGCATGATTTTCTGTGTGACATTAGCCTGATGTCCTCATAAAGCACACATAGCGCACTGTCATTTTACGTTGGATGTTCTCAGCAGGAAAGTGGCTTTTTTAACGTTTTTTCAGTGTTGCTTTCCTTTACTGTACCAATGTTGACACTGTTCAGTTTTAAATTGTTTCTGTGTATTTGCAGTCACAGAATCTTCCTTCTTCCTTTTTATTTATCATTTGAACTACTTAGCTCTGTGTGTGTGTGGAGAGGGGATGGGGGGGGGGGGCAAGGCGGGGTGGGAGGGGGGTGTCTTAAGAGTCTATGAGTATGTCTGTCTATGTGAAAAGTGTTGTCATAATGGCTGTGTCGATGACGATGTCAATGCCTTAACCGTTGTAAAATAAAGTTTCATTGATTCTTTGTTGTGGTCCTACAGAGACCATTCTGAAAATTCTATCAACTCATGCAGAATCCTTTCATTTGAAACCTGTCATCAGATTTGCAAGCACAGGGCTGTAGACAGGCTGTTCCAGTGTAATGTAGAGCATCTTGTCTGCTTAATGACCAGTATGGCTCTAAGATCTGTTTATGTTGTGAGCATTTCCTTCTTGTCCAGATTTGACTGTTCTCTTTTATGATTTGTTTTTTTTTTTCTTCATTTCATCATTTGATGTTTGATTTTGTTGTTTTTCTTTTCATCCCTTCAAAAAGTGGTGGTGGTGGTGGTGAGAGATGCTTGTGGTTCACATGCGGTTACTTACCAGCGAAGCAAAAGGTCATGGGACTGACAGCCACAGTTGGCCCCTGTATAGCCGTGTGTGGGCCAACTGCAGCTGATGTCAGCCCGAGGACCTTTTGCATGCTGGGTGGTACTTTGCTAAAGGTGATGTCTAATGTCGTTTAACCCTTCAGCTCTCGAATGCCAGAACCATAATGATTCACAATGAAAAATTCAAGGGTTCGGAAGACACCCAGAACACCTTGATACCACTAGGCACCAAGCTATTCTGGCATCACCCTTCAACTATCATGGATGATCTAGTCCCTGAACTAGTATTCACAGGACAGTGTCCAGAGTTAGAAAATTTTAATGTCGGGGTTCAGCTTGAAGGTTTGCACATTTTAATATAACCCATTCAGCCCGACGGCCGTATTTCCCAAATTTTCAGGGTGTCATCTAATGACTATGCAACAGTTGCAGGAGATGGATCGACTGATAATTCAAGGAAAGTGCCTGAATAGCTTGGCGCCAAAAGGTGCCAAGCTAATCTGGCACTACCCTTGAATTATCATGGTCAACCCATCTCGCTCTGTAGTGCGTCAGGACTGAATGGGTTAATGGAATAATTATATTAAAACAAGAACGCTGTAGTAAATTTTTGCTGTTTGCCACAAGGACAAAAGTCTGGGCAAACCTACTGTTTCATGAAGATATCATTGATGGATGAATACAAGATGAGTCAAATCTCCCTAGTGCTTAGCTGTTTTGCAATAATTCTGATCACATTTTTATCTGTATGCTCCAGCCGTAAGGTCCAGAAAGGCAGATCAGAACACATTTTCCATTTTTACAATGAAGATTTTTTCCCACAGGACGCCAATATTGGCAGGATGAAGACCCACAGACTGTCACTGCCAGTCAACACACGGTTATGTCTTTCAAAGCAGGGCAGATTTAACTCATTCTGCCCACGACACACCACAGCAAGATAGGGCTCGACCATGCTAGTTCAAGGGTGGTGGCAGAATAGCTTGGCGCCTGTAGGCGACAAGCTATTCTGCCACCACCCTTGAACTAGCATGGTCGATCGGTCTCCTGAATTGTAATGCAGTCCTCGGAGGATAACTCCAAAATGTTGGGTATTTCGTACCTCGAGCACAATGAGTTAACATCAGAGTATCAGAGGAACACAGATAACAATAGGGTCTCATGAGGTTCTTTGCCTCTTGGCAGTTGGGTGGTTTTTGCATTTTTCCAACAGTGAATGGGTTAACCACAGATTCCTCTTTCTTCAGGACACCGAGATCAGTGTTGCAGTCACAACAGCTCATGCAGCAACAGCAAGCTATGGTGCCAGTGGGGATGGGGCCAGTGGGTATGATGGGATATCAGCAGCCCAGTCTGCCCTATGGAATGCCCCAAGTGCAGTATGGTATGCCTGGCATGGGGCAGGCACCAGCCTTCATGCCTGTGTCTTATGCTGCTGACGTCTTCCAGGTACAGGAGTTTAGTTTACTTTTTCATTTAAATTGATTGATTGATTGGGTGGCTGATTGACTGATTATACTTAATTTTTTTATATCCATTTTTTTGTTTGTTTGTGTGTGTGTGTTGGGGGGGGGGGGGTGTTAGGGGGATTCAGAAGTGCTGGAAAAGTAGGAGGATTAGGGGGGGGGGGGGGGGGTAGGGAGATTCAGAAGTGCTGGAAAAGTAGGAGGACCAAGGGGATTGGGGGGGGGGGGGAGGGGGCAGGTGTTAGGGAGATTCAGAAGTGCTGGAAAAGTAGGACTAGGGGGATGGGGGGGGGGGGGGGGTAGGGAGATGCAGGTGCTGGAAGAGTAGGACTAAGGGGATAGGGGCAAGGGAAATTGGGGGGGGGGGGGGGGGGTTAGGGGGATTCAGAAGTGCTGGAAAAGTAGGAGGATTAGGGGGGGGGGGGGGGGGGGTAGGGAGATTCAGAAGTGCTGGAAAAGTAGGAGGACCAAGGGGATTGGGGGGGGGGGAGGGGGCGGGTGTTAGGGAGATTCAGAAGTGCTGGAAAAGTAGGACTAAGGGGATGGGGGGGGGGGGGGGGGTAGGGAGATGCAGGTGCTGGAAAAGTAGGACTAAGGGGATAGGGGCAAGGGAAATGGGGGGGGGGGGGGGGTTAGGGGGATTCAGAAGTGCTGGAAAAGTAGGAGGATTAGGGGGGGGGGGGGGTAGGGAGATTCAGAAGTGCTGGAAAAGTAGGAGGACCAAGGGGATTGGGGGGGGGAGGGGGCGGGTGTTAGGGAGATTCAGAAGTGCTGGAAAAGTAGGACTAAGGGGATGGGGGGGGGGGGGGGTAGGGAGATGCAGGTGCTGGAAAAGTAGGACTAAGGGGATAGGGGCAAGGGAAATGGGGGGGGGGGGGGGTTAGGGGGATTCAGAAGTGCTGGAAAAGTAGGGGGACTAAGGGGATAGGGGCAAGGGAAATGGGGGGGGGGGGGGGGGTTAGGGGGATTCAGAAGTGCTGGAAAAGTAGGGGGACTAAGGGGATAGGGGCAAGGGAAATGGGGGGGGGGGGGGTTAGGGGGATTCAGAAGTGCTGGAAAAGTAGGGGGACTAAGGGGATAGGGGCAAGGGAAATGTAGAAATGTTACATCTTTTTAGTAGGTTAAAGTCACTTAACTTGGAGAGTGCAGGCTAGACTGAACTTATCGGCCTAAAACCACAGGTAGAACTTGTACACATACATGTACCTGTTTTGTACATCAGTGTAGGTCATGTCCTATCACACTCATGCTAATGTTCCACAGTGAAACTTACTCCTTCCTGAAGCTAACAAACACGATTTCTCTTTGTTTTACACACTTTTGTGCTGCCTTTGAGTGCAAAACCTGTATCACAAATACCTGCTACAGCTGGAGTATGTCACACGTGTGTGATACAGCCCTGGTGTGTGAACGGATATGTGTGCACAATACTTTTTGGTAGAAAGTCTGGTCAACAAAAAAGGTGTGGGCACACGCACTTCACCGCCAGCCGGCATAAGCCGCGCATCCGGATGTGGCTGGCCGTGAATGAGTTGAGCTCATGTGCTCATTGCAATGATGGCATTTAATGGTGACGACTGAGACTCTGGCATCATGTATTGCGCTGTTACATCATCATTTAATAAGAGTCCAAAATAGCTCAGGCGGTTAAGCGTCGGAGCAAGAGAGCGAAGGGAATCGCCGGGTCGTGGGTTCAAATCCCTGTCCCGGCCCCAGTAGCTGGACTCGCAATCCAGGGGGAAAAGACGGATTGTTCAATAGCATGTCCGTTGAAAGGTCCTGGTAAATCAAAGTGGCACAGTTGGAGTGTGCGTGAGTTGATTAGCGTTCAGGTTGTACTCCATAAGCAATAGATTTCCCTGTCCCCGCCCCCCCCTTAACCCGCCTGTCAGGGCCGTCCATTATAACTTCAGTGCCGTGGACGTTAAAACCCGGAACTAATCGAATCGAAAATCATTTAAGAACATTTTGTCTGGCATCCCAAATATTGATACCACATTACAATGTAAATTCCGTCAAGATCTTTGCCAAGACATTATGGCGTCTTTGTTTTGGCTAGACGTGTGCTGAAAACCAACCCACATCGGATAACGGCAAAGAAATAAGTAAGTAAGAAATAGGTTTAGGTGATACTGAGAATGGTCTTAAAACCTTATTCTAGTGGCTTTCACTTGTAGGATAAAGTTTTAAAACCACTCGAGTGAGGTTCACATTACCACCTTAATACTGATGTCAGAATCTATTATATAATCAATGGCCTAATATGATTTAATTTGCAGGGCCCAGGTGCAGAGATGCGTGATCTACCCTACACACAGGTGCACCACCCCATCATCGCCAGACCCCCATCTATGTACAGGTAGCTTTATTTCTTCAAAATCGTTACCGATGGTATTACTGAGAGGAAGATGTACTTAACTGACAATTTCAGTCTCCAAAAATTGTTGTGTGTTGCCACACAACCAGGGACGTACCTCTAGCAAGCAGTTACCTAATCCCCCGAGTGTCTCCCTATCCTTGGAGTAACCTCCCTTCCAAATCTCGCGAGAGGCCGTTATTTCCAGTTCATACTTGACTGCCATTTTGTTTAGATCCTTCTTTCTCAGTCTCCTGTTATCATCGTCTTTTTTGTCCGTTCTTCGGCCTTGTTTGTCTTAACAAGGCCAGGTAAGGCCTCGGACATTGCCTCCCGCGATGATTGTGGCGAATTGGGCAATTTCCGTGGATTTGCGGCATTTTGCCGTTCGTTTCGAATTCGTCTTCGATTGTCGGTTTTAACGGTCGTCTGCTCGGTTACGTAGCCTCTGGGCTACGCGCGTTTCATTTCCGCTCTGTTCACTGTTGCAGTTTTCTTCTTAAAAAAACGTGCCCCAACTGTAAAAATTTCCAGTGGCCTAGTAACTTACATCCGTGCTGCCTGCCTGGCTCGGGATGTGCATCGGACCACACTTGTGATTTTTGTGCTTCGTGGGAAGAAGGTCGCTGGTCCGAAATGTGGAAATTCTACCGTCGTCAGCACCCTGTACAGTCCGACGAAGCTCCTCTTTGCCCTATCACCACCAGCTCTGCCGCTATCGGTGTTTCTTCTCTGCAGCTCTTTGCCACTCAGGCGCGGGTGTTGGAAACCTTCCCTCCCGCTGCGGGTGGTTTTACACCAGGTGAGAATGTACGCCCCCGCTCATATGAGCGTATTTCGCAGCCAGCCCCGCAGACCCGGCCTTCTAAGACGGGTCTCCAACGGAGGCAACCCCATTTGGGGGAGGAGACAGCGACCATCGGCAGTCCCTGGCGCGTGCCCTCTCCAGCCAGACGTGACTTTACTCAATTGCACTTTTCCATCGCAAAATTAAAAAAAAAAAAAAAAAATCAACAATTGTCGTCACATCACGACTTGTTGCTCGGCGCTTCGGCTCAACCACTGTCTCCTCGCGCCCTGGTTAAAAGCCAGTCACCGCGCCACTCAGCCAGCTCCGCAGACTCGGCCTTCTAAGACGGGTCTCCAACGGAGTCAAGCCCATCGTTTTGGGGAGAGGAGACAGGACCATCGGCAGTCCCTGGCACGTGCCCTCTCCAGCCAGACGTGACTTTACCCAATTGCACTTTTCCGTCGCAACTTCAACAATTGTCGTCACATCACGACTCGTTGCTCGGCGCTTCGTCTCAACCACTGTCTCCTCGCGCCCTGGCTAAAAGCCAGTCACCGCGCACTCGTGCCACACTTGGTACGTCCTCTCGGCGTATTTCTCACCCCTCCCGTCGGTTTTATTCTCCTATTGCAGACGTTTCCCTTTGGGATCCTACACCATCGTCCATCCCCTGTCACCGTGATCCCTGGGTTTCTCCTGCCCCCCGTCGCTCGTGACACGCCTCTCGATGACGGGTGGATCCCCTTCGCTTCGAACGTCCTTCGCAGTGCTGTCGACGCCACCTTCATCGTGCTACAGTCCTGGTCCCGTTCCCGTTCTCCTGCTCGTCGCCCGCTTTTGCCGGAGAGCTGTCAGCATCTGCCCTCTTCCTTACGGCGTCGTTCTTCTTATTCTTCTTCATATGACTGTAGGAGTTCTCGGCGAACTGGGCACCTGGACTCCTCATCCGTCCCTCGGCGATCTTCTCTCCAGCCACCGCGCGATCGTTACTCTTTCCAAGGGTCCTGTTTCCCCTTGCGCTTGGCAACGCCGGTTCAAGAGGATGTTCTTCGCCTTCATCCGGTGGATTCTGCTTTCGACCTTGGGGTTTTGCCGCACCTTTCTCCGTCTAGAGTCCTTTACCCGCGGACTCTCCGCACAGCTGTTCTCCGTCCTCGGACTGTTTCACTCCGGGTGTCGAGACTCTACGGTCCTTGGACGAGGCCCCCGACCTCATTCTTCGCTCTCTTCCCCCAGACGCCGAAGATGCGGCGGATTTATGGGCTGATGGGCCGAATTGCCTCCCTATACCTCCTCTGAAGCTAAAGGCGTCGGCTTCGGTGGATGTTTCCCTTCAACCTAAGCATTTCCGATCTCTTCCGCCACCATCTGGCTTTCGAGATCTGGCGGAGGCGTTCCCGGCGCAATTGCCTATTGGCACTTTCAAAGAGCCTCTCTTCTTTTCCAATACTCGGTGGCCTGAAGGCGTAGACATTCGCTTCCCCACCGTTGGTACGCAGGTCACTCTCAGGCTTTTGCGTGCCCTTTGCCTTAGCTCGATGATGCGGCGGATTTACAGGTGGGGGAACGCCGCTTCGCTTTTGCCCGGGTCCCTCGCGGTTTTGATAAAACTGCTGTCATAATCCGCAACACGCTGGTCTGCTCCAGCTTCCGCGATCTCGCTACCAAGGCGATGGTACGCGCTCTTGGCGACCATTGGGATCCACACTCTACTGCGCCGCTGCGAGAGATACATTCTCTTTCGGTGGTGGCTAATCGGGCTTCGTACCATGCTTCTGCAAATGCGATGGCTGCCGCCATCGACTGTGATTTAATTAGACGGGATGCAGTTCCTGCTGGTTGTTCTGGGTTTTCTTCAACAGTCAAGGCTCAGCTCCGCCAGGCGCCAATCGGCGGTACTTTGCTGTTTGGCTCCACTTGGCAAGCCATGCAGGATACGCATACGGACATCTGGCCCATGGCTCACCATCTTTCGTCTCACTGTTCCCGACGACCCATGGCTCCTTTCTACCATTTCGGAGCGTCTTCACCTCTCGCTTCTTCGCCCTCCACCTCTTCGCCGCTCCCCGCTTTGGACTCGGGTTCCGAACGATCCCGTCCAGGTGGCGGCTTTACAGGACGAAGTGGCTTCCTTGCTTCTCACATCCGCCACGGAATTCGTCCGGCGACAAGATTTTCTGGCTTTTTACAGTCGTCTCTTCATCGTCCCCAAGTCGGACGGGGTGATAGACCTTTCCGCTCTCAAAAAAAAAAAAAAAAAAATTTTTTGCCTGCTCCGTCCTATCGTATGGAAATGACCCGCGCCCTGCGGGCCGCCGTCCAACCGATGGATTTGGCTGTCGGTCTGGATCTTGCCGATACATACCTTCATGTTCCTATACACCCTTCGGCCCACCGATACCTTTGCTTCGTCTTCCACGGAGTGGTGTATCATTCCGGGCGATGCCCTTCGGCCTCACTCTCAATCCCTGGGTTTGTTTTCTCAAAACACATTACCGATGGTATTACTTTTAGGAAAAGGTTCCTTGCTAGTCTAATTTTAGCCCAAAATTGTTGTGTACGAGTATGGTCATGATGGCATGTGAGGGGCGCCATAGCTAAGGCGGTAGCCTCCCTTCCGGTTCAACCACGCATGCGCTCAGCGCTTACCCCTCCAGTCACTTTCTTTGCTAGTCAGCAGTAGGTTGTGTACGCCTTTGGCTCTCTACGTTCGGACGGTTTTTTGTCTTCGATGGAAGACTGGTGTTTCGAGGATTTCCTAGGAGGGAGAGAGAAGTTTTGTGGCCTTTGGGCTTGGACGCTTTCGTGTGGTTACGATTTCGGCGTGCCGGGTTCTCAGAGACTGACACCTTGTGAACTTGACTCACTAGTTGGCCGGTTGGCTTGTGTCCTCCTAGGCTGGTGCCTTTTGGCTTCGCCCTGGGCTAGCTTCGTAGACTCGGATGCTACCTGGTTGCTGCCTGTGTCTCGCGGTTTGTTCCTACTTTGCAGTACAGTTGACTGTCGTCTCTGCGTCCTACACCGTTCGCAGCCCTTGGCCTGACGGAACCGGTCTTCGTCGCCATTTTGGTGGGACGGCGCCGGGCTACACTGCGTGCCTGTCCTTTTTCGTGCCTCTTCTTTTGCTTATGGCAAGGTAAAATCTCGGTCACTGCTTCCGTCCGGCGCTCAGGGACAGGGTAGAGCGCCGTGCGTCAGCATACGCCGTGAACTCTTCTCCGTTCGTTACACTTCGTTTTGCGTGCCTGCGGGGGCACGTTCGCTTGCATTTCAATGCTATGCTTTGTTTTGCAGTTGGCACTTATACACCTGTTCAGATGTGGCGGATGCCAGTGGCCATTGACGAACTTGAGTTTGCCTGCCTGTTCGCCTGTACTTCTGCGCTGCCATGTCTGGTCGACGCCCCTGGCTGGTAGAGAGTGGACTCAGCTATGGAGCTTTACCGACATAATCGGCCGACACCAGCACGGACGAAGGGTCAAACACCGGTAAGAACCACAGACCCGACTAGTGGGTATTACCTGGTGTGAGGACAGTCTACGCCGCAGCTTAGGCCGCGAGCCCGTCCTCCTGCACCGGCAGCAGGCACAGACCCGACTAGTGCACGCTGTACGGTCGCAGATACAAGAGCTAAGCTTCGAAGCAGACCCTCTTCTCAGAAAGTATAACACGCTGGTGATCACCACAGACCCGACTAGTGGTGCTTACCAGACGTTAGAACAGTTATGCTGCGACGGCGGTCGCGAGCAGTTCTACCACACCGGCAGCTTACACAGACCCGACTAGTGTACGCTGTCCGGTCCGGTCGACTTCGTCGACACGAGATACCTTACAGTATCACAGGCGACTGGTGGTTCTGGCAGGCGACACTACAGTCAACGCCGCGACTTCGGTCGCGTTCCCGTTCTCCTACACCGGTAGCTACCGCAGACAGACTAGGGGACTTCCGGTGCGGACGTTTCGTCGACACGGGATATCTTACAAGTACATCACGGCAGTTCTACAGACCCGCCTCGATGGATGCTTCCCGGTTCCGCCGTTTTCAGCGGCAAGTTCGGCGCGGGAACAGGTTCAACACCGTTAGCTGGTTTCACACATACGTTGCTGCCTACAAATTAGGGAGCCTCGTCCTCGTCGCTCTTAACGCAAGAGGTCAGCGCTTCAGGCAGGATCTCCCCGAGGGGTTCCGGTCCAAGGGCAGTGCTGCGGCGATAGATTCTACGAGAGACGAAAGAACTCCTTCGCCGGTAGCAGGTTCCGACCTCAGAGGACGGCTCGGGTTACACTCCTACGGCAAGAACGCAGCTCTACAGTCCGGTTCCGGTTCCTCACAGCCGAGCGCACTTGCCGGCACACTTCCTCTCTTCAGGGAGCGGTAGTAGACGCGCTGCGTGCAGTTGGGACTTGGAGTCGTGCGGAGCGCTTCTTCGTTATTCGCCGCCATACAAGTCTGCGCCGGCACACTGGTGGGGTCTTCCTATGACCAGGTTGAGACGAAGTACCCCGAACAGATGAGGCTTCGTGACCATTCGACTTCCACTCGTTAGATCGGGGAGTTAGGCGCACCCATCACGAGGCGACCAAGGATAACAAGGTGGGACCCAAGTCGGGAGCAATGGCTTGTTGCCCCACACAGGGCGCACTTCGCCTTTCAGAGATCGCCTGGCGGAGACGAGATCGCCGGACAGAGACGCCCAAGAGTAACGAGGTGGGACCCAAGTCAGGGTCAGTGACTTGTCCCGGGACAGTAAAGCATAAGACACCTTTCCTGGGCGCTTGTCAGCGGGAGGATTAGCTGACAAAACTCTGCTTAGAGGCCTAAAACCAATGATTCTTCTGCCGGCCTGGCCTCGGCTTCCGACCAGACCTCGCTCCCAGGCCTGGGGCTCAGTCGGCGGATCATCGACATGACAGCGAGACCCTTACACTCACGGGACCCTGCCTCGAGAGATGACCACTCCACTGTCCGTCCGCAGGCCAGAATGGACAAGCGACAGTTCGACAGAGCCGGCTAGAGTAACACGGGGGGACCCAAGTCAGCGGAGTGACCTAGACGTCCCGGTCCAGTAAGCTTGTAGTCGCTTTCGCGGAGGGCCCTCTTAAGGTTCCCTTACCGTGGCGACCTTGATACCATATCTTGAGCACTTGCCAGCCGGAGTGATAGCTGGCAACCCACTTCTTCAGATGGCTAAGACCAATTAATTCTGCCGGGCTGACTTCGGCAACCGAACCTACGACGCTTCCAGTCCCGGTCCAGGCGACAAATCATAGGACATGCAGAAGCCACTGCTCGGCTTCTCGGGCGCAGGTCAGTGACGCTTGTCTAGGTGAGAGCATGACTCGCGCGGTAGCGTGCACGTTGGGTATGTTAGTTGTCGTGGTACGGCGACTAGAGCCTGTTCTTTCCAGCTAGGCGTTTTAACCCTTTGCCGCAGGTGTTAAACTGTTGCATTCCCAGCGGCGCGGCGGTTCGCCAGACCGCTGGGGCACAACACCTCTTATCCTTAAAAGGCTATAATCCTAGAACCACTGAACCGTTTACTTCAGCCTTGAGAAAATGGAGATGAGAAAACAGGGTGGTATTCTGACTCGGTCATTAAGTATTGATTAATTAAGTTATTATTATGATTATGATTAATCGGGCGCCCTCGCCCGGGCTATACTCGCATTGGCGCCATCTCCCGTCTCGGGCTACACCGACACTTCTACGGTTTGCGGCTTCAGCAAGGGATACAGGACCGCTGCACTTAACACGACAGGATCCCGGCTCAGTGACGTTCGGCCACGCCATCGCCCCGACCGTGCAGACGAAAACCCGCTCTAGTTGCAGTGCAGAGAGACGACCCCACGATGGGACCCTTTCCCGGCAATCGGTCACGATCTTACAGTTCGCCTGTCTTCGGAAGCAGTGCTCACTTCACGGAGACCAGGGATACGGGGAACAGGAGACGCCGTCCCAGTTCCTTTGGGTCGCTACGAATGGGAAGTCGGGCGCTCTGAAGTTCTTCGTCGCCGTTCGAGTTCGTGGGACCGGCCCTCGGATACTACGCTGTTCCTTCCAAGTGCTGGGTCCACCTTCCTTGGATCGCCGCCGCCCGGGTTCCCCGGGATTCGGAGCATTGTGACATCCGTTCTCCTGCGTGCGGGACAGACAGCTTATTCCGCTTGGATCCAGAGGACGTCGTTCACCGTGGCTGGGCGATGATAGCTACTCCACGTCGCTACGCTCGCAGTTACGGAAGGTCTTGGATTCGCCTCCAGCTGCCTGCAGATAGAGGAGGGAGTCTCCTCTGGCCTTGGACGAAGCAGGTCTCCTCATCGAGTCAAGCATTCAAGTCTCTTCCTCATCCGTTCGGGTGCCAGGTCCTTGTCGCCGGCTTCTGTCTCCGCTCCAGGACGCTGGGAGGCACTGGTGGCTTCAACTTGTGACCCTACTTCTCTTCCGCTGCCAACGCTTCGCTGCGGCTACAGACTGCATCTGAGGGTTCGAGATACCGCCCTGCACGCTTCTCGCGGCCGACCGAGTTGGAGAGCCGACCACGCAGGGCTCTGCGCGGTGGTGACCTTCCTTGCCCCCCCCCCCCCTCCCCCCCGGGCAGACCCACAAGGAGGCTAACAAGGACGGTGGCACAGCTGATTCACGCTGCTTCACAGCTGGATGTAGCAGTCTTCCAGGTACTCTGCTGGACAGGCGCACGGTCATCGCAGACCGTCGGACGGGATTGGCAGGGACCACTCTTCCGCGGAGGCGCAGTTCGTCTGCTGCACCGGATGGGGGCTTACATCCGAGGGACGGAGACGACGTTTGTGACACCGACGGCGCAGTCCCGGGATCGTCATGGCTGCTTACTCCAGGCGTGCGTTATTGCATAGCACGTTGCAGTCTACCTTCATAGAGGTCAGCGCGGTCGAGGACTGTTCCGACCGACCACACTGCGGGGGCCGTCGGTCTACATCGGGGACAACGCACACAGCTCAGAGTTAGCCTCTGCTGAGAGTAGTTCTCGGCTCGTTGCGTCCTTCTCCCGGCGGGGTGCTACCCTCCACTTCGCATTGACCTGGCCTTGGTCAGCGGCGACCGAGTCCTGCTGTCCTCTTCCAAGACGACGGTTTCGGGACCTCGCGGAAGCTCTCGCTTGCCTGGGTGGAGTCGACTTGGAATTCCGGCTTTCGGCGGCGCCTGACCGGAGCGGAGGGACTGGCCCTCACCTGGCTCTACTCGACCCGCTTCGAGCCGATCCAGCCGACGAGACTACAGGACGTGTCTAGGAAGACTTGCTTCTTGGCCCTCACCTCGGCCTCCACGGTCAGCAAGTGCGCGCCCTTCGGTGCGTTCCGCCGGGTGGCAGTCCCGGACGGTCGGTTCTGTTCACCTGCTACCCTACCCGACCTTTGTAACAAAGACCAGATCCTCTTGACTGCTTCTCTTGGTCACCGCTTACACAGTTACGTTTTTTTTTTCACCAGCGAGACCCGTAGTGGCTATTACCTGGTGACGGGACTCCCAACGTCACTTCCCGGCCTGGTCTGCGCCCCCGGGCTGGAAGAGCAATGGACTCAGCTGTGGGGCTTTTATTGTCGTGGACTTCTGACACCGGCACGATACAGGGTCAAACACCGGTAAGAACCACAGACCCGACTAATGGGTATTACCGGGTGAGAGGACAGTCAACACCGCAGCTTAGGCCGCGAGCCCGTCCTCCTGGGCCGGCAGCGAACACAGACCCGACTAGTGCGCGCTGTACGGTCACAGAGACGAGACCTGAGGTTTCAGTCAGACCCGCTTCTCTGAACATAAAGACACTCTGGTAATCACCACAGACCCGACTAGTGGTGCTTGCCAGACGTTAGAACACTCATCATCACGACTTCGGTCGCTGGCTCGTTCTACTACACCGGCAGCAGGCACAGACCCGACTAGTGCACGCTGTCCGGTTCCGCCGTACTTATCGGCTCGAGAGTTGCTACAGAAACGTCCTCCTGCATAGGCAGCTTCCACAGTACTTACTACCATTACAGATCCAAGCGCCACCCGTGTTTCCAGCTACAGGACCCGGTACGAGCGTTACGAGGGCACCTGCGCCGGAACAAAGCCGCTATGCAGGGGACTCGCCCGCCTACTCCTTCCCTCCCCAGGTAGAATGGCATCTCGGCACAGACGGTTCCTCCTGGCCTCGGTCATCGATGTCCTCCCTGCCGGGAACTCGCCCCTGATACAGCAAACATGAATTTCAGGGCACACAAGAACAGAACTTGGCCGCAAGCCTAGCATTCGACTGCAACTGTGCTGTCTAGACTTGTGGCGGCTGTTTTAGCGAGCGGAGTCTTCCCTCGCAAGATTCTACCTGAGGGACCCCTCCACCCAGCGCCAGAACCTTCGTGGTGGGGGACATTGGGACGGCACAACACTCCCTCCCGGCGCCCTAGGCGCCGTTGGTATCTTTGCTAAAATTAGAGGGAGGTTGCTTGGAGTTGACGGCTCTAGCCGCCTCGATGGCATGGGTAGGGGCGTTGTAGCGGCACCCGCCTCCTGTTCGGGATTCTTCCTAAAAGTAATACCATCGGTAATGTGTTTTGAGAAAACAAATGTATTTTTCTTTAAAATAAATTTTTTTGAAAAATACTTACCGATGGTATTACTCGAAGGTCCCTCCCACCTGCCCCGCTTGCCGCTGGTCCGCAAAGAAAGTGACTGAAGTGGTAAGCGCTGAGCGCATGCGTGGTTGAACCGGAAGGGAGGCTACCGCCGTAGCTATGGCGCCCCTCACATGCCATCATGACCATACTCGTACACAACAATTTTGGGCTAAAATTAGACTAGCAAGGAACCTTTTCCTAAAAGTAATACCATCGGTAAGTATTTTTCAAAAAAATTTATTTTAAAGAAAAATACATTTTTACCAGGATTATGGATGCGGTGATTTCCCAAGCACGGAGGTCGTCTCTCAGTCCGTCCTCCCACTGCCTCGATCTTCTTTTCCGGAATCAGGTTGCGACCTGCTTGACCACCGACAGGGACGCCCTGCTTTCCCTTCTCCATCGCCTCGGTTTTCTAGCCCACTTCGGCAAGTCGGACCTATCGCCATCTCGCCATTTTCTCCGCCTTGAAATGGAGTTTCAGACCGACTTGAACTTGGTACGCCTACCCCAAGCTCGGTTAGACAAGTTGGTTCTTTTGGCCCGTCGGATGTAGCTTGCTTCCGCGGCTCCGGCGAGACGGTGGTTACAGTTTTGGGTCTCATCAGTGCTGCGGCGGACTTGCTACCCCTTGGCCGGCTCTACTCGCGTCCAATTTAACTTCATCTCCTCTTTCTTTGGCGTCTGTCTTCGGGAGATTTGGAGGTTTGCGTTCCGGTGTCGCACTTAGTTCGGCCGCATCTCCTTCGGTGGACGGATTCCGCGTGGCTGGCGTCGGAGGTTCCCCTCGCATCACCGCTTCCTTCCCTGTCGATCTGCACGGATGCCAGTCTTTCCGGTTGGGGCACTCACCTGCTCCATGACTTCAACACGACAGTGGATGTTTGGTCACCGGATTTGGTGAGCAGACACATCAATTGGTTGGAGCTCAAAGCAGTGTGGCTTGCCCTGATCTCTTGGGAACCGCGCGTGACCAACCAGGCAGTCTTGGTTCTCTCCGACAACACGATGGTTGTCTCCTATCTTCAGACGCAGGGCGGGACCCGTTCTCCCTCCCTTTGCATTCTTCTGTTCCATATTCTGGTGTGGTGTCGGGATCGGGGCATTTCGCTATGTACAGGCACATCACATTCCGGGACGGCCGAATGTGCTGGCAGATTCCTTATCTCTTCATGGCCAGTGTCTCCATACCCGAGTGGGCTCTTCGCCCCGACCTTTTTTTTCGGATGATTTGCCGGCACTGGGAGACACCCATGATCGACCTGTTTGCGACGAGGTGGAACGCACAACTTCCCCTCTTCGTCTCCCCTGTTCCAGATTCTCTTGCATGGGCGGTGGATGCTCTCTCTATCACCTGGGAGGGTCTCTTGGCCTATGCGTACCCTCCGTCTGTCCTGGTACCCAGGATTCTTCTCAAGCTCAGAGGCTGCCTTGCAGTCCTGTTTCTGGTGGCAACGTTCTCTTGGAACAAGACCTGGACCACAGATCTCCTGAGTCTCGCCATGGATCCCCGCTATGGCTTCCAACGCTTACCATTTTGCTGAAACAACCCTGGCAGGATCTTTTTCAACCTTGCCTGGAGAGCCTCCTCTTACACGCTTGGCGATTGTGCGGCGCACCTTCACCGCTCGAGGTTTCTCGGATGCAGCAGTGGCGGCTATCGCTTCAGCTCAACGGCCTTCCACCAGGAAAGTTTATGCGGGTATATGGCGTGTTTTTCTATCGTGGTGTGGGCCGCGACACCTCTCCCCCACAACTCTGACTATGCCCCAATTCGCGGAGTTCTTCTTGTGGCTCTTCGAGGATCAGGGCTTGCCACCCATCACCATTCGAGGTTATCTTTCTATGGTGGCTGCCACTTACCGCCATTTGGGTCGACCCGATCTGGGATCTTGCAAGGACCTCGCTGACCTCATGGCTCATTTTGATCTCCGGCGACCAGTGACCCGATCACTACTCCCACGTTGGGACCTTGCGTGGGTGATAACATGGCTCAACTCTGCTCGTTTTTTGAACCGCTGCACTTGGCCCGGTTCTCAGACTTGACGAGGAGGACCTGCTTCCTGCGGGCCATAGCCACATCTTCTCGCGTGAGTGAGCTCCACGCTCTCTCCATACTTCCGTCTTGCCTACAGCTCCGGGCTTACGGCTCGGTTCAACAGACAGCAGGATCCGGTTCGGGCGTTTAAAAAATCTTTCTCCGCCGGTCAAAGCCCTTACGGCGGGGTATTTCCCGCCTTTTCTTGCCTTTGGTTCCGAACCGGCACGATATATCCGCCCAAACGATCTCCGCTTGGCTGCGTGGAGTTATCCGTTCTGCTTACAATTACCTCTCGCCTGCGGGAGCAACGAGGCTGCGGATTCGGGCACACGAGATCCGGGCTTTCTCCGCGAGTGTCGATTTCGACCGTAACTGCGCCATGCAGGACATTGTGGCGGCTGTGGGCTGGCGGGCCGAATCTACTTTCGCCCGTTTTTACTTACGTGACCTCTCCAGCCAGCGGCACAACCTGGCTCTGGTGGTTGACGTTGCCGTGGCTCAACACTCCCTCCCGGCGCTGGCGGCGCCATAGGTAACACTTGACTGAAATTGTCGGGAGTGTGCCCCGGCCAGGGGTCTAGCTAAGCAGTTACCTGGGGGTCTTGACCCTAGAGCGGCACCCTCCCCCTTTTTTTAATTCTTCCTCTCAGTAATACCATCGGTAACGATTTTGAAGAAATAAATTTATTTTTCTTTAAAATAAATTTTTTCGAAAAATACTTACCGATGGTATTACTGAGAGGAAGATGTACTTAACTGACAATTTCAGTCTCCAAAAATTGTTGTGTGTTGCCACACAACCAGGGACGTACCTCTAGCAAGCAGTTACCTAATCCCCCGAGTGTCTCCCTATCCTTGGAGTAACCTCCCTTCCAAATCTCGCGAGAGGCCGTTATTTCCAGTTCTATTTGAGCTGACATGCGGCAAGCGGGGAAGGTGGGAGGGAAGTTTGAGTAATACCATCGGTAAGTATTTTTCGAAAAAATTTATTTTAAAGAAAAATACATTTTTATTCTCCAGTGTTTGCCGGCTAAAGACAGCGGAGGCTGCTTCTCCTCCTGCTGCATGCAGCCTCCAGCACTGTTCACAGCACCAGTGTCCGTAGGCAGTGCATTTTATCAAGGTGATTCCTGTAGGAATCGCCTTGACAAAACACACTACCAACAGCCAAAAGGGTTGATGTTTATGCTCATGAAGTTAATCTCTTTTTGTTGTCATGTATTAACCCTTTTCATCCTGGTACACCAATTGCTTGAAATAAATTTGACTATGGTAGTTCAAGGGTGGTGCCAGAATAGCTTGGCGCCAGAGGCGCCAAGCTATTCTGGCACCACCCTTGAACTAAAATGGTTCATGATAAGACAATCTTGAAAAGACAATCAGCAATTTTTTTTTTTTTTAATCAGCCTCAGGATGTAACAGGATAACAAGGGTGCTGGTCACGTATTGTTGCCATCCTTGGGCCCGGCTTGGTGTAACTAGTACTAGTAGCAGGCAGCCTTTCATTCATGTATGATTTTTTTTTATATATATAATTTGATGCCAGATGGTTTTTTACAAGTGACCAGTTTTTTGCGGACTGCATAAGTCAAGAGGGCACGACCTGGACGAACGAACAAATGTTTACCTATCTTTGTCTTCCTTTCACCAGTGGGACGGGATTGTCGAGAGCAGCCTATGCACGCTTATACTCTGCGGGATTCCCGCCAATCTTGGATCGCAACGGGGAGCCACCGGAGGTTCTTGACCCTGCGCTACCTCCCTCTGTCAATCTGGCGCGGGAAAATGCCGACTCGCTGAAGGCCAATGAAATCATTTTCCAGTTCCTGGCATTCTCCAAGTGAGTGATCATATGACTGGTAGCATGCTTCCAGTGAAGAGTTTTTTGGGCGAAGCAAAAGTGAGCCTATGCTAGTGGTCATCTGTCCATCGTCTGTTTGTCGTCGTCCATAGTGAACTTTAACCCCTATCATACTGAGGCTCAAAGCTTCAAATTTGTACACTGCCATATGCAAGCTACATTATAGTACTTACAGATAAGGATATAGACCAATGGCTTTAGTTCAAGGGTGGTGCCAGAATAGCTTGGTCATTTTCTCGGAGACTATTCAAGCCACAGCCTTCAAACTTGACCAAAGGCTACATTGTGGCATGACCTTTCTAAATGTACCAAATTCAATGACTTTCTCAAAGGTGCAGGTCATAGGTAGGCCTGAAATAGGTCAAACTTAGCCATATTTTGTCAAAAGTTGATTTTTCGAAAATACTATTATTTCATCAAAAACATTACCGATGACATGACAAATGGGAGTGTCTACTACGTGCTCAAATTCTAGCCTACGAACCCGTTGTGTGCACACACAACCCGGGAGGCACTCGGGGAACCCTCCAGAGGGGCCAAGAGTTGTCTCCCGGACCTGCCTATCCGGTTCCGAGTCACCTGACTCGCCAGTCAGCTACGTAGGCTCACGACCTTCGGACGTGTTCTAGCCTCGCGCTCCCTTCGACCGGTCGGTCTTGGTGCTCGAGTTCACCGTGACTTTGGCTTCGCCTGTTGCTTCGCTTCTGCTTCGCTTCTTGCTTCGCTGCAGCTTCGCTTGCGCTTCTTCGCTTGGCGTCCTCCTTGGTTGGCTTCGCTTGGCTGACCTGCTGCTTCCCGCCATTTCGCCGGTGGCGACATGGACGTCTCTTCTCCCGCTACCGCTTCGGCAGAGAGGTAGGATAGTTAGTTGGGCCCGGAGCCGGTCCCCGGGCGGGGTACCGGCCTGTGCCTTTGGACTCTACCTTGTTCGGGTTGTGTGGGTTTTGTTGAGCGGGGACTCTTAGCTCGGCGGGGCCCTGGTGCCCTCGCCTTTCCCCTTTGGGGTGAAATTACTGGCTTCCCCTGGTAGACTTCGAGGGAGCAACGCAGTCCTGCTTCTGGTCGCCCCGCTGGCTTGGACCCGGTCCTGGACCACCGACTTACTCATCCTCGCCACCTCTCCTCCCCTGCGCCTTCCCACGCCCCGTTCCATGCTCAAGCAGCCCAGGCAGGCTCTCTTCCACCCTTGTCCCGAACGCCTGTCTCTTCACGCCTGGAGGTTGTGCAGCGCGCCCTCACCGCTCGAGGCTTCTCTGGTGCAGCAGTGGAGGCAATCGCTGCAGCCCGCAAGCCTTCCACCCGGCGTGTTTACGAAGGGAAGTGGCGCGTCTTGTGTGCCTGGTGCGACGCCCGTCGCCTCCTACCCACCGGCCTGACTAACCCACAGCTAGCGGACTTTCTCCTATGGCTCTTCGAGGTCCAAGGTTTGGCGCCCATCACCATCAGGGGATACTTATCCATGGTCGCCGACACGTACCGTCATCTCGGCCTTCCAGACCCCGGCGCCTGTAAGGACCTTTCCGACCTCATGTCCAGCTTCAGCCTCCAACGTCCGACTCAGCGTTCTCTCATTCCTCGCTGGGACCTACCTTGGGTCCTGACGTGGCTGAATTCTTCCCAGTTCGAGCCACTCGCTCTAGCCCCTCTGGCAAATGTGACACGCAAGACCTGCTTCCTTCTAGCCTTGGCCACCGCGTCCAGAGTTAGTGAGCTACACGCTCTTTCTACCCGCCCAGACTGCCTCCAGTTCAGGGCAGATCGCTCCGTGCAGCTCTTAACGGACCCCAGCTTTATTGCCAAAACAAGGTCGCCCCTAACTGCTCCACAGATCATCACCTTGCGGCCCCTGGGAGGGCCTGCCTGCTCTCCGGAGACTCGGCGACAGGATCCCGTGCGTGCCCTACGCATCTACCTGCGCCGTACCAAAGTTACCCGTAGAGGGCGCTCCCGCCTCTTCCTGCCCATACGCCAGGGCAAGACTGATATCACAGCCCAGACGATCTCCTCCTGGCTGCGCTGGGTAATACGATCGGCATACATGGATCTCTCCCCACGCGTAGCGCAGAGACTGAAGATCCGCGCACACGAAGTACGCGCCATGGCCACGAGCGTCGCATTCGATCGGAACTGCGCTGTCAAGGACATCGTGGCCGCGGTGGGCTGGCGAGCAGAATCTACCTTCGCTCGTTTCTACCTTCGGGATCTGGCGGGACAGCGAGACAACCTCGCCTTGTTGGGGGACCTCACGGTGGCACAGCACTCCCTCCCGGCGCAGCAGGCGCCGTAGGTACGCACCTAGCTCGTTACCTGGGAATTAGCAATGGGAGGACGGTCTTGGTCTCCGGTAGTACCGGGGCGGCACCCTCCTCCTATTCGTGATTCTCCCATTTGTCATGTCATCGGTAATGTTTTTGATGAAATAAATGCATTTTTCTTTAAAAGGTATTTTTTCGAAAAATACTTACCGATGACATGACACGGAGGACCCTCCCACCTGCCCCGCTTGCCGCTGGTGAGCCTAGTATCTGACTGGCGAGTCAGGTGACTCGGAACCGGATAGGCAGGTCCGGGAGACAACTCTTGGCCCCTCTGGAGGGTTCCCCGAGTGCCTCCCGGGTTGTGTGTGCACACAACGGGTTCGTAGGCTAGAATTTGAGCACGTAGTAGACACTCCCATTTGTCATGTCATCGGTAAGTATTTTTCGAAAAAATACCTTTTAAAGAAAAATGCATTTTTCAACGTCAAGCCCAAACAAACTTGGTACAGAGATACCTGACGGTAAGACTTTTCTGTGCATGCTAATTTGGATTACCCCTTGGAAAGGTCAAGGTTCACAGAAGGTCCAGAAATAAGTTTAAAAAGCCATAGATAATTTTCACAAGAATTGTTTTTTCTCAAATACTGTTTTCAACTTCAAGCCCAAACTTGGTATAGAGATATCTGATACCTGATGGGAAGACCTTTCTGTGCATACTAATTTGGATGACCTTTTGGAAAGTTCAAGGGTTACAGAAGGTCCAGAAATAGGTTTAAAAAATAGTGTTATTTTGACCAAAAAAATATTTTTCTCAAATACTATTTTCAGCGTCAAGTTCAAACTTGGTACAGAGACACCTGTTGGTAAGACCTTTCTGTGCATACTAGTTTGGTTGACCCCTTGGAAAGGCCAAGGGTCACAAGAGGTCCAGAAATAGATCAAAAATGACATATTTTCAACAAAATTGTCTTTTCTCAAATATTCTTTTCAGCTTCAAACCCAAACTTGTCACAGATACCTGATGGTAAGACCTTTCTTTGCACACTGATTTGGATGACCCCTCTGAAAGGTCATGGGTCATAAGAGGTTGACAAATGTGTGAAAATGCCAAATTTTAAGAGAAGTTTCAGGCATGGGAATTGTCCGCCTAAAGGCAAATTTGCGCTGAAATGATTTTGCTCAGCCGCCGAAAAAAAAAAAATTGTCTGCCGAAAAAAAAAATTGGGGTGCAAACAGTAACTGAGCACCGGTCATTATACACTGTGAGGCATTCGTTCAAGTGATATGCCGCCCGCTAGAGTTACGCGTCGCCTATTGTGGCTGTAACGCAGTCGTTACTTTACCGTACAAGCGGGCAATACAACACTGAACACACTCTTTTCATGCTCGCTTCCCGTTACTTTTTATTGTGTTTGGAAACGCTTCCAGAACGCGCCAGATTGCACAGATTTTAATCTAGATTTTAAAATTTCCCGGGGGGAGGCATGCCCCCCGACCCCCCTAGTTTCAGACTTTTTTCACTTTTCTAATTCCCATACCTGAAGTTTTGAATCAAGTGAGCCATAAGGGCTTTGCCATTCTTGTTAACCCCTTCCGCCCCAAGGTCCCATTTCTCACATTTTGGAGGTGTTGCCTAACGACTATGTACCAGTCACAGGAGATGGCTTGACCATGATAATTCAAGGGTAGTGCCAGATTACCTTGGCGCCTTCAGGCGCCAAGCTAACCTGGCACTACCCTTGAATTATCATGGTCAATCCAACTCCTGCTTTAGGGATCTAGGGCTAAAAGGGTTATACTTCTTTTCTTTCTTTTTTTTTTCTTTTTTTTTTTTTCTTTTGGGGTGGGTGGGTGGGGGGGGGTGGGGTAATATATTATTCATGATAGCTCAATGTAAGACTAGCTGTTCAGTACTGAGATTCTAGCCTTTAGTAGAGTAGAGCTCAGGTGATACCAGTTTTTTCAGACTGCGTAAGTCAAGATCTCACGAGGGCTGGACCTAGGTGCAGAATGAGTGTTTGGCAGATTCTTTGTGGTAAGACACCAGGGTGTATAAATTTTAACCCATTTACCCCTGGGACCCTGCAGCAGGAGATGGATTGATCATGATAATTCAAGGGTAGTGCCAGATGAGCTTGGCGCCTTCAGGCGTCAAGCTCATCTGGCACTACCCTTGAATTATCCTGATCAATCCATCTCCTACAACTGGTACATAGTCGTTGGGTGATGCCTCCAAAATGTGAGAAATGGGACCTTGGGGCTAAAAGGGTTAAACCATGTAGCGTTGCCCCATGGCCCACCTTTTTCTGAAAATTGGAAGGGATACGTTAACTTTGTACTTGGCATGAACACTGAAAAAAGTAAACGCTGATGTTTTTTTTTCTTGCAGGGTGTTGACCGGAAGGTCGCAGGCAGGGGCGGCCACCGTTTTCTTCACCTTTCAGTTCTATCGCTACCCCCAGGTCACCACTGAAAGGTCAGTCTGTGCTGCTTTCTTAGAGGAGGGGCATTAGGTACCATCACGGATTCACGGCGACTATTTTGGGAATTCACAAATCCCATTCAGCCCTGAGCCTCTACAGCAGGAGATGGATTGACCATGATAATTCAAGGGTAGTGCCAGATGGGCTTGGCGCCTGACGGCGCCAAGCTAATCTGGCACTACCCTTGAATAATCATGGTCATTCCATCCCCTGCAACTGGTATATGGTCATTAGGCAACACCTCCAAAAGTTGAGAAATGGGACCAGGTTTAAAAAAACAGCAATCACATTTCACCGTTAACTTTCCATGGTTTCACTTTTGCCGCCCAGCAACAATCCAGACTTAACCCATTACACTCTGTGGCTGATTTTGTAAAATTTGCTTATTGTCCTATGAAGGCTACATTACACATTAGGAGATAGATCAAATGTTTTAGTTTAAGGGTGGTGCCAGAATAGCTTGGCGCCTCCAGCGCCAAGCTATTCTGGCACCATCCTTGAACTATCAGTCAAATTCATTTCAAGCAATGGGTGTATCAGGATGATAAGGGTTAAACTGTAAGGCATATAAGACTAACAATTCACGCAACTGGATATCAACGTGAAATAGTAAGGTATCATTTAATGTGGTGGTTACTCCATGGTCACACACCGCTATGTTGGCGTTACATTGAAGAGTTGAGAGGGGGAAAGCTGATGAGGATCTAAATTTGTTTTCTCAAAACACATTACCGATGGTATGACATTGTGGAAAAGCCCTTAGCTAGCCTAATTTTAGCCAAAATTTGGTTGTGTCCGTATAAGGGGGTGTTGGCAGGAGTGGAGCGCCATAGACCCGGTCATGGCCTGAATAGTCTCCCCTTATTCCCACCCGGTACGAGAATACCCGTCATCCCTCAGTTTAGTTCTTAGCTAGCACTAGGAAGGTTGTGTCTGTTCGTGCTCTGCGTTTGATCTTGGACCGGTCTTCTGACCTTGGTGGTTGTGAGCTTGGACTTTGTACTTGGAACTTGTGTACTGTGGAGCTTGAGTCGGTTGGGACTGCTTGTGCTCTCTGCTGGGCCGGTTCTCTGTCGTCGACTTGGGGACTCTCTTGCCGACGAGTTAGCTTTGGGACTTCGAGCTCACTCGACTGGCGCTGTGACGAGACTTCGGAGCCTGGCCGGTCGTGACTGGCGACGAGTTTCTGCAACCGGCGGACAGTGGGTCCACTTCGGTGGAGACTGAGACGTGGGTTTGCTACCGTTTGTCGCCATGGACAGGTAATATCTCGGTGAATGCCCTCGACCGGCGCTCTAGGGTGGGAAGGAGCGCCGAGCGTAGGCACGCGCTGTACTCTTTCGAATTCGATGAGGTTCGTTTCGTCATCGCGCGCGTTTTTATTTTGCGTGACCTCGGAGGCCACGCTCGCTCGTTTCTTCATTGTACCCTCTTGTTACAGATACCAGGTTCGTACCGGCACGTTGTGTGGCGACTTTCAGTGGCCATCGGACGTGCATGCAGTCTGCCTACCCTGTGCTGGTTGCGATTCGAACAATACGTGTGTGGTGTGCGCCCCATGGCTGGAAGAAAGATGGTCGCAGCTGTGGGGCTTTTACCGCCGAGAACGACCGACTCCTGTCAGGGAACGACTGACAGACCCGGTGCGGAGTACCAAGACGGGAACCAAGCCGGTACCAGTGGCTAAGGCGTCCCGAACAAAGAAAGCTGGCAAGTCGCATACTATCGCGGAGGGCCCCACTGAGGTTACCCTTACCGTGGCGACCATGAGACCGGAGCCCGAACCCATGTCAGCGGAAGGGATTACAGTCTGTACGCCTCTGGAGGAGGCAGACAACAGGATCCTTTCCCCGGACTGGCGTCGGCAACCAAATCTACGACGCTACCAGTCCAGACACACATGGCGGATCGCAGACATGACAGGCGGGAACGACCACGTACAAGTAGTCACGCGGTGACACACGAGACTCGTTTCACCGGGACACGGCCTCGAGAGATGACCACTCTTCCACCCTCCGACAGCCCAGAGTGGAAACACGACGGACGGACGAACCAGATGCCAGGGCTCGATCCTCGCCTAGATCACAGGTTAGTGGAGACATTCCGATCTCTTCCACTGTGTTAGTTCAGTAGACCCAACCCACTATCAAGACGCAACCCGGAGAGACGACGGCCGTCGCCTCGTCGGGTTTCTGGTCGCCGCTACCGCTCTCAGGCGGGTAACCCTTCGGACTCGAGTGGTTACACTGATACACGCAGAGACTGCTTACGGCGGACCAGTTCTGTGGGGCCAAGGCGACATGCAGAAGCGGCCACGTACTGGGAGTCGCACGGTTTGCCACGAGACTCGTCCACTCCCGCCGGGACAATGACGTCACGGGCCAGTTAGCTACTGTCGCATACTAACGCGGAGGGCCCTCCTAAGGTTCCCCTTACCGTGACGAACGGAGAGGCACGCCCAGACCCACTGACGGCGGGTACTGCCCTAGAGACGACAGCTCGGCCTCAGGTCAGTGACGACTGGGTTGTGAGAGCATATATTGCGCGGTAGCGTGCAAGATTGGGATTCGTTTGTTGTCGTTTTAGGGCACCTAGTGCCTTTCTTTCAAGCTAGGCCTTTTAACCCTTTTGCCACAGGTGTTAAAATGTTGCATTCCCAGCTGCGCAGCGGTTTCGCCAGACCGCTGGGGCGCAACACCTCTTATCCTTAAAGGGGCTATAACCCTGGAACCACTGAACCGATTACTTCAGTTTTGAGAAAATGGAGATGAGACACAGAGTGGTATTCTGACTCTCATAGTTCAATTTAATGCAAATACCTTGATTTATCCCTGAAAGGGCAATTACAATCACATAAAGCTCTTTCAATAAGCATTAATTAATTAATTTTTTATTATGATTATGATTATTTGGGGCGCCCTCGCCCGGGCTATACACGCGTTGGCGCCATCTCCCGTCGTGGTTACACCGGCACTTTCTACGGCTTGCGGCAACCGCAAGTGCTACAGGACCGCTGCACTTCACACGACAAGATCCCGGCTCAGTGATGTTGGGCCACGCCTCGCCCCGACCGTGCAGACGAGAGCCCGCTCTACATGCAGTGCAGAGAGACGACTTCACGATGGGATTCCGTTCCCGGCAATAGGTCACAATCTTTCAGTTCGCCTGACTTCGGAAGCATGTGCTCACTACACAGAGACCAGGGGTACGAGAGGATCAGGAGACGACGTCCCAGTTCCGTTGGGTCGCTACACATCGGGAAGACAGGCGCTCCGAAGTATCTTCGTCGCCGTTCGAGTTCGTGGGACCGGCCCTCTGAGGCTACGCTGTCCCTTCCAAGTGCTGGGTCCACCTTCGTTGGATCGCCGCCGCCCGGGGTCCCCCGGACTTCGGAGCAGTTAGACATCCCTTCTCCTGCGTGCGAGACAGACGACTTTTCCGCTTGATTCCAGAGGACGTCGTTCGCCGTGGCTGGGCGATGATAGCTACTCCACGTCGCTACGCTCGCGGTTCCGAGAGATCTTGGATTCGCCGCCTTCTGCGTGGAGATAGAGGAGGGAGCCTCCTCGGGCTTTAGACGAAGCAGGTCCCCTCATCGCGTCCAAGCATTTCAAGTCCCTTCCTCATCCGTTCGGGTGCCGGATTCTTGTCGCCGGCTTCTGTCTCCGCTTCAGGGCGCCGGGGGAGGCACTGGTGGCTTCAACTTTGTGATCCTACTTCTCTTCCGCTGCCACCGCTTCGCTGCGGCTACAGACTGTGATCTGATGATTCGGGATACCGTCCTGCACACTTTCTCGCGGCCTACCGCGTTGAAGAGTCGGCCACGCAGGGCACCGCGCGATGGACAACTTCCCTGGCCCCCCTGGCAGACCGACAAGGAGCCTAACAAGGACTCTGGCACAGCCGATACACGCTGCTTACACCGCTGGATGTAGCAGTCTTCCAGGAACATTGATGCAGGACAGGCACGCGGTCATCGCAGACCGTCGGACAGTTTTGGCAGGGACCACTCTTCTGCGGAGGCGCAGTTCTTCTGCTGCACCGGATTTGTGGCTTACATCCGAGGGACGGAGGCGACGTTTTGTGACGCCGACGACACAGTCCCGGGAACGTCAGTGGCAGCTTTCTCCAGGCGTGCGATTGATGACTACCAAGTAGCAGTCTACCTTCATAGAGGTCAGCGCGGGTTGAGGACTGGTCCGACCGACCTCACTGCAGGGGCCGACTTCGGTCTACATCGGGGGTAGCGCACACAGTTCAGATTAAGCCCCTGCTGAGACGAGTTCTCGGCTCGTCGTATCCTTCTTCCGGCGGGGTGCTACCCTCCACTTCGCATTGGCCTAGCCGTGGTCAGCGGCGACCAAGCACTACGGTCTTCTTCTTCTAAGATGACAGCTTCGGGACCTAGCGGAAGCGTTTGTTTGCCTGGGTGGAGACGACTTGGAGTTCCGGCATGCTGCGGCGCCTGACTGGAGCAGATGGACTTGCCCTCGATAGCTCCTTGTGAAGTTACCCGCTCGGCACTGGAGATCCTGCGGCCGGGGGCGCAAGTACCGGGAGTTAGACGTGACGACAGCTTGGCAAAATTAGTTCCCGAGAGGTGGTTGGAGCTCAGTTCCGCGGCAGTATGGTCGACTCTTCTCGTACACTAGTCGGTGGATATGGTGCACGGTCTTCGTTCTATCGACTCGACACAAGTGCCTCGACATCTTGCCAGATGCTAGACAAAGACTTGAGAGCAGCGGTGCGTCTCCAGGACTTTGGGACAACTCGATGTTCGAAGTCCTAACCAGTTGGCAAGCCGGGCGGTAGGCTGGGATTCTGCCCTCTTCGCCGTCGACTAGGCTGCCTACGCTACGGGACAGGTACTACGTGTTTCTTCGCATGGATCCCGTCGAGGATGGAGTGCGTGGTCGTCCTGTTCGAGTGGGACTCCCAGTAGGACGGGAGCAGGGCAGACTAGCAGCGACTATCATTACCTTCTTCAGTTCGCTTAGGACTCATGACATGCTAGGGGATCGCCGTTCAACCTGACACCTCTTCTGCTTGGAGAAGGAGGGTGTAATTATGGGAGATGCTAGTGCGCTTGAGATCGGCGGCGCGGGGAGGCGTCGCTGTGGCCAGATCTTTTAACTTCACTGCTCGCATCGAGATTGAATGCTGCGTTATACGCGTGGTTGTCCGACATTCCCTTTGTTGCAGGTTTGCGGAGGTAGGTGAGCGTTTTCCTGGCTTGGGGGCGCTTGTCTCTTCACCAGTCGAGGTCAGCTCGTTACCACATGCCCCCCCTCTGCAGCTCTCCACTACTCGCACGAGGCTCTAGCAACTGGAACAGCCGCCATAACAACCGGGCCCTGAACTCTTCCGACACACCTGGAGATTGTGCAGCAAGCCCTCTACCACAGAGGCTTCCCTAGGGCGGCCATGGATGCTACCGAGACAACCCGCAGACCCTCAACCGTTCGAGTTGCGAGGGAAGACGACGAGCGCTGGGTGACGGGACTGACGACAGCCTTCTTTCCCTTCGGACTTGGCGAAGCCCCAGCTGACGGAATGCTTCCTCGGGCTATTCAACGCCCAGGGACGGTCTCCTTTCACTGTTCGGGACTATCTAACCATGATCGCCGACACCTACAGGTGATTACGCTCATTAGACCCGGGTGGCTGTAAGACCTCGCATTTCGGAGGCTCTCTTCGGTCTGGATGCCCATCACTGCTTCGCGTGGGCCAAGAGTGATCTACCATGGGGGCTTACGTGGTCTCAAACCCGTCCTTAGAACCCGGCACATGACGCGCTTGACGGATGTATCTAGGAAGAAGTGCTTCCTGGCGGTCCTTGACTCTACCTCCAGGGTCAGTACACTACGCGCGCTGCCCACACACCCAGATTGCTTGCAGTGCCAGACAACCGGCTTCATGCTACTGCTACCTGAACATCTTCCTGGACAAGAGGCGGCCTCCCTGACGGCGACAGATGTTTCGCCCTGCGTGTGTACGGACTCCACCCGGGAGAACAGACTTAAGGCCCCGGTGAGAACCTTACATGTGGCCTAGCCACCTCTTCCAGGGCCAGTGAACGTACGCGCTGGTGTCACACACTGGTTGCTGTCAGGTACGGACAGAAGGCGCCGTGCAACTGCTAACGTTACCAGCCTTCGGGGCCAAGTAGTGGTCGCCTTGGCTGTCATACCGCTGATGACTTTCCGCCCTTACGAGACTCCACTCGGTAGACCAGACAATAGGAACTGGTGAGAGCCTTACGTGTGGGCCTGCGCCGGACCAAGCTTGCGCAGAGGACGCACACACCTGTTTCTCCCTTTGTCCCCAGGTAGACGTGACATCTCAGCCCAGACCTGCTCCTCCTGGTTCCGGGGAGTGATCCGCCCGGCCTTCCAGGACCTCGACCTGTTGCAGCCACATGTTGAACATCGAGGCGCACGAGGTCAGAGCCTTGACCGCAAGTCCCGCTTCGACAGCACCGGTGCAGTCAAGGACTTTGTGGCGGCTATGAGAGGGCGAGCAGAGACCACTTGCGCCCGCTTCTACCTGAGGGACCTCTCCACCCAGCGGCAGAACCTCTCGCTGGTGGGAGACATCACTACAGAGCAACACTCCCTCCCGGCGCCCTAGGCGCCGCAGGTATCTTAACTAAAATTATCGGGAGTTTGCTCCGGGAGAGCGGGTCTGAGGGTTGGTCGGTTGGCAGGAGGGGCGTTTTTTCGGCACCCACCTCCTCTTCGGAATTCCACAATGTCATACCATCGGTAATGTGTTTTGAGAAAACAAATGAATTTTTCATTAAAATGCATTTTTTTGAAAAATACTTACCGATGGTATGACTCGAAGGACCCTCCCACCTACCCCGCTTGCCTCAAGTGCGCTAAGGAACTAAACTGAGGGATGACGGGTATTCTCGTACCGGGTGGGAATAAGGGGAGACTATTCAGGCCATGACCGGGTCTATGGCGCTCCACTCCTGCCAACACCCCCTTATACGGACACAACCAAATTTTGGCTAAAATTAGGCTAGCTAAGGGCTTTTCCACAATGTCATACCATCGGTAAGTATTTTTCAAAAAAATGCATTTTAATGAAAAATTCATGTTTTGCGATATTAGCTTGCACACAGCCTACCTTATGAGAAGTTTGACAACAGAAATCTGATGCATCGACGACTTCTAGAGACTGCTTCATGTAGGATACTCGTGGAGCTGGAGCTTCAAAGTTGCTGTCATGACTTGTTTCCGTATCTTTACAGACAGTTCTGTGTCAAACTCTGAAACTCAAGCAGTTTCACTGTGTGTGTCTCTGTTTGAGTCAACTTGAACAGGCAAATGTTTTGTCTCCGCAACTTTTTTTTTTTTTAGCATGAACACACGTCTGGGGCTGTGAAGCCTTTGCTGTGGCAAAACTCAGCTTGACGGTAACAGTTGGGGACTTGGATACATCGCGTGTGATTTAGTTCTCCCTCATTTGACCTAATTCTGATTGACCCCCTTGTACATGTAGCTCATGTAGCTACCAGTAGTGTTAACCTTTTGATGATGATGTCCACTTGTAATGCGCATCCACTCCATGCTAGCAGCATGCTCAGGGTGCAAAAAACAAACAAAAAAAACAACAACAAAACTTTGGTGCACAGTAGACCTAGAATTAAAAGTCAAGAAACAGGTGGGTCTCGAGGTGCCTCCGGAAGGTGCCAATGCAGTCAATGTCCCTCAGGGATTGTGGTAGTCCATTCCACAGCCTAGGTCCGCAGTGTGAAAATGCCCGGAAACCAAGTCACTTCTTTGTGTGGCTTTCAACACTTGGGGTGCAGAGTTTGGACCGGACAGCAGAACGGAGCTGCCTCGGAGGGTTATGGCGTGGGACTATTTCCTGGAGGTACTCTGGTGAGGCTGGGTCATTTATAGACATATGGTACAGAGTGAGAATCTCTTTTGGCTGTCTGTAGCACTTTTTGTCAAGGTCCTTCAGAAATCACCTTGACAAAAAGCGGTACCGGCAGCCAGAGAGTTAAGAGGGACAGCAGCTGCTTGCACAAAGGGGCTTAATGGATAACCTGAACTGTTTCTTCCCATGTTACCAGAATGCTGCTTTGCAAGCCCGATGGACAGATGACTAGTGACCAAAACAACCTGCCCTTTGTGCTTCAAAAGCTGGATCGTGATGGCACCGTGTTGAAAGGTCCCCCAGGCCTGGAGGTGGGTACTTTCGTCTCCACTCTGCTGAACGTGTACGTTTAACCCCTTCACTGCTGTGGAAAAAAGTGAACACGACCCTTGTGCAAGAGGCATAGATCCTCATGAGCCCCTGGCACTGTGGGGGGTTCATGAGGATCTATGCCTCTTGCGGAGACTAATGTATGTCCACGTTTCTTGGACGGTGTTGGCTTTTGGTCGTTGAGTCAACCAAGATTTCAGAAACAAAAATGTACATACAGTGGCAGGGAAGGAGTTAAAGCAACTGCATATTGAAGGCTTTACACTCTCATGGGAAAAGAAATCCTCTGTGAATACAGTATTCTGGAATATTAGGTTTTGAAACGTGTCGTTCATCACGTCAAGATGCTGTTCATGCCCAGTGGAAATTGTTGTCGCCTCCCTATCTTGGTGGCAAGCTGCCCTTGAACTATGTATACCTGTCAACTTGCTTGATTTTCCAACTTTTGTGTCTTGAAGATGGAAGTTTTGATCGCAGCCTTGTAGTCAGCTTCAGTAAACACCACCCAACTGCAAAAGGTATAGATCCTCATGAGCCCCCGCAGTTGCGGGGGCTCATGAGGATCTGTGCCTCTTGCTGAAATCACTTTGTGTTACTTTGATGGTTAGAGATCCTTGATGTAGCATTTACACTGATTTCAAGGAAACGGTCTGCGTCCACTGGTACTGGCGGTGAAGGGGTTAGTTCGAACCCAAAATCACGGGTACTCTGCTACCATTTTGACGCTGGTTTCACTGGCACTGTAAGTGTGACTCCCACGTCCACCTTGACGCTGGTTTCACTGGCACTGTAAGTGTGACTCCCACGTCCATCTTGACGCTGGTTTCACCGGAACTATAAGTGTGACTCCCACGTCAATCTTGACGCTGGTCTCACTGGAACTGTAAGTGTGACTCCCACGTCCAACTTGACACTGGTTTCACTTAAACTGTAAGTGTGACTCCCACGTCCATCTTGACGCTGGTCTCACTGGAACTATAAGTGTGACTCCCACGTCCATCTTGACGCTGGTCTCACTGGAACTATAAGTGTGACTCCCACGTCCATCTTGACGCTGGTCTCACTGGAACTATAAGTGTGACTCCCACGTCCATCTTGACGCTGGTCTCACTGGAACTATAAGTGTGACTCCCACGTCCATCTTGACGCTGGTTTCACTGGAACTGTAAGTGTGACTCCCACGTCCATCTTGACGCTGGTCTCACTGGAACTGTAAGTGTGACTCCCACATCCATCTTCATGCTGGTCTCGCTGGAACTGTAAGTGTGACTCCCACGTCCATCTTGACACTGGTCTCACTTAAACTGTAAGTGTGACTCCCACATCCATTTTGCTCGCAGGTTCGCTACCACCTGGACCCCACCTACATGAAGCCAGGAGAGGTTGGATTGTTCCTGGCTCACCTGGCTCGACAGACCCTGCACATTGACGTGTGGGACGGTGACTCTCTACTCTTGATCGGCTCCTGCAGTGTCGACATGAAGGTGGGTTGAACTACAGTAATAACGCTTGGACCCGCATGGGGCTTGCAGCTGTCGACACTGTTTACAGTACCTGTCGCAGCTTGCAGCTGCTGGTACTGTCAGTGGTGTAGTTATGTAAATAGATTTAACCCCATAATGCATGCATCCACTGGTACTGTTAACTGTACTGATGGCTTCATTCACAAGGGGGTTAACAAACTTAACTCATTCAGCCTGGCTCATGTATTTCCCGATTTTGGAGGTGTCATCTAACGACTATGCACCTGTTGCAGGAGATGGATTGACCATGATAATTCAAGGGTAGTGCCAGATTAGCTTGGCATCTGTCAGCGCCAAGCTAATCTGGCACTACCCTTGAATTAACATGATCGATCCATCTCCTGTTGTGCGTCAGGGCTGAATGGGTTAAAATAAAACAAACTATACAATTTTTGTCAGCGCCAAGCTAATCTGGCACTACCCTTGAATTATCATGGTCGATCCATCTCCTGTTGTAGTGCATCAGGGCTGAATGGGTTAAAATAAATCAAACTACAATTTGTGTATTGGCCCTTCAATGCAATATTTCTTCTGGTCTCATGGTACCTGAAAGAAAAAATTTCAAGTTTACCGATAGGGCTGTATTTGAGGAAAGAAAAGTTGGCTCGTTTGTACAACCCTAAAAATCACAATGTATATATTTGACGAGACACAATATCATGAAGCAGTTTTGTGTTTCTGCACATATACAGGGTTGTTTGAACAAAAGAATGTTTTTTATACCGTGTATCTAAATGTAACTTCTCTTGCAATGTACCTGTTTACAGTACCTGTGTCGCTGTGGTAACGAGGCAGTTCAGGCGACCTTTGAACTTGATGTGGTGAGCATGGACCAGTCCGACGACGGTTCAGGCCTGACTGGAGACATTCAGCGTGGTGGCAGCGTGCGACCGGTCAGCACCCAGCATAAATCCAGCGGCAAAGTTCACCTGCGTATAGCCAACGTCGGCCATACTGTGGACAGCAAGAAGGCTGCAGGTATGTGGTAGGATAGAAGAAAAACGAGCCACTAACCTCTTAACTGCAGGAACAAATGAACACCGCCCAACTTCAAGAGACTTAAAACTTCATAAGCTTGCGCAGATGCAGGGCTCATGGAGTTATATGCCTGTTGCTGACTGGATATTTTGTATGTGTTCCTTGGATGGGTGGGGTTCTTGGATGTTGAATTTACAATGATTTCAACAACACAATTGCTGGCCGCTGGCAGTGAACTAGTTAAAGGAGACTGGCTTGGTTTTGTTGTTCTTTTTATATACTTTATTGTCCCACGAGGGGAATGTTTGGCTGCCTTTCCTGGTAATTTTGGGCTGCTTTTCCTGGGGAGGAAATCAGCGCAGAAGCAGCGCCACCTGATGCACCCAGGGTTTGTTTTAATGAGCGGTGGGAGGGGAGTAACCAATTTTGTTGGACGAGGATAACCAGAGAATCCTTAGTGTGATAGCTCAAGTTTCTGATCGGCTTGGCAGGTGAACCATCATGGTCCATCCGTCTCTGCAACTGTGAACTAGTGGAGAAAACACTCCCAAATTAGAAAAACTTAGATGACTGAAATTGTTGTGACTGTCTCAGTGTCTGTTTTTTTTTGGCGTCACCATGAAATAGTTTGTGCTTTTTGCACAGTGCTAAAGCCCACCATATGTGGAGTATAGGCACCTATGCTGTAGTGTTTCCCTGTGAAATGCTATAAGCACCTAGACATGGTATTCATTCATTCATTCAGTCCTCTCTGCGCCGTCTGGTGCTTGAGGCGACGGCAAGGGAGCGCCACTTTTGTCTGTCAGCTGCTATTTTGGGTGCTGTTTGCAGAAGACATGGTATACAGCAAGCAATAATCTCAAACCATTTAATGCTTTGGGTGTCCATAGCGGTTTTAGCGGCGATGATTCCTGCAGGAATCATCGTGAATGAAACCGCTACCAACACCCAAAGGGTTAACTGCTCTTGTCCAACAGATTTGCAGCCACTGCCATCCAAGACGCAGGTCATCATCTCCCAGACAGTGGCCAGCTCCACGTTCAAGGGTGGACATCTGAGTGGAGCCCCACCACCACAGGGTGAGTCAATAGCAGAGGCTTCTGCGGCCCTTGAGTGTTTGTTTCGGATGGATCAGGCTGGATGAGCAGTCCTTGTATGGTGTCGTCTCTTTGATTGATGCAGATATAGGAGAAACACCAGTGGTAGACATCTTTTCCTTGTTAACCCTTATCATTCGGAACACACCAGTGTGTAAAAATAAGTTGACTAAAATAGTTCAAGGGTAGTGCCAGAATAGCTTGGCGCCTCTCGGCGCCAAGCTATCCTGGCACCACCCTTGAACTAAAGCCATTGGTCTATATCTTTATCTGTGAGTACCATAATGTAGCGTGCATATGGCAGCGTACACATTTGAAGCTTTCAGCCTCAGTATGATGTGGGTTAATTAACTAATCGCACGATTAGACATGTGGGATAAAACCATCTCGGTGTCAGCAGTCCTAGCCACACTTTTTCTCTATAAATTACTCCACTGAAAATAAACTTCAGATATACAGCAGGAGCCTGTTTTCAGCGACCACCCTGATGAGAGAGCACCTGTCATTAAGGACCGTCATGATGGTCTTTAATGACATGTTACATCTTTTGCCCTTCACAACCTCTCCTTAGAGACCGCTTGTCTTTTAACCCATATCATACTGAGGCTAAAAGCTTCAAATTTGTACACTGCCATATGCAAGCTACATTATAGTACTTACAGATAAGGATATAGACCAATGGCTTTAGTTCAAGGGTGGCGCCAGAATAGCTTGGCGCCTAGAGGCGCCAAGCTATTCTGGCACTACCCTTGAACTAGTTTAGTCAAACTTATTTCACACACTGGTGTATTCCGAATGACAAGGGTTAAAACCACTTTCTATTTACAATAAAGAGGTTCTGCTGTCGGTGTCACAGGAAAAGAAAATATGGGTACCCTTATGTTTTGCTGTATGAGCAGTGTACTGTACGATGAACCTGAAAGGCACATATGTGACCCGTTCCTACGAAAGGGACTATAAGTTGGACATTTTGAGTTTTGAGATATACACCATTAAAATTTACTAGCATTACAGGTGAATTTGATGCAGAAACTATTGTTGTAGACCTGTTATTAAGCGAGAAACATGCATTTAAAGTTAATCACTCAAACTGACCCAAGATGACCCCCAGCACTCTTTTCAGCCTGTAGCTCCATTCCGCAGAGCGCGACTTAAGGTCCCTTTCATGGGAACAGGTCACATATGTTCTGCTTTCATCATTTCCATCTGCATTTACAGGCACAAAGAAAGTTCGAGTGGCAAGAGCACATCATTTGACGGACAATCGTGAGGTTGCCTCTCTTCTAGTGACGGGACAAGAACGGAAGGAGGCGCTGGAAGAGACGGAACCTACACGGGAAAGTGACGCTGAACGCCTGCGCAAACTGGCTCGAATGAATGCCATCAAGAATCTCATTGGGGACGAGAATGAGAAGACGGGAACGATTTTGGTGAGTGGAACCTGGGGTGACCAGTTTGGTAAACCCGCTCAGCCCTGACACGTTACAGTACATGGACCTACCATGATAGTTCAAGGGTGGTGCAGGAATAGCTTGGCGCCTCTAGGCGCGCCAAGCTATTCCTGCAGCACCCTCGAACCCTGACTCCTGAACAGTAGTGTCGCCTTCCAGAGGACAACTCCTGACTTTAGGAATTGTGATCTTAGGCCGCTTCGTGTTGACCCCTGTTTAACAACAGACTTTTCATTTTACATTCCTGTCGCGAATAGACAACAAATGTATATAAGTGTTTAAATTAACTGACATTTAGTTCCGTAGATAAATTAAATGACATTTAGTTCAATAGAAATAATAACTCCGTGACAAGAATGTCTTGAAGTTTTACGACTACTTCACCTCTGACTGCCTCTGTTGGGGAAGTCTTGAAGGGTGAAAAGTGTCACCTGTCATTAAAGGCCACGTTTCTTGTCCCATAATTGACGGTCTCTAATATAATGGGTAGACCATCGAAAACCGATGATGTCGTCATTGTGCATGACTTCTATTTGTGGGTGCGGGTGTGGCTGGCCCAGCCAATCCTGGAGCCACACCTGCGAGGGCAATGGGGGCACTGGAACATAGCTGTCTTTCTGCGAGCTCTGGCACTGGTGATCTGTTCGCGCCGATTGTGTTCAAAGAGCGTGCAGGCTTTCCTGGTGGCAGCACGCCAGCCAGATCTGTCTTGTGCTTGTGCTTCAAGTTCCTTTACCGGGAAGACGCAGTAATTGAGGCTATCTGTTATGCAGCCTTTGAAGCGTTTCTTTGGCCGTCCTTGCTTCCTGTGGCCTTTTGAGAGTGCACCACAGGAGTTGGCGTGGCATGCGAGAATCATCCATGCATATCACATGACCTGTCCAGCGAAGCTGTGTCTTTAAGATCAAGGCTTCAACACTCACTAAGCCAGCATTATCCAGGACTTCCAGGTTTGTCACCTTGTCTTGCCATTTGATGCCCACAAGTGAGCGCAGGGATCTTGTGTGGAAACGTTCTGACGGTCTCTAATGACAGATAAACTCTCGTAAGCGTGTTGCTCATGACTGGCTTTGGTCTGAGCTGGCATCGTCTCATTTTCATCAATACCACCCTGCAATCATTTTGTTGTTTTCCATTTTCAGGGCTACAAGCAGGAGAAAACTGAACGCATGCGAGACCTGAAGACGATGGAGATTTATCGGCAGCAGACAAAGCGGGATGGAATTATGAGCATGCTCAGTCAGAACATCACGACGGAACACATCATCTTCCCTGCCTTTGCCACAGCCGAATTTTTCGAGTTTGTCCTGCGTAATCCTTACAACCAGGAACAGCTGCTGACTATCAGTTGGGACGACAAAGACCTCAAGTACGTTTATCGTTTGTATACCACATGACAGTGCTCTCAAGTATGTTTATAGTTTGTGTACCATATGACGAAGATCTCAAGTACGCTTTTAGTTTGCATACCACATGAAAATGATCTCAAATACTTTTTTAGTTTGTGTACCACATGACAAAGATCTCAAGTACGTTTTTAGTTTGTGTAGCACATGGCAAAGACCTCAAGTACGTTTATAGTTTGTGTAGCACATGGGTGACATTTTGAGGGTGATGCCACATACAGATTGACCAGGCCGGCAGTTTCTACACTTAACCCCTTGACTGCTGAGAACAATGAAACACAACACAACTGCAAGAGGTATCGATCCTCATGAGCCCCGACAACATCCACCCACAGATGGTGATTTGGTTGAAAAAATGCGAGCTTATGAACTTTGTTATTTACAAAGAATCATCAGGACTCTGAAAATGTTTTTTGATCACCGACTGCTGTTCCTGCTCTTTTCTGTTGCAGAGTGGTGACGGAGGCTCGCGAGTGGCGCCACTACAAACAGCTGTGTGGACTCAGCACGCCGATGGAGGAGGGCATGTTTGCTTCCACCTCCACCCCAGAAACCCCACAGATTCTCCTGCGGCCCAAGGAGACTGTGCACATTCCTTTCAAGTATCAGAGCTTCCACGCCGACCATTCTGTCATGCCTCAGGTAAGAGATTGGATTGTTATGTTATAGGTCATTGGAGCACGGCAGTTTAGCCTATGCTCTTTAGTTTTCAGCTCTATGCCTGCCGGCGAGCGCCAGCACACTTAGAGATCGGCTTCGCGAGAGCACTGAGATAGCGAGGCAGCCTCCTTCCCCTTACTATCAGCGCGCTAAATACCATCACTGATAAGGCACCAGCTATGCGGTCTCGCTTCCGCTGGAGATGCGAATAGCGCAGCAGCTGTCTTTGTTTACAGTACTACTGTGCTTAACCCCGATTAGCTCTTAGCCTCTGCTGCATACATCGGCGAATAAGCTGTAAATTACAGATGCTGTCTGTAAACCGGAATTAATACACCTGCAGTTGTGAGTGATTATTTGAACATACGTCGTCTTGTAGAGGAGAAATTGTACTATCTTTGGACACCAAACATGCTGGGGTAATCTGCGTGGATGTTTGTCATGCACTGGCTCAAAGTATCACTAGGAGACGGATTAGATGCCGCCTTCTGTTAGTTTATCATACTTTTCATTGCATCACAGTTCAAAAACTGAAGTTTTTGGAAAGTTCAGACAAAGTCAGTGCTGTCAACAGATGTCTTAACTGGCATATCCCATGCTAAAATCTTCATGAACCACATACCTGAGTCCTGCTAAAGCCGGATTGGTGGGCCAAGTGAAAACGGTAATCCATTCAGAGCACGCCGACATGAAGTATGCGAATTTCACCAATACAGTCAATGTTTTTAACAATATCACAATTTTAGCACAGTTTAAAAACAATGCACAAAGCAGAGGTTTACTGTTTGCTGTTAAGAGATTCAGTTCCGGCTTAGTGTCATTAAAATAGCTTAAAATGAGTGTGTCTACATGGTCACTATGATGCTGTGTCTAAACTTGATAGGCCGATCAGTTTCATTTTTTGGACGAGTGACAGTCTGTGAATACCTGATGAAAAATGTGCAGAAACCAAAGCCAAATGCTCTGTCAGAAGGATCTCTCTGTGCCCAAGCCTTCCTTTTCAAGATATTAACGGTTGCATGAGCATGACTGACAGTCATCAACAGAAAGAGTTTCATTAAATGTTACCGAAAAATCACACGTTTGTGAATGTCTGTACAGCCTGTGCGCTCCACTTGTTTTCTTAATTTGACAAGCTTTGCACGACACATGCAACAAATTGTTTTAGAATGCTTCTCTTCCTGGTCGTTGAGCACATCAATGTTGTAACACGAAAATATATCACTGGTGTATTTAGTGCACAGAAACACAGATTTGTTTTTGTCTTTGACTGCTCGTCTAGACCTTCTACCACAAAGTCTACACAAAGAATTCACGGCTTCCAAATGTCTTGGAAAGGAATGTTCATTCTCCATGGCTTTAACACGCTATACTTTACATTATATGCATCAGATAAGGGTACACATTGGAGTGATACATCCGGCACAGAAAACAAGTCATTTACACACAAGCACTGCTGTCTACAGCGGAAGGAAAGTTCCTCAAACTACACACGTTGTAATCAAGTCATAAGCACAGAATTCGAAGAGCTCATCAAACCAAACTTATATGAGCTTGAAGAGGACAATTTCAAGCATAGTATTACATAATGATATTTACGATTGAAACTTTTTAGACACGGTAATAATAAGTTATAAACAGACTAAACGTATCACATGCCTGACAGACTTCAACAGGGAACAAAGAGCACAACGCTTCCCGCCAGCAGCTAGGCTGGAGCCTGCTATGACCCGCGCGCACTTATCAGTGAAGTGGGTCACGGCTGGCACAGAGCCCAACTAAACAGAGGAATTCTAAGAAGGGTGAACTGCCGTGCGTGGGAGATGAACAGACCAAGGGAGTTCAAGGGTAGTGACAGATTAGTTTGGTGCCTGGGACAGATGGCGTGTGATAGTTCAAGGGTATTGCCATACTTTCTGGACACCTGGAAGATTGATCATGACAGCTGAACCCATCCTGCCTCGATGCACTACAGCAGGAATTGGATCGCCCATGATAATTCAAGGGTAGTGCCAGATAAACTTGGCGCCTTGAGGCACAAAGCTAATCTGGCACTATCTTTGAATTATCATGGGTGGTCCTCAGCTGGCACATTGTGATAGCTGACATCGCCAACTTTGGGACATGCAGCCTTGGGGCTAATTGGGTTAAGGCTAGTACCAGAATGTGCATGCATCTTCTCAAAGAATTGACGTGTAGCCGGTTCCTGACTGACGGGTCAGCGCTAACCAATCAAAATGCGCGAATGAGACACACCCGCGTGATGCGAGAAATCGGCTATGTTGGTCCGACATTGAGGCTGGTGAGGAAGTTAACGGAGAGAGAAAAGAAATGGCGAAAACGTGTGCGTGGGGGTCTTTGCAACAGCGATTTCATATATCCTGAGCGTCTAGAATGTGGTGTAAGGTTCATACCATTCCCAAAACCCCGTCGTAGCCATGCAATTGCATGCGATGTATCAAATTGTGTAGTCTGTAGACCGCCGCTGACGAGTCGAGCAGCCTGCACAGTCAGTGAACGTCAAGTACCGGGATGGAAACTGACATCTCTTCGTTTGCACAACTGAAGGTCAGTTCATATTCATTTCTCCTGAATTTGTTCATTATAAAAATGAAACGGGTAATGTCAGTTTGCCCATGTAAATATCTGTTGTGAAGGCCGAAGGTGGTAAGATCACTCATACAGCAAGTCCGGCGTTTCTCAGTAGCTACTATGGTGAAAGCACAGTGTACGAGTGCGAGAGATAGCTCTGTTGAATGTTTCTTAACCCTCATCATTTGGAATACAACCAGTGTGTGAAATAAGTCTAATATAGTGCAAGGGTAGTGCCAGAATAGCTTGGCGCCTCTAGGCGCCAAGCTATTCTGGCACCACCCTAGTCATGTTTATCTGTAAGTACTCAATCAGTCAATGTAGCTTGCATGGCAGTGTACAAATTTGAAGCTTTTAGCCTCGGTATGATATGGATTAATTTTATTTACAGCATTTTGTCAATGGCGAACCGTCAGAAGCGTTTCCAGACCCGCTGCCAGCATGCCCTGCTTTGCCCAGCAGTGGGACAAGTCACACACACCAGCGACCACCTCCCAAAAAGCGACCATCGACAGAGCTGCATCAAAAACGTTCACGCAAAACACTGGTTGCTCCACGGTATGCACCGATTTGCATTTCACAATCTCTTTATATCTAAGCATACTCACGGTTCCTTCACACACTCTTTCATACACACTAGCACACTCTCTCGTACACAAAAATATACATTTTACACATGCACACACTACAGGAACACAAACAGCAGTTTCTACGATGCAAACAATCTGTTTATTTTAGGCAAAAGACGTGGCTGCACACAAGTATGTAAGATGCCACGAAACAAGCTCCTATGGTGGCAACACCCTTTGAGTTTACAGCAACAAACACAATGTGATTTACTACATATCTTTAACTTCATGTTTGTTGATGTAAACTTTGACAAAGGGTGTACATACAATATGAAAATTATCCATTTAACTAATACATTAATTTTTAATAATATTATCACTGTACAAGTGCAGCTACAGATGCCAAGTGTGACCAGGAAGAATACAGTGTCATTCATGTCTGTGCAACAAGTTTGTCCTCCCCCTTTTAGCTTTGCCTTTCTCGTTTTAAATGCTGTTCAATTCAGGCACTGTTTGTAACAAAGGTTTTGCTGTTGTTGTCAACAGTACAAGTGCAGCTACAGATGCAGAGTCTCTAACTAGCACACAGAAAAGCAGTGAAGACATTTAAAGGTCCTCAGCACCACAAGATAATCTGGTCTGCTCAATCTGATTTAATATGAAATCTCCACAATCAAGTGATGTAGTCAAAGGCAACAGCTCCTGTTCCATAAGTGGTACCTGTAACATAGAATAAATAAAATCGAACATTCTGTATTTATATCACAGTTGACGACTGCTTTCTAACTGTGTCATTACACTGCCGTACTGATTTCATTTGTTTCAGATTTGATCCTTTGCAGAGAAGAAGCATCTCAGGGTGCAGCTTGAGGCAACTCGCGCTCATGTGCAGAAACTTGAACAGCTGTGTGCCAGCCAAGCCATATATGCCTGCAGGATTTTGAGCAGAATTTAGATAATCATTTTAACCCACTGACCTCTCACGTCCCCTTTGGCCCATGTTTACATAGCATTAAACTATGAGACATAAATATAACTAAATGTGGATATGCAGTTGTCTGAGCATTTATCTCAATGTGACTGCTCTGACAACTGCATATCCACATATAGTTATATTTATGTCAGTTTAATTCCAGTGCCCCCATTGCCCTAGCAGGTGTGGCTCCAGGATTGGCTTGGCCAGCCACACCCGCACCCACAAATAGAAGTCATGTACAATGACGACATAATCGGTTATGATGGTAAAATTAACCTGTGGGGTGTTTGAAACCATTAGTTCTTATTCATTTCTGCCTCCTTAGTTAACTTATCATCCATGCTGAAGAATGACTCATGAGCTCCTACAACTGCAAGGACTCACATAATGTGCTCTTTTGGGACAGTTCTAGGATGACATGTTTTCCATACTTTTAAATGTGCTGTTATAAATAAACCTTCTACATGTCATCAGCAGTCATTTTTGCACATGCAGACAGAGAGAGAGAGAGAAAGAGTGTGTGTAAATTAATTATGTGCGTACAGATTTACTTTCCACACTCACTGTTCACCGTGCTAATGCACAGGGACAACACACACACACACACACACGAACTGTACACAAGTATGCATACAGGTATATTGCTTACATACACAATTGTGTGAACATACAATTCTAATAACAGTATCTTCAAATTACACAGTTTCAACCAGAATATGCACACTGAAGTAAAACTTACCTGTTGTCATCAAAGATTGCAATGATGGGCTTCCTTTTCTTGTTAACGTTTCCGTGAAATAATCTGAATCATGATGGAAACTGGCTCAGGAGTGGAATTTTTTCATGGGGTGTGTCCCATTGCTGTCGGATGGCAAGCACATGAGCGAGTCTGAAAAAAAAAAAACACAGCTAAAACTTAAAGCACGGCAACACACAAGCTTATGAAGTTTGTAAGCAAACCATGCCATATGCAGCATTCTGCTCAGTTTTAGTACATTCGCAGGCTTTATCAAAATTCTTGCACAAACGATAACACAAACTCTCCTTCGTCAATGGAACACACGGCATCTCACAGTATAACAAACTGTCAACGGCTAAAACTATGACAAGCACGTACAGTCTATACTTTTAATGCATAATGTAGAATTGATACATACCCTGCGTTGCATGTGCAGAAAGCATCCGTAATCATCTTCTTCGTTGGGTCAATGGACAGGTGCACAGAGTGTGGCTTTCCGTCACTTGGCCGCTCAGTTGACTGCGGAAAATTGTTCCGTGCACGTCAAAGCCAGATGAAGCACACAAAATTCGGACGCTTTGAATGTACTGCTCACAGCTAAACAAATCTGCACGTTGTCTCTGCCTAAGGGTGATAGGGTATGGCAAGTATTGCTCCGAAATATCGTCGGGAATGTCTGACAAGCGCGCACTTACACACATGGATGCAGCCATAATCGCTTTCCGCTGTGGCACGTTGTTTGTCGGACCAGCGGGTCAAAGTCGAACGCTGGGTCAGTGGGCGGAGTTATCTCTGAGCAGGCTACACGTCAATTCACTCATCTTACTTTGCAAATTGTGTTGGTTAACTCATTCTGCCCCAGACACACCACAGCAAGATCTGGATCGAGCACGATAGTTCAAGGGAGATGCCAGAATAGCTTGGCGCCTATGGGCACCAAGCTATTCTGGCATCCCCCTTGAACTATCATGGTCGATCTGTGTCCTACACTGCAAAGCAGTCTTCAGAGGACAACGGCAACATTTGGGGGATTCGGTGTTGGGGTACAGTGAGTTAAAAAACCTGAGAATCAACGAGTTTGGGGTTTTTAACACGTCAACATCTAAGGTGGAAATACATCAGATTGTAGGTCTGTCCTTTGAAGTTCAGGAGTCAGGTGTTCAAGGGAGGTACTAGAATTCCTTGGTACTTGGAAGTGCCAAGCTGTTCTGGCACATCCATTGAATTATCCTAGTTGATTCATATCTTGTTCTGACCCTTTGTCTGTCGGTGGTTTTGGCACGATGATTCCAGCAGGCTTAATTTGGCAAGGCAGCTAGGATGCTTCATAACGGTGAAGAGCTGCATGTGACGTCAAATTGCACTGCATATTACAGTGTCAGAGACAGTGAGAAATAGAAGCCCTGTTGGTACATTGTTATAATGCTTCCTCTGCCCCAACAGCATATTGAACTGTTTAAGTACAATACTGCCCACCCTTTGCAGGGCCCAAGCAGCCCATTCGACAAGGAGAGGACTGTTGACAAGACAAAACTACCACAACAAGATGATGCCCTACAGAGCAAACTGCTCTATGTAAGTCTCTCTCACTCACAGACCAAGTCACGGTTTGATAGTTGTTACCCAAGGCAGAAAGTCTTTCTCACTCACAGACCAAGTAACAGTTTGATGGTTGTTACCCAAGGCAGAAAATCTTTCTCACTCACAGACCAAGTAACAGTTTGATGGTTGTTACACAAGGCAGAAAGTCTTTCTCACTCACAGACCAAGTAACAGTTTGATGGTTGTTACACAAAGCAGAAAGTCTTTCTCACTCACAGACCAAGTCACAGTTTGATGGTTGTTACACAAGGCAGAAAGTCTTTCTCACTCACAGACCAAGTAACAGTTTGATGGTTGTTACCCAAGGCAGAAAGTCTTTCTCACTCACAGACCAAGTCACAGTCACAGTTTGATGGTTGTTACCCAAGGCAGAAAGTCTTTCTCACTCACAGACCAAGTAACAGTTTGATGGTTGTTACACATGGCAGAAAGTCTTTCTCACTCACAGACCAAGTCACAGTCACAGTTTGATGGTTGTTACCCAAGGCAGAAAGTCTTTCTCACTCACAGACCAAGTAACAGTTTGATGGTTGTTACCCAAGGCAGAAAGTCTTTCTCACTCACAGACCAAGTCACAGTTTGATGGTTGTTACACAAGGCAGAAAGTCTTTCTCACTCACAGACCAAATCACAGTTTGATGGTTGTTACACAAGGCAGAAAGTCTTTCTCACTCACAGACCAAGTCACAGTTTGATGGTTGTTACACAAGGCAGAAAGTCTTTCTTACTCACAGACCAAGTAACAGTTTGATGGTTGTTACCCAAGGCAGAAAGTCTTTTCTCACTCACAGACCAAGTCACAGTTTGATGGTTGTTACACATGGCAGAAAGTCTTTCTCACTCACAGACCAAGTCACAGTTTGATGGTTGTTACACAAGGCAGAAAGTCTTTCTCACTCACAGACCAAGTAACAGTTTGATGGTTGTTACACAAGGCAGAAAGTCTTTCTCACTCACAGACCAAGTCACAGTTTGATGGTTGTTACACAAGGCAGAAAGTCTTTCTCACTCACAGGCCAAGTCACAGTTTGATGGTTGTTACACAAGGCAGAAAGTCTTTCTCACTCACAGACCAAGTAACAGTTTGATGGTTGTTACACATGGCAGAAAGTCTTTCTCACTCACAGACCAAGTCACAGTCACAGTTTGATGGTTGTTACCCAAGGCAGAAAGTCTTTCTCACGCACAGACCAAGTAACAGTTTGATGATTGTTACCCAAGGCAGAAAGTCTTTCTCACTCACAGACCAAGTCACAGTTTGATGGTTGTTACCCAAGGCAGAAAGTCTTTCTCACTCACAGACCAAGTAACAGTTTGATGGTTGTCACACAAGGCAGAAAGTCTTTCTCACTCACAGACCACGTAACAGTTTGATGGTTGTCACACATGGCAGTGTGTGTCTCTTGCTCACGGACCAAGTCACGGTTTGATAGTTGTTACCCAAGGCAGTGTGTCTCTTGCTCACAGAACACGCAACGTTTTGATAGAAGGTGTTCCCCAAGGATAAATTGCATGTCGTACCCACCCCCACCCCCTCTCCTTTATGGAGAGATGTGTGTGAGAAATTATTCGTTTTGTAAAATGCGACTCTTTGGGTCCATTGGCATTTTGTTGTACAGTCGACTCCACTTCACTTTTGAACGCTCCTGACTGCACATTACTTTACATATTACATTGTTTGGATTTAGCCCCACACTGAAAACGTTGGCATGATCAAACTGCGAGAGACATAGATCCTCATGAGCCCCCACAGTTGCAGGGGCTCATGAGGATCTACGTCTCTTGCTAAAACCTGCTGACCACCTTCTTTGGTGTTGAATTAAAGATTTCAAAACACAGTCTGCTGTGAAGGAGTTAATTACAGACAAATTTGGGTTCTCTGGCGTGTTCTTGTATCCATGCTCCTGGCGCTTTATGATATCCTAAGTTTATTGTGCATCAGCTGACAGTCTTTTTCACCGCCACACAGGTCAAGTTTATGGCTGAAGACAACAAGCCCATGACAATCCTGCGACTGAGAGTGGAACCCCAACCCCACATCATCGACCAGACCTTTCGCTTCCACCACCCAGAAAACTCCTTCCTCAGGAAATCCATCCGTCTGCCGCCATTCCACACGCTGCCAGGTAATATTGACCACCCCCAGAGTGTCCTTAAAAACATTTGGACAGCGCTCCTTTTCTTTCCAAGCTCCCAAAGTGTGAAATGGCCTTCCCCATGATATTCGCCATGCACCATCTCCAGCACCAGCAGGACCTCTATCATGTCTTTGTGGATTTTAATAAAGCGTTTGACAGGGTGTGGCATGCAGCCCTTTGGTCCACCATGAAGCTATACAACATCAATGCCAACCTGATCAAAGTCATAGCAAACCTTTACAACAAGGCCACTAGCGCAGTCTGCTTCAACGGCAAAATAGGAAACTGGTTTAGGACTACAGTTGGAGTCAGACAAGGCTGCTTGCTCTCACCTACTCTTTTCAACATCTTCCTGGAAAGAATCATGACGGACGCTCTGAAAGATCATGAAAGAACTGTCAGTATTGGAGGCAGAACAATCACAAACTTGCGCTTTGCGGACGACATTGATGGCCTTGCAGGAACAGAGAAGGAGCTAGCTCAGCTGGTGGAAAAGCTGGATAGTACAGCCATTGCATATGGGATGGAAATCAGTGCAGAGAAGATCAAACTGATGACCAATAACGCCAGTGGCATTGGCACTGAAATCATGGTTGGAGGCCAAAAACTGGAAACAGTTAAGAAATTCAAATACTTAGGAGCCATTGTGACAGATGAGGGATCAAAACCAGAAATACTGTCCAGGATTGCGCAGACAACAACAGCACTGACAAGATTGAAGACCATATGGAAGGACAGAAACATCACACTCAGCTCCAAGATAAGACTGATGCGCTCCTTAGTCATCTCAGTGTTCTTGTATGCCTGCGAGTCATGGACCCTCACAGCAGAACTTGAAAGGAGGATACAAGCCACTGAAATGAGATGATCTTGGGCCATTTTCAGGTCTAGATTGAAAACATATTTGTTCAATCTGGCCTTTGAAAGGGATTGATAAATGCTACGTTTTCCCATCAACATGTATATATCTGATCAGGCTCTTGAAATGTTATGTTTATTATTTTATAGTATTGTGTCAGTGTAAAGCAGGGCTGCGTGCTGGCACCGACCCTCTTCACCATCTTTTTTAGCATGATGTTGAAGCAGGCCACAGTGGACCTCGATGATGATGATGCAGTGTACATCAGGTATCGTCTCGATGGCAGCCTGTTCAACCTCAGACGACTGCAGGCCCACACGAAAACCCTAGACCAACTGATTCGTGAGCTGCTTTTTGCTGATGACGCTGCCCTCGTTGCACACACAGAGAGAGCCCTGCAGCGCATCACGTCCTGCTTCGCAGACACTGCCCAGCTCTTTGGACTCGAGGTCAGTCTGAAAAAGACAGAGGTCCTCCATCAGCCGGCACCCAAGACAGTGTATCGCCCTCCTCACATCACCATTGGCGAGTCTGAACTAAAGTCAGTGCACCAGTTTACTTACCTTGGCTGCATTATCACGTCGGACGCCAAGCTGGACAAGGAGCTTGACAGCAGGCTGGCAAAAGCGAACAGCACTTTCGGGCGACTTTTCAAGCAGGTGTAGCACAATCAACAACTGAAAACAGGCACCAAGATCAGCGTGTACAGAGCTGTGGTCCTCACCACCCTGCTGTATGGTTCCGAGTCCTGGGCCCTCTACCGCAGCCAACTACGACTCCTCGAACACTTCCACCAGCGCTGCCTGCGCACCATCCTGGGCATTCACTGGAGTGACTGTCACCAACGTCGAGGTCCTTGAACAGGCTGAAACTGTGAGCATCGAGGCTTTGCTGCTGCGGTCACAGCTCCGCTGGGCGGGGCATGTCTCCAGGATGGAAGATCATCGCCTACCAAAGATCACCCTGTTCGGCGAGCTTGCTACTGGACACCGTGACAGAGGGGCACCAAAGAAGAGATACAAAGACTGTCTCAAAAAGTCACTTAGTGCCTGCCAAATCGACCAACACCAGTGGTCTTCGCTTGCTGTGGACCGTGACACCTGGCGCTCCACCATTTACAAGGCAGCTGTCTCCTTTGAGGACTCTCGCAGAGCTAGCCTTAAGGACAAGTGGCTCAGGAGAAAAAACAGAGATACCGCAACTCAGAACCCTGGCCATACCTCCCCCTGCAGCCACTGCGGTCGAACCTGCCTGTCCCGGATTGGCCTCCGCAGCCACGAACAAACCTGCAGACATCGTGGGCAACTCCTATAAAATCTTCGTTCACGAAGTCAAGCCAAGAGATTATGTCAGTGTGCATTTGGATGTATGAATGATTGCGTTTTTGTATGTTGTCGGTACCTTAGTTAGTTAATTTCAATTAGTTAGATTATCTAGATGTAAAGCACTCTGAGCCTTTCTTTGTGGGGATATTTGGCTATAGAAGAGTTATATATTATTATTATTATTATTATTATTATTATTATTATTATTATTATTATTATTATTATTATTAAACATTACGGGAGAGGGGAGGGGATTTACTGAAAACAAAACTTTTAACCCCCTTGTGTGTGTAGCTACCAGTGCTGTAAACAGTTCTGGTAACTGCGTGCACAAGTTGGTTAGAAAAGAACTTGACAGTCACCCATAAATCAGACACTACAGTGGGGTTGGAATGAGGGGGGGGGGGGGGGGGGGGGGAGCAGGTGACAGTAAGGAACGTTATCATGGTTTCCCACAAGTTGAAAAATCAAACCAGTTTTCCTCGTGTTCACCCAAACTGATGTAGAGCAGGGGAGTAAGGAAAAAGTTGCACCTTTAGAAACACACCTCGTTAAAGAGAGAAATTTAACCCTTTTAGCCCCAGATCCCTACAGCAGGAGATGGCTTGACCATGATAATTCAAGGGTAGCGCCAGATTAGCTTGGCGCCTTAAGGCAACACCTCCAAAATTTGAGAAATGGGACCTTGGGGCCAAAAGGGTTTAGGTGGAAAGTGGAGGAAAAAATTCGACTTGGAAAATATTGTTGCTCCTTTCGTAGACGGAAAACGTACGTGGCTGATAAAAAGAGTGCGTTTCTATTGACAAGAGTGTTCTTTCTGTGCCTGTTGTTCAGGTGCTCCAGTGGGAGGGTCGTCGGTGAACCAGGTCTTCCTGCGCTGCAGCGAACCCAACGTGATACTGGACTGTAAACCCACCCAGCCAGGGGAGCCTCACGACATCTTCCTCAAAGTAGGTTCTCTTCACTCAGCTGGACGATTTTCCTTGAGAAAGTTCACTTTCCGCACATTGACTCACCCTGCCCGCGATGCACCACAGCAAGATATGACTCGACCATGATAGTTCAAGGGCGGTGGCAGAATAGCTTTGCGCCCGTAGGCGCCAAGCTATTCTGCCACCGCCCATGAACTTTCTTGGTCCATCTGTCTTCTGAATTGTAATGCAGTCCTCAGAGGATAACTCCAACATGTGGGTATTTCGTACCTCGGGCACAATGAGTTAAGCTCAGTGTGCATGTAGCCACTGGTACTGTTTACAGCCACTGGTACTGTTTACAGCCAGTGGTACTGTTTACAGCCACTTGTACTGTTTACAGCCACTGGTGCTGTTTACAGCCACTGGTACTGATTACAGCCACTGGTGCTGTTTACAGCCACTGGTGCTGTTTACAGCCGCTGGTGCTGTTTACAGCTGCTGGTACTGTTTACAGCCACTGGTACTGTTTGCAGCTGCTGGTACTGTTTACAGCTGCTGGTGCTGGTGGCTGCATGCACAAAGGGGTTAACCCATTTAACCCTAAAGCCGCATTTCCCAAATTTAGGACTATGTATTAGCGGGAGATGGATTGACCATCAGAATTCAAGTGTCGTGCCAGATTAGCTTGACACCATCAGCACTACCCTTGAATTATCACGGTCAGTCCTTCTCATGCCGTAGTGCATAGGGGCTAAAGGAGTTAAGGATGTCCGTGCTTGTGATCAGTGCAGGGACAATGCGTGTGATAAGCTTTCCTGCAGTCACCCCCCCCCCCCCCCCCCTTTACATCACGGATTGCCCTTGATCTGATTGCTGTCAGCAATACACATGGATCTCGCATAAAGCCCTGCAGCTGAAGGGGCATGTGAGAATCTCTGTTTCCGAGGTGACAACCACCCTGAAGACAAACTGCTATCACCTGCTCGAACTGTCAGCCAACACTTTTTTCTGTGTGCAGGTTGCTATGGGCCCTTCGCCGCAGATCAAGCGATTCTTTGTCACCATTTACATCGACCCCTTCCTGTCCAAGCCGATTCAGATCTGGCAGTGCTACGTTCACGCTCTACAGCGCGTCGACATCAACACTATTGAAGGGCAGACCAGTCGCATCAGCCTTCTACTCAAGTGAGTGTCTGGTGTTGGCATTCTGGCCTAAGCACTCCCGGTATCACCCAGTAGAGTGAGATGACGATGAGTCCCGTGGTGCTGATGGCTCCACACCGACTTCAGGGAAACTCCAGTGAATTTATTAGAGGTAGAGGTCGGGTGGCAAAGGAGTGCTAAAACAAGGAGGGAGGGGGAGGGGGAGGTTCTGAGAAAGAAGGTACAGTCGACTTTGCTTCTCCCATTTAACCTCAAGGCCACGTTCCCCATATTTTGGAGGTGTCACCCAACCAGTCGCATGAGAAGGATCGACCATGATAATTCAAGGGTAGTGCCAGATTAGCTTGGCGCCTTCAGGCGCCAAGCTAATCTGGCACTACCCTTGAATTAGAATGGTCGATCCTTCTCATGCTTTAAGGCGTTGAGGCTGAATGGGTCATGACAATGTTGGATACAAGTAAAACAACTAAAGTTAGCTATACTGACGCTTCTTCAGGTTTCCAACTACACTCTTACCCCATATCATACTGAGGCTAAAAGCTTCAAATGTGTACACTGCCACACACAAGCTACATTACAGTACTTACAGATACGGACATAGACCAATGGCTTTTAGTTCAAGGGTGGTGCCAGAATAGCTTGGCGCCTAGGGGCGCCAAGCTATTCTGGCACTACCCTTGAACTATTTTAGTCAAACTTATTTCACACACACTGGTGTATTCCGAATGATAAGGGTTAAAGGACTTGGCCTGTAACAGACTTTGGGTATCACAACTAACAGATCTGGACCCCAGTGTTTTTTGTTATAGCCCGAGTTCACTGTGTCAACTGTCTTTGTTCACTAGAAAAGTGCTATTAAACTTACATCTTCTTTTTTTTCTTTCTTTTTTTTCAACAGGGGCACACAAGCGACGCGTGTTGTCAAATGTTTCTCCTCACACCCTGATGAGATGACTCTCGCACCGGCCGACCCCTTTGTTCTGGCTGCCGGGGCCGTACACGAACTGGCTGTGGCTGTGCGACCTTTGGCCCCTGGGACCAAATTCTTCTTCTTGAACGTTGTGGACGTGGAGTATCATCAGCTGGTGAGGTCATGGTTGGTGTGCACGTCGTGTCGCGCACCGTTGGTTTCGCGGGCGTTTGCACTGGTGCTGCCTGTTGGAGGGGGGAAAGGATGCAACAAGCGTATCACGTACACCAACCCCTACCCTGTACGCAAGAACTTCAAGGTGAGAATTCATTATGTTACGATACAATCACTTTGTGTAACCCCCTTGCCCAGAACGTCCACAAGGGACAAGGGAGTTGCAACATCGCAGCTGCTTATTTTCTTGACCCATTTAACCCAAAGTCCACATTTCCCAAATGTTAGAGATGTCACCTAATGACTGTGTGCCAGTTCTGGGAGATGGATCGACCATGATAATTCAAAGGGAGTGCCTTCAGGCGCCAAGCTAATCTGGCACTACCCTTGAATTATCATGGTCGTTCCGTCTCCTGGTGAACTGCGTCGGGGCACTTCTACCCCAAAAGGTTAAATCAAAAGAGTCGGTGTAGCATGAAATTTTAGGTGTCATATTTATGATCGCGGGAAACAGAAGTTGCTCGCTTGTGTTATATTTTCTGTTCCTCGCGTTACACTTTGAGTTAACTTTTTCTTGGCATCGTTTGGCAAAGATTGAGATGTCACACTGATGATCTCATGAAAGAAGATGAATCGCTTATATTATGTTCGCTTGTCTTGTATTCTGCTTTATGTTTCACAATTCCATCTCTTCACATCCGTGCAGGTGATGACGGACAGACCTGACTTGCTGACGTTCAAGGAGTCCGTGTTGGAGCTTGAAGGTGGAGCTTCTCAAGCCATCGGGCTCCGCTTCTCCCCAGTGACACAGCCAGGAATAGCCGAGCTCCTTGTCTTTATCAACGATGAAGAGGACAAAAATGAAGAAACTTTCAGAGTGACATGCGAGTTCAAGTACATGGCGGAATAGATTGTGCCATGTGGTGGGGGAGGGTTTGAAATGACTGAAGAACAATACGTACGAGGATGGTGCATGCTGGAGTGATCAGGCAATATGGTCCCAGTATACTGCTAGCAAAGTCCTCACCATCAAGGAGCCTTACCTACTTTCTTTGACCAGTGCCTGACGTAGGGATTTGCTCTGTTGTGGGATCATCCAACTGACAAAATATCAGTCGCCATGTAAAGTAAAGTTTGGATTGAAATTGTGAAATTGATTGTTGCATGGGTTTTGTTTCTTGTGATTCCTGTTGTCCGTCCAAGATAACTGTGATATTTAATTCATTTTTTACTTTTTCAGGATAAATGTGTTAGGGGTTTTGTGAGTTTTAACACACTCAGCCCTGAAGTCGAAATTTCACAAATCTGATGTCCTTCGAAGACTAAGAATCAGACATGGAGACAGACTGAGGATGATAGTACAAGGGTGCTGTCAGATTAGCTTGGCGCCCCAGGCGCCAAGCTATTCTGACAGCACCCTTGAACTATCATGTTTGATCCATCACCTTTTACAGTGTGACATCAGGGCTGAGTGTAAGAGAGTTATTGTTGCACGTTGTTGTTGTATACTGGTCATGATGCAGTGAAGGAGATGGTAACTGAAGCAAATGTTTGGGTTATGGTGATCAGTTTTCTGTTGAAACAATGCACTTTTTTCGTGTTGAGTATTCATGAGATGAAGGTCGCAAATCAAAAGCAATGTGTAGTCGATAAATAGTTGATGTTATTTTGAGTTTCACATTGCTGCAGGCCATGATTCACGTTACTTTGAGTTTCACATTGCTGCAGGCCATAATTCATGTTACTTTGAGTTTCACATCGCTGCAGGCCATAATTCACGTTACTTTGAGTTTCACATCGCTGCAGGCCATAATTCATGTTACTTTGAATTTCATGTTGCTGCTTGCCATAATTCACGTTACTTTGAGTTTCACATCGCTGCAGGCCATAATTCACATTATTTTGAGTTTCACATCGCTGCAGGCCATAATTCACGTTACTTTGAGTTTCACATCGCTGCAGGCTATGAATCCAAGAGAGGTATCCCATTTTGGAACAATAAAAGAACACTTCAAAGAACAACATCAAAAGAATGTTGTAGGTCATGGTGACCAAGACAAACGTCGCCTTTGCTCGCCTGACCTTTGATCACTCAGCTTTTTAAGGAAAGTGAATGTCTGTGTGTATACAGTTGACTGATGATAATATCAGACATTTCAGTGCACTTCAACTTCAAGTTGAACTGAAATGTCAGACAATCTGAGCTTTACGGATACTGAATACACTTTTCCTGTAGCTTCGTTTAACAATAAACAAAAGATGTTGGTCACCTGAAGTTTTTGTTACGTTTGAAGTTCACTGTAGATTTGTTCACAACCTTGCCATATATTGTCAATGTTTCAACTGGAATAGTTTTTGCATGGGAGATAGGTGTCATGTATTACTGTGAATGAAATTGGTGGTGCATTTGCTTTTGTTGCACTTCAGTTGAAATCAGTGCTTTCCATCCATTTCAGTCACTTATAAGTTATTGAATGACTTTTGCATCTTTTCTAGCTTTGGGGGATGGATCGGCCATGATAGTTCAAGGATAGTGTCAGATTAGCTAGAAGAGCTATCATGGTCGGTCAACCTTCTGCTCTGGTGTTTTTATGGTGAATGTTTGAAGAGGAGTGACAGAGTGACAATTACAATATGGACTTGATACTCGGCAAGTTTACTCAGGCTAATGGAGTCACTGTTGCTGTGTTGACGTAAATCTACCCAGGGTGAATCTGTCTAGAGGCAATCCACCCAGGCTGGATTGCACACAGTGTAGATTTGTGTTGTGCACTCAGATTTCTCAGTTTGACAGGTTCCTGCATAGGTAGATTTACGTGGTATTTCATGTAGAATCGTGGCAGCACAAATCTTCACCGAATGAATTCATGCCTTCGAGGATTTACACCAGGTAGATTCCCTTTTGGGTAGATTTAATCCTAAATATAGCAAAGTTGACCCCCCTCTACTTTACTCAGCTCTGCACTCAATAGTTGTTCTTCAGTCACCGCATTCATATTCTCGACAAGTTGTGAGCTGTGTGGTATTGTGTCATCAGTCACATGTTCTTGCATGATCTCCGTCCTGGTGAAGTCCATGAAGTTTATTTTGTATCGAGTGGAGTCCGCAGATTCTGTGGTTTTGTTGACAAAGAGAAGATATTTGTGATTGTCCAGCCATCGATTACCGATCTGATTTCTGTGTTGTGATTTTTTTATCTGAAGCATTTTTTAATGGTGTGCTGTGTGTGTAATTTTTACGTCGACAGCTCTCAGCATTGGAAGGTGGAAACTCACACCAGCGTATGTACCTGTACTGTGCGCACCTGTAAGCATGTGTGGTGAAGTATATATGGTGGAGTGCATGGATGATTGCGTTTTTGGTTGGCAGTTCACAAGAGGGATTGAACAACAGACATTGTCATGAGACTGTTACAAGTCCATTCAAGAGGCATACATCATCATTGAGTCCCTGCGGCTAGCCGCAGGGACTCAATGATGATCTATGCCGCTTGCAACAATATGGTGTGTTTGAGTGTCCATCAACAAAGTTTGAAATCCTATATATTTGTATGTGAAATTTGAAGATGGTTTTATATTGCATGATACATTTTGCAGATCATGTGCCTGTCCTGTGCATCAGCATATGAAAATATGCATTCACTATTTTGCTATCAGACATTTTATTCTTGCTTTTTAGAATGGCAAAGACCCTTGGAATGGTCAAAGGTCACGAGGTTGACAAATGTGTATAAAATGCCAATTTTCGGACAGAATTGAGCTTTTATCAAAGTTTTCGATCCATCATACAGGTGAGCCATAAGGGTCTTTGCCATTCTAAAAAGCAAGAATAAAATGTCTGATAGCAAAATAGTGAATGCATATTTTCATATGCTGATGCACAGGACAGGCACATGATCTGCAAAATGTATCATGCAGTATAAAACCATCTTCAATTTTTTGTAAAAATGTCGCTTTTTTGGTACCCATTTCTGGACCTCCTATGACCTTTGACCTTTCCAAGGGGGTCAGCCAAATTAGTATGCATAGATAGATCTTACTATCAGGTATCTCTGTACCAAGTTTGGGTTTGAAGTTGAAAATGGTACATTTATTAGAGATGAGACAGTTCATGTCAAAATACGGCTATTCTTTACCTATTTATGGACCCCTTGTGACCTTGACCTTTGAGCAAGGTCACTGATATTGGTATGTTTAGATAGATCTTTCCAGCTTCCGAGAAAATGCCAATTTTATAAGTTTGATGACAGCAGCCGGATGGACGACCACTGGCCCATTACATACTGTGCTGTCGTACGTGAGCCAAAAATTAAAGGCAGAATTTGCAAACTTTACTGTAAATCCAGTTCAGTTATTTTTTCGTGAAATCCACCTGAAATAGAATAATATACTGTAGGCAAGTCTGGCTTTCGTTTGTTCATGTTCATCGTCATTTTCTGTTTGCTGTTTTGTATAGGTCATTCAGCCCGATGGCTGCCCAGATTTTGGAGGTGTCATCTAATGACTATGCACCAGTTGCAGGAGATGGATCAACCATGATAATTCAAGACGCCAAGCTAATCTGGCACTACCCTTAATTTTTTTTTTTTGCTGTTAACTCATTCAACCCCACGCATGTATTTCCTAAATCATCTAACATCTAACGACTATGCACCATTTGCAGGAGATGGATCGACCATGATAATTCAAGGGTAGTGCCTGTCGGCGCCAAGCTAATCTGGCACTATCCTTGAATTATCATGATCGACCCATCTCCTGCTATAGTGCGTCAGGGCTGAATGGGTTAACATTGTAGACTTTAATTTTCTCATGACGACATTTAGCCTGCATCCCTGGGTGAAGGCACATGGCCAAATTGCAGCGCTACCCAAACTTTTACGCCTTTTTTTTTTTTTTTTTTTTTTTTTTTTTTTTTACGCCTTTGCAAAAACAGCTGCGAACCATATCTGCGACAGCAATTTTATTTAACGTGCGTGATCTGTCCTTATAATCACAGCTGGCTTTTAAACTCATTCACACTTATTAATGACTTTTACAATTTGGGGAGGCATCTTGCACGATAGTCCTGGTGTCGTGCCATACTAGTTTGGCGTCATTGACGGTGCCAAGCTGATCTGGCACCCCCCTTGAACTGTCATGGTTGATCCATCTCCTGCTGTGTTGTCTTGAAGGTGAATGTGTTAATTGTAATCATTGTGTTAGTTTTTTTAATCCTTTCAGCCCCAAGGTCCCATTTGTCAAATTTTGGAGGTGTTGCCTAACGACTATGTACCATTTGCAGGAGATGGATTGATCATGATAATTCAAGGGTAGTTAATAATTCATGATAATTCATGATTGGCGCCTGATGATGATAATTCAAGGGTAGTGCCAGATGAGCTTGGCGCCTTCATGCGCCAAGCGCACCTGGCACTACCCTTAAATTATCATGATTGGTCCATCTCCTGCTGCAGGGTCCTGGTGCTAAAAGTGTTAAGCCCCTTGCACATGCAACTGTTGGTGCTGTAAACAGCATCAGTGACTAGGAAAACAGAAAATAGAGGTTGAAAGCACTTTAAATTAGATACATGGAACACAACGTTTCGGATCAAAGATCCTTCTTCTCGGTGATGTGGAAACAATGTAGAACAGAAAAGAACACACGATAGAAAGAAAAGACGTCACCCTGTATAGAGAAAATTCAGAATGACTTAAAAAAAAATTAAAAATTAGAAATGACGCAAATACACATGCACAAAACACGTAGCACAAAACTTATGTCTACATACATTCACGTCACTGCACGCATTCGCATTTACTCATGCCTGCTGCTGCTCACCTACATGCATACACATAGACACACACACACACACACTAATCAGTGCAATGGTAGCATCAAGTATCAACGACTGCAATAGCATCAGTGACCGCATGCTCAAGGGGTTCAGTGTATGGAAGCAGTCTGTAGGACAATACTGTCTTATTTAGTTTAACACGTTCAGCGCCCGTTTTTGGAAACTGTGCCTCTGCAGTCTTCGTCAGTTCCACATCAACAAGCCCTAGCCATCCAACGAACTGCGGGGGCCTCATGAGGATCTATACCTCTTGCAGTTGTGCGTGTTCAAATTTTCTCGGCTCAGAACTCTATAAAGTCTATGTCGCTTGTGTATTCATGTAATATTCAATAGTTAGGATAGCTTACCTTTTTAAGCGTATTCTTTTACTGTACATGTGCATCATACAACTTATGATGGCATTAGTTTCTTCACTGCCTTAACTTATATGTACATATCATTATTTTATCAAGGATGCATCGTTAGTTGAACTTTTACCCTTTAGAAGTAGTTTGATGAAAATGTAATGGTTCAGCAATGCAAGTTTGTTGAAATTCCTCGTATATCAATGTACGTTACCAATAAATCCAAAAACGTTGCATGAGAATATTTTATTTCATGTTTCTGTCGTCATGTGTGCATTGGTCTGTGATTTTGCGCCTTACGGCTCTGAGATGAAAGTTCCAAAAATCACAGATTTGCATGCATTAATTTATTCATTTCATATTCATTAATTCATTTGGAAAGTTCTTCTTTAAATCACCCCCATTCATGATTTCCGCACCTTTAAGAAGTGTCTGTAACTCATTCTACCCCAGACACACCACAGCAAGACATGGATCGACCATGATAGTTAGAGGGTGATGCCAGAATAGCTTAGCGCCTATGGGCACCAAGCTTTTCTGGCATCACCCTTGAACTATCATGGTCGATCTGTGTCCTGCAGTCTTCAGAGGACAACGGCAACATTTGGGGATTTCGGTCTTGGGGTACAATGAGCTAAGTGTATTAGCTTTGGGAGATGGCGCTGCCATGAGAGTTCAAGGGTAGTACCAGACTAGCTGGGCACCCTTCAAGTATCATGGCTAATTATCCTCTTATCTGATGTCTTAGTGGTGAATGTTTAATCTAAAGCCTACCTGCAGGAACATTTAGGATGGATGGAAATTATAGTTCCAGGGTAGTGCCAGATTAGCTTGGCACCTTCACAGGTGCCAAGCTAATCTGGCACTACCCTTGAACTATCAATGGCTGTTCCACCTCTTGCAGCGAGAAGTGCAGGTGATTCTGTTAATCTAAATCCTTACAACAGAAGTGTAAACTTGTAGATGCTAAATATTTTCCGTTCCAATGTGCATCGACAGTTACCGCTTGATATTTGTGTGTAACCTCCACTTCACCGCCGTCAGATGGCTTTAGTTGCCTGCTCAGCGTTAAACCCAAATAACTAACTAACCAACCTACCTCCCCACTTCAAACGTAGATGTAAGTTAGTGTGCAGCAATAGGCATAGGATACACCCCTTTGAGGATCTAAGCCCTTGCATAATTATATTCCCCTACCCCCCCCCCCCCCAAATATTCCCAAATAGACTGTCCCTTATTCCTCCCTTTAAAATGATACATACCTTTGCAACTTATGTTGCTTGGAAGAGTTCATCCCAAGTTTTGGGGATGACAGGCACCTGAAGACGGCTCCTTCCACCTTCAATTGGTAAATGCTGCTGCAGAGAGGTGATAGGTATAGCCCAATCTTGAGGGGGGTCAAATTGGCAGACAGACAATTTTTAATTAACTGATCCCAACTTGTAACCTGTTTAGTGCATGTACTGGTCTTTGATTTTGGACTTTAACGCAATTAGCAGGGACGCACTACAGCAAGAGATGGATCGACCATGACAACTCAAGGATGCCTGATGGTGCCAACTAATCTGGCACTACCTTTTAATTACACGGTTGATCCATCTCCTGCAACTGGTACAGTCGTTTGGGAAATGTGGCCATGGGGTTATATAGGTTAACTCATTCAGGCCCGGCACACGTATTTTCCCAAATTTTGGAGGCGTCATCTAACGACTATGCACCAGTTGTAGAAGATGGATCGACCATGATAATTCAAGGGTAGTGCCAGGTTCGCTTGGCGCCCACAGGCGTCAAGCTAATCTGGCACTACCCTTGAATTATCATGGTCGATCCATCTTGTCCCCCACCCGGGTCTGCCCTGGGGGACTTGGGTGGGATTAACTACTTTTTAGTTCCCAGGGTCACCCTGGTCAGCCCCACAGGGTGGGGTTTGCCCTATATTCTGGGGCATGTGTTTCTGTCTACCATTGGTCCATTCACCTGTATTTTCCTTTTTTAAACTCTCCCTACTGTCTGCGCCCTACTTCGATTCGCAGACGACATTGACCTCATGGCAGGCAGCAATAGTGAGCTCCAAAACCTGACAGACAAACTTTCAAGTAGCGCAGGGTCTTATGGCATGGAGATCAGTATGGATAAAAGCAAAGTGATGATCAACACCACAAGCGACAGCAGCAGCAACATTCACATGAATGGCCAAAAGCTAGAAGAGGTCAATAGCTTCAAGTACTTGGGAGCCACCCTGTCCAAAGACGGTAGTTGCATAGCAGAGATCCGTATCAGGATAGGTACAGCAACATCCGCAATGGCCAGGCTGTACAGGATATGGCGAAGTAACTCCATCAGCTTCACCATCAAGTACAGGCTTTACAAGTCCCTCATAGTGTCTATTCTACTCTACGGCTGTGAGACTTGGACACTGCTTGCAGACTCAGAAAAGAAAATCCAGGCCTTTGAGAACAAGTGCCTGAGGAAGTTGCTCCGCATCTCGTACCGCGAGCACAAGACCAACGAATATGTACGGAGCATCGTCACTTCCCTGGTGGGCCCACATGAACCCCTTCTGGCAACCGTGAAACGGCGCAAGCTTGCTTGGTTTGGCCACGTGACCCGACACAACACCTTGTCCAAGACTATCCTCCAAGGCACTCTCGAAGGAAGTCGTCGGCGAGGTCGTCAGAGAAAGAGTTGGGTCGCAAACATAAAAGAATGGACCGAACTCGAGATGTCAGACTTGCTTGCCACCGCCCAAAATAGAACTCAGTGGAGAGCACTGTCTGTTGCTGCTGCCTTTCAGTCCCCCCAACGCCCAGTTCGGGCAAGGGACTGATGATGATGATGATGATGATACTGTCTGCGCTGCCTGTAGCTCTTGCTATTGGATGTGTGTTGCTAAATGGTCTTAGGTTTATTTATCGTATTAGACCGGCTGGCGACATACATTCAATAGTCTATTTAGTTGTTTTTTTCATAAGCAGTGCAGGCGCGTCCTGAGAAAGTCTTGTTGCTGTCGAGAGGTTAAGCAATGTACAACTCCATCTTCTGCTGTAGTGCGTCGGGGCTGAACGAGTTAAAGCTGCAGGCTGAAAAGGTCCAACAAACACAGCCTGGCTTACAGCAGTAAACTGGTTGTTGCCATTTGTGCTGATCTGATTTTTGGCTCACGTGTGAAGTAAAAGTGAGTTAAATAGGTCAGGTCAGCGGTCATCTGTATGACGTCCATCCGCCGTCTGTGTTTTTTTCTCGTAGACTATTCAAGCTACGGTCTTAAAACTTGGCCCAAGGATACTTGTGGCAAGACCTTTCTAAACATACCAATTTCATTCACAACTTCAAACCCAAAATTGGTACAAAGATACCTGATGGTAAGACCTTTGTACGCATACTAATTTGGATGACCCCTGGGAAAAGGTCAAGGGTCACAACAGATCAGGAAATAGGTTTAAAAAAATAGCCATACTTTGACAAAAGATGTTTTTTCTGAAATACTTGCTCACGTCCGTGGTAAACTTTAACGTTGGCATTTTCTCAGAGACAATCAAGACAGATTTCAAACTTGGCCCAAGGATTCACTGTGACAAGACCTTCCAAGGGGTCATCCAAATTAGTATGCATGAAAAGGTTTTACCCTCAGGTATCTGTACCAAGCTTGGGTTTGAAGTGGAAAGGAGTGTTTGATCAGAAACAATTTGTGTCAAAATATGGCTATTCTTACCCCTTTCTGGACCCCCTGTGTCCTTGACCTTTGAGAGAGGTCACTGAAATTGGTACATGTATTTTTAGAAAGGTCTTTGGCCAAAGTTTGAAGTCTTGGGCTTGAATAGTCTCCAAGAAAATGCCAATGTTAAAGTTGACCATGGACGCCACACAGGTGACAGATGGCCCATTACATATACTCACTTTTGCTATTGCATGTAAGTCAATACCCCTCAATGCTGCGGTGATTTTCTCATTAACCCCTATCATACTGAGGCTAAAAGCTTCAAATTTCTACACTGCCATATGCAAGCTACATTATAGTACTTACAGATAAAGATATAGACCAATGGCTTCAGTTCAAGGGTGGTGCCAAAATAGCTTGGCGCCTAGAGGCGCCAAGCTATTCTGGCACTACCCTTGAACTATTTTAGTCAAACATATTTCCCACATTGGTGTATTCCGAATGATAAGGGTTAATGAACAATCAAATTTCAAGTTTCTTGGACACTCATTTAAATGTTTGAAGCGAAAACATGTGAAAGTTTCAAACCTGTAGGTGTACACTTTAACCAGCCGACTGCTACTGACAATACCGTCTACACAAGAGATGCGTAAATACACTTCTTTTCGGCTGAACGGTATCGACGCTATCAATCAACAGATTAAGTCACAAAGTTTTACTTTCAACTTTTGCATATGACAAAATAAGCGGCATGCTGACGCAAGTGCTGTTGTTACAGTTTTGACAGTACATACGTGATGCTTCAGACACTGTCAAATACAGCTCATTCAAGTTGACAGTCAAGCGAAGGCCATTACATTAAAACATTACACCCGTGAAACACTACAACATGGTACACTGACCATGATAGTTCAAGGGCAGTGCAAGAATAGCTCAGTGCCTCTAGGTGCCAAGGTATTCTGCCACCACCCTTCACCTACTGTGGTCGATCCACTGTGATGTAGGGTGAAAATGATAACAACGTTTAACCATTCGGCTGTCGGCAGCGCTTTTTGTCGCAATGATTCCTTAGGAGTCATCGTGACAAAAAGCACTGTCGACCGCCAAAGGGTTCCGATTTTAACCTTGGGCAGAAAGAGTTAACCCTTTGGCTGTCAATAACGTTTTTTTGTCGCGATGATTCCTGCAGGAATGATCGCAACAAAATCTGCTACCGACAGACAAGCGTTCAGATGTTTCAGTTGTGAAACTGTGCATAGAAAATTGCATCAAACTGTACAAAATCAGCCCACAAAAGCAAGGCAGAAAATCCGAAATTTCACAATGAAATCTTAACCCATTCAGCCCTGACGCACTACAGCAGCAGATGGATCCATGATAATTCAAGGGTAGTGCCAGATTAGCTTGGCGCCGACACTACCCTTAAATTACCATGGTCCATCCATCGACTGCAACAGGTGCACAGTCGTTAGATGACGCCTCCAAAATTTGAGAAATATGTGCGCTGGGCTGAATGAGTGAAATCTCGGCGTTTTCTCTTCTGCATAAACATTAGGAACTCCATGTGTGCTGGCCTGTGATTTTTAACCTTGTGGCTCTAGCGGCAGATTCACTGACCACAACATTTACTTACACAAAGTCGTGAATTTAAACCATCGCTAGATATCATACAAGATTTAGTTTTATCACAAGATTGCCAAATAATATAAAATCTATACACACAACCGAACAAACAATACTGATATGTTACCATTAACACTGATGTATCAAGGGTTACTATTTCTAAATCGTGATGTGTATAAACACTGCATAAGTGTGCTGTTCTGTGATTTTGGACTGTACAACTGAGCTGGAAGGTCCAAAATCACAGGCGGACCAGCACACGTTAATAACAGTTTAACAGTGTTGACAATTAGCCTTTCTCCGAAATGAAAAGTAGTTGAAAAGTGCTGTCAGTCCGAAACACTCATATCACAGATTTTGCACCACCTCATATTCTGATATCTTCTTCAAATAGGACGGTCAATTTCTGCAGCAGTTTTCTGCGTATCACACACTATTATTGCCTAACGAGAAGGGAAATGAAATTTTTCTGGTCCTTCCTTTCAGTGTGAGGATGCAAACGCATGGCCAATCATCCAGCAAAAGGTATAGATTTTCATGAGCCCCTGCAGACTGCAGGATCTCATGAGAATCTATGCCTGTTGCACATAAAAGTTGTTATCAATGGCCTTGGAATTGCTTAAATTTGTCTTTTCTTACACCTTGATTGCTGTGGATGATACCGCTCGTTGAAAACAACACACAACTGCCTGTGTTTTTCACCGAACAGTATCATTTGTAGCAGTCAATGGGCTGAAGCTTAAAGTCCAACAGAACGTGTGTCTCAGTTACTTCTTCTACTTCTCACTTTGTTCCTCATGGGTCCATTTCTGTCAACTCTGTATTTCCCTCAAAGACAACTTTGTGTCAAACTTGGATTCCTCAAATCATGGGTCTACTTGGTATTTCCTTCCAAGAGATGAGACGAGATGAGAACATTCTGTGTCTAGCAAATGAAAAACAAGTGTTTCTCTAATTATCAAACAAAATGTTCTCCTCTGTCTCACTTGTTCACAGTATGTTTCTCATTATTCAACACAAATTTTTGTCGTCAGTCTATTTCTTCCCATCCTTCTGCTTCTTCTGCGCCTTTTCTCGTGCGTTTGACAGGTCATACTTGAACCCTTCACGCCGTGCAGCCGACTCTCGTTTCTGCACTGTTTTCATGACTTTGTTCTCCAGCTCGTGTCTGGTGAAGGGTCGCGACTCGTCTTCACTTCCCTCACTTCCATCACTCTCGTACTCATCACTGCAAACATCCAGCAGACAACAAATAAACATCCAGCAGAAAACAAATAAACATCCAGCAGAAAACAAATGTAAAACGTGGCCTGAAATGTATGCTGATCTCTGATTTCGGACCTTACGGCCATATGGCCAAAAAGTCCGAAATCACAGACCAGCACACGAGAGCTGTAAAGTCCAAATTTACAGATTAGCAAAATCTACAAATTGCAAACAACAAACTGTGAATGCCGAGCGACTGTGTTGGTACTGCTGGGTTGAAGCCCTCGTCTAGCCTCATGTTTGGGAGAGTGGAGACGCTTATGTGTGGTGCGTAAGTGAAGGGTGCACGGAGTTGCTTTGAAAGTTTGTTTGTTGAATGAACAGCACACACGGCAAGGGTGTTTTCCTGTCTAATATCACGACAATTTTTACAAGGAAACCAATTTCAAAACAAAAGAGAGCTGAATGTTCCTGCTTGATTACAACTTTGTGACTAAATTGCCACTATGAACTAAAGTGTGTTTAGATTCTGTGCCTCATTTGTACGAGATGTAAAACTCTGTACATTTATATAAGAAACACATGGAAAGTCTCTTTCATGCATACCCCATATGTAAACAGTCCTAGGGCTGACTATGGCCATAGCTGCTCTGTGCGTAGACCAACTACGGCTCAAGTCAGGACAACAAAAAACAATGACTTACCCAACAGCTGGCGGGAAAATGGGGATTTGTTGTTGTGGTCCTGATGGTCCGCCTCCTAACAAGCCTGGCGCCTTTGGATCGTACTTGTCAGCGTCCTGCAAGACAACAAAAACTTTAACCCTGTTCATTCTGATACACCACTGCTTGAAATTAATTTTACTGATAGTTCAAGGGTGGTGCCAGAACAGCTTGGCGCCTGAGGCACCAAGCTGTTCTGGCACCACCCTTGAACTAAAATGAATTTTTCTTTAAAATGTATTTTTTTGAAAAATACGTAGTCTCCCTTGGCCCAATAGGTACACATCGTAAGTTTTGGGCTAAAATTGTGTAAGCTATCGGTAATCCCATGTAGTCATGGCATCAGTAATGTTTTTGAAGAAACAAATGGTTGATCAATCTTCCAGTCTGTAATGTGGCCTTCATAGGACAATAATCAAATTTTAAAAAATCAACATTTTCTCCCCTGCACATATCAATTTACATTCATCTTCAGGTAAGGTGTACGTACAGCCAGGAGTGTGCTGGTACGTTGCACAAAATACCCATTAAATTAACCCCCTTGTTCGTGCAGTCAAGAGTACTGTGAACAGTTTCAGTGACTGCAGGCACATGGGGGTTAATTTTTCTTCTTCATTCAACTTGTGGGGGAGAAAAATTAACCACCTTACCTTCGCGTTGAGATACGTCTGTACAGCAAGAAGTTCGTTGGTGCGTTGCTCGATGATACCCAGGTATTGCAGCATGTTGCCCTCTGTCACGCCTGAGGCAGCACCCAGCATGTCATCTATGGCTGCGCGGTCACAGTTGATCTTGTTGAACAACGAATCGATGCCTGGGAAAAAAAGACAAAATGTCACAAAAGCAGAATCTGTGTTTGTTGTCATGGCAGAAAAACGAAAACAAACATCATCTAGGATGGGGTTTGTGGAAAAAAATCAGAAAAAAATATCCGTCACACGTGAAGGCTAAAGATGTATACACAGCAAAATAGTTTATTTTGTAGCAGGGGAGATAATTTGGCTCAGTGTTTTAGTACAGTAGTACCAATTTCCCCCAGCACGCCGCAGGCCCAGTAGTTAGCGATGCTGCTCAGTGGTGCCAGAGCGAGTAATGCGTAAGCCAATCGGCGAAAGGCACGCCGAACACACCCCTAGGGGTGTGGGTATAAATAGCGGTGCCTAGCAAGGGCGGGGAGGCTTCCCGCAAGAGAAGACTGTTCTGCAAAGAACATTAGTAAGTTAGAATTCCTGTGAAGGAATACTGTCCAGCAATGGACCTGTAAATAAGTTAGAATTCCTGTGAAGGAATACTGTCCAGCAATGGACCTGTAGTTAATTAGAATTCCCGTAAAGGAATACTGTCCAGCAACGGACATACTGCATGACTTAGTTAATTAGAATTCCTGTGAAGGAATACTGTCCAGCAACGGACCTGTAATTAATTAGAATTCCTGTGAAGGAATACTGTCCAGCAATGGACGCATAGTTAAGCAGAATTCCTGTAAAGGAATACTGTCCAGTAACGGACAGACCGCATGGTTTAGATAGTCCCGTAAAGGACTGGGTTTAAGTGTAGTTGTAGCACTTCGTCCAGTAACGGACAGACCGCATGGTTTAGATAGTCCCGTAAAGGACTCAGTTTAAGTGTAGTTGTAGCGCTTCGTCCAGTAACGGACAGACCGCATGGTTTAGATAGTCCCGTAAAGGACTCAGTTTAAGTGTAGTTGTAGCGCTTCGTCCAGTAACGGACAGACCGCATGGTTTAGATAGTCCCGTAAAGGACTCGGTTTAAGTGTATCTTAGTGCTTCGTCCAGAAACGGACGAGTGTTAATCTTCTTTAGTCCCGCAAAGGACATTTATGATTAATTAAGTAGGTAATTTAAGTACTTAGTTAAGTGAGTTCTTGACCTATAAGACTGGGTATTAGAATTTGGTTTTCACTTGTGTTAGTTGTTATGTCTAGTGTGTAGGCTAGCATAGTTTTGGTTCATAGGGTCTAATGAGTAGGTAAGCATAGTTATGATTTCAGGTGTCTTATGAGCGTCTGTATTATTGTGTTTTGTTTTGTGCTACACAACAAATGGTTTTTGATATGTCTGACATCATGACTGATAATGAAATATATGTACTGTAAATAAACCTAAAGCAGTCATAGAAATCTCATCACTGAGAGTCAGAGATTGATGAATGCGAGAACGGATGCGAGTCAGTACTGATGTTTGTACACGTTTCAGTGTGTGATGATGGCAGCGCAAGAGTGCACGTGTGTGTGTGTGAGACTGAGAACATGCTGATAGTTTGTTGACGTACTTAGCTTACCAGTTCAGTGTGGCACACATGGCAACGCACGCACAGTCACTACTACGATCATATCAACTAGGGTTTCTCTGGATACTGTGGTAGGTCCATTGCGCGATTTGATGATATTTTGAACACAACGCGAAGCAGACACACATATTTTGTGAGTGCGCATGCGAGACCGGTGTAAAAGACTTGAAGATAGACTAATTACACTCCACAGCAATTTCCAGCCCCTTCCCTAAACCTAAAAAGGGACACGGACTTAAAAGGTAGCTTGAACCTAGACTGGCACCGACTTGCACTACGTTAGATGGGCAGTCCACTAAGGTCTGACCATCTGATAACAAGTCAGCCAGGCCAGTAAAGGCTAGCTAGTCATAAGTCCGGTTACAATTTGAAGGCTTGGCGAGCATACATAAGGTAAACGTGTCATCTGAATCTTTGCCAAATAAACAATGCTGCCTGTGCTGTGCCTGGGGCACCTTCAGGAACTGACCTTTTTCTACCAGCGTTTTGGGGTCTATTAACCTATTTAGCTCCAACGCACAAACAGCAGGCGCCAAGCTAATCTGGCACTACCCTTGAATTATCATGGTTGATCCATCTCCTGCAACAGGTACGTAGATGTTAGGTGACTGCTCCAAAATTTGGGAAATGAAGCCTTAGGGTTAAGTGGGTTTGAGAAGTCATTTGTAATCATTATGCCCATTATTTTTCTAAATGCTAACACTGAAGCTATACTTCTGCATTATGTAACGGCAACAACAAAAAAATATACAAACACTGAACTGATACTTTTGCAGCGTGTAGTGGCAACAAAATTAAAATCTACAGAAAACGTTCCTGGAAGTGTGTCTGATGGAAAAATGTTGATCAGTCACACTTTCAATAATTTTTTTATTTATTTTCCACACCAAAGCCCCCCCCCCTCCCCCCCCTCCCCCCCCCCCTCACCCACCCAAAACAGAAATCAAAGTAACATTACCAGCTTTGAGCTGATCCAAGATTTTGGCCACCTCTTTATACTTCTGCTCATATTCGTCGGCCTCTCTGTGAGCGGTGTTTTGTTCTTCCTCCAGCTGTTTCAGGATGACACGGCGCTGCTCCTCCAGCTCAATGCCCTGCTCCTTGAACTTCTCAATGTCATCCTTGATCTGCATGAGACAACGCAAAGCATGTGCAGGTCTGTAACTTCTGGAACTTGCAGCACCAAGCCGATGAGATCAATCAACAGATTTCCATCAGTCAGTCGTAGGTCAAAAACTGAGCGTCTTTTCAATGCACAAACAGCAGGAGTTGGGTTGACCGTGATAATTCAAGGGTAGACCCAGATTAGCTTGGCGCCTGTTGGCGCCAAGCTAATCTGGCACTACCCTTGAATTATCATGGCCGATCCATCTTCTGCAACTGGTACATAGCCATTTGACACTTTCGAAATTTGGGAAATGCCGCCACTGGGGTAAATTGGTAAATTTATCCACTGTTTGTGTCAAAAGACGTGCATTCCTTTTTACCTACTTCTCATTTTACGGAAATTGTCTAATGTCACACACTGCAGACATGATACTTAAACACACGCTTAGCGTTAAGTTCAAGCTGTGACCAGATGCAGTATCCCTAACAATAGAAAGCGTTCTGCATGATTGTATGGCAACGTCACAAGGCATACAACAAAGTCATTGAGTTCACAGGCTTCGGCAGATGAAAATTATATGGGCAAAATAGGACATGTTCTAAACTCTGTGTGTCCTAAACTGGTGTGCTCTATATACACATTAGAGCGTATGTTGAATAACCATTTTGTGTGTGTGTGGGGGGGGATGGGGCAAGAAAAGCCTAGTCTTAAAAGACAGGAGCAAGCTCACACGAGAAGTCTTGCCAGGCAAAAATTTCATGAGTCATTAAAGACCATATCATTAACCCTTCTCATCCTGATACACTATAGCTTGAAATACATTGGACCATGATAGTTCAAGGGCAGTGCCAGAATAGCTTGGCGCCTGAGGCGCCAAGCTATTCTGTCACCACCGTTGAACTAAAATGGTTGATCTCTCTCCTAATCTGTAATGTAGCCTTCACAGGGCAATAAGCAAAACTGAACAATTTCAGCCTTGGGATGTAATGGGCCAAGGTGGATACAGCCACCTATATAACGGACTTTAATGACAGGTTGGCCACTCAAAACACATTTTGTTGTAAATTTAACCCTTATCATTCGGAATACACCAGTGTGTGAAATAAGTCTGACAAAAATAGTTCAAGGGTGGTGCCAGAATAGCTTGGCGCCTCTAGGCGCCAAGCTATTCTGGCACCACCCTTGAACTAAAGCCATTGGTCTGTATCCTTATCTGTAAGTAGTATAATGTAGCTTGCGTGTGGCAGTGTACAGATTTCAAGCTTTTAGCCTCAGTATGATATGGGTTAAACAAAACTCAATTTTAAATCCCTGTTAAGTCATCCTCAGCCTGTGCGTAAAACCTCCCAGCACAACCTGGACATGAAACATACCACAAGTTATGAACTCAGCAACTTACCCCCTGAATCTCATCGTTCAGTTTCTCAATCTCATTGTTCTGCTCATTGACATAGTTGAACAGCGCAAAGTTTGTGTCCTCCACGTCGATGAATCGCTTGACGAGAAGGTCAAGGTCATCTTCGCCCGTCATCTCCTTGATCTTTTGGAAGGCGTGTTCGTACGTCTCCACGGAGTCTTCCTGGCTCTCCTTCTTCTTCTCAGCCTCCGCTGCCTCTGCCGGGGACGAAAAAAACAACATTTTATAACAAACTGTATAATATTTAAAAATAACATAACCTATAGCCATTGGCAGTTCAGGGGTTAACCCTGGCTATGCATTATGTTAACCCGTGTACTGCCAATGGCTATGCACTATGTTAACCCGTGTACTGCCAATGGCTATGCATAATGTTAACCCATGTACTGCCAATGGCTATGCATTATGTTAACCCATGTACTGCCAATGGCTATGCATTATGTTAACCCGTGTACTGCCAATGGTTATCCACTATGTTAACCCCTGTACTGCCAATGGCTATACATTATGTTAATCTGTGTACTGCCAATGGTTATACATAATGTTAACCCGTGTACTGCCAATGACTATACATGTTACCCGTGTACTGCCAATGGTTATCCACCATGTTAACCCCTGTACTGCCAATGGCTATACATAATGTTAACCCCTGTACTGCCAATGACTATACATTATGTTAACCCGTGTACTGCCAATGCTATACATTATGTTAACCCGTGTACTGCCAATGCTATACATTATGTTAACCCATGTACTGCCAATGGCTATACATGTTACCCGTTTACTGCCAATGGTTATCCACTATGTTAACCCCTGTACTGCCAATGGCTATACATTATATTAACCCATGTACTGCCAATGGCTTACATTATGTGAATCCTTGTACTGCCAATGGTTCTGCACTATGTTAACCTGTGTACTGCCAATGGCTATACATTATGTTAACCCGTGTACTGCCAATGGCTATACATTATTTTAACGCCCGTACTGCCAATGGCTATACATTATGTTAACCCCTGTACTGCCAATGGCTATGCATAATGTTAACCCGTGTACTGCCAATGGCTATGCATAATGTTAACCCGTGTACTGCCAATGGCTATGCATAATGTTAACCCGTGTGCTGCCAATGGCTATGCATTATGTTAACCCCTGTACTGCCAATGGCTATGCATAATGTTAACCCGTGTACTGCCAATGGCTATACATTATGTTAACCCCTGTACTGCCAATGGCTATGCATAATGTTAACCCATGTACTGCCAATGGCTATGCATTATGTTAACCCCTGTACTGCCAGCATGAATGAATGTGTCCTGTCACCACACAAGAACAACATATTATTACCATTATCTAATCCTCAGGCTGCCGGTGGAGATTTTTGTAGCCATGATTCCTGAAGGAAGGAATCATGGTGACAAAAACCACTACTGATAGCTAAAGGATGAACCTGGCCGCCTTCATTGCCAGTAGCCATAAATTGTGGCTTTAAAATCATCACAGTTTAACATCCAACAAACCCATCCATTAAACGAACATGGATATGCATGTAACTCCAACCAGTAAAATCAGCTTAACTCTTTTAGCCCCAGATCCCTACAGCAGGAGATGGCTTGACCACAATAATTCAAGGGTAGTGCCAGATTAGCTTGGTGCCTGAAGGCGCCAAGCTAATCCGGCACTACCCTTGAATTATCATGGTCAAGCCATCTCCTGCAAGTGGTACATAGTCAGGCAACACCTCCAAAATTGGAGAAATGGGACCTTGGAGCTGAAAGGGTTAACTACAAGAGCAAAGCAGAACGTTGCAAATCTTTCCGAAAAATGGTCCAACAGATAAAACATGACAAAATCTTGAACATGAAACAACAACAAAGTCAACATGACAATCAACCTGCAATTAAATGTAAACGTGAATGATAACTTTCATATATACTTATTGTAAAGCTTGGAATCTATTTCCACTGTGAAGAACAGGATAAAACGTTTTAAATAAGAAGATGACATTCTCAGCGGCATCCCCCCCCCCCCCCTTCCGCCTTTTAGGTAAAGAATGAGAAGACTGACGAAATGAAGACACAATTATTAATAATCCAGGGGAAAAAAACGGGCGTTTCTGTTGAAAAGTCCTGGTAAATCAAAGTGGCACAGTTGGAGTGCACCTGAGTTGATCAGTGTTGAGGTTGTACTCCTTAAGCAATAGATTTCCCTGACCCCCATAACCCGCCTGTCAGGGCCGTCCATTATCACTTCGGTGCCGTGGACGTTAAACCCCGAACTAACCAACCAACAATTATTAATGAAACAAATGAATAAATTAATACAATCGGCTGTACAATGAAAAATTAACGCTGAGTTGGTATGCCTCGCCCTGTACCTAGGTTAAACGCACCAGCAGCGCCACTGTTGCTATTTTCGCACCAGAAGGTATACCAACTCAGCACTATTAACAGCTTCCTCAAGCATTTTTTCAAGAACTGGTATAATCTGTATTTGCTGATTATTGTACACCGTGCCCATAATATAATCCCTCTCAAAACCGGCGCAGACGAGCACAGATCAATGTTCATCTTTCCTCTCCCATTAACCCTTGTCATTCGGAATACACCAGCGTGTGAAATAAGTTTGACTAAAATTGTTCAAGGGTGGTGCCAGAATAGCTTGGCGCCTCGAGGCGCCAAGCTATTCTGGCACCACCCTTGAACTAAAGCCACTGGTCTGTATCCTTATCTGTAAGTACTGTAATGAAGCTTGCATATGGCAGTGTACAAATTTGAAGCTTTTAGCCTCAGTATGATATGGGTTAAACACCAGCAAGAGGCTTACATTCTCATGCAACTGCGGGGGCTCATGAGAATCCATGCCTTTTGCAAATGGTTAGAAAAATCATCCCTTCGAGATGGCGAGCAAGTCCCCTCACCTTTTTTCTGCCTCCAAGCCACGAGCTGCGGGTCCTCCTGCCTCTCCTGCCCTTTGATGCCCATAAACTCCTTCAGCTTGCGATCATGGTCGATGATTCTCACCAGCTCCTTCATCTCGGTGTTGTGTTGCTGCATGTCCTTGTCAGCCTTCTCCTTCAGGATGATCATCTTGGCCTGAGCGTCGTCTCTGCAAATCAATCAATTGAAAAAGGTCAGTGCTAAGTTTCTGATGGACGTACTTGTCATTCATGCACATCTGCCTTGTGAAGCAGCAGAACTGGTAGATCAGTTCCAGGTTCTCTGTGCTGGGAAAGGCCCATACGCACTCCATATCATCCCTCAGAAGTTTACCAACCTGGCTGAGCCAAGGCTTATATGAGCAAACCACCTTATTTGCAAAATAAAGTGGTTTTGGTGTTGACAGGCAAAACGTGTCACCTGTCATTAACTCGTTCGATACGTGCCGCCTCCGGATACGCGGATTATGAAAACTCACTTCTTCCAGCTGGCTTTTCCTCAGTCATAGATCCGTGGTCCTGTTGTATTTATTTGTAATGTTTCATATCATCTGTGTCATGTTTGACTGCGTGTGTTAGCGCAATGAGTTTTTGTCACAAAAAGATTTTGCGCTATATAAGAACCATTGATTATTATTATATCCGGAGGCGGCACGTCTCAAAGCAGTTAAAGACCATTGCTTACATGGCTACAGCCACAGCTACATCTACCTCCACCTAAGTGATGGTCTTTAATAACAGGGGATTTCTCATAAGGGTGGACACTAAAACAGGTTCTGCTGTATGCATACTCAGTGGAATCACTCAATGCTGGACAAGAACGCAAACAATCGCATCCCTTCAAGGCTCAGAATGTCACGCACTTTATGCCTTGTCTTTGTCATGGTCTAGCGATCTGATGCCACTGATGCATGGTTAATGCTGCGACACATGTATGTAAAGTGCACACCGGCTAAGAGCAGCATTTGGTGCCTGACTGTCAACTTGCGCGCATCACGCTGACAGTCGACTGTTGGATGTTGTGTCTTTAAATTGAAATGAAAATTATAAAGCTCTTAAGATCAAATGATCTGCCAGAAAAAAATATTTGTAAAATCTTGTCTTTGGTACCAGCTAGTGTACCTCTGATCGTAAGCTTGTGTGGACTTCTCAATGACCTCGCCCATCTCCCGTCGGCAAGCTCTCAATTCTTTTTCCAGCTTCTTGTACAGGGTTTCAAAGCGCTTGTGTTCGTTGCGCAAACTCTCAATCTCATCTCGCAGCTGGGCGTTTGTGCACAGGCAGTCATTGAAACGCTTTTTAGCCTGTAGAAAAACGGACAAGAATTTTATTGGATATTCTTAAAAGTTGTACTTTGTAGTCTGCAGATTGCATTACATATTAGGAAACTGATTAGCTTTAAAAGTTCAAGAGTGGTGCCAGAATAGCTTGGCACCTAAAGGTCCATCAATCTTATAATTATTGTAGCATGTCAGAGCTTAGTGGCTAGTGGCAAAACATTTAAAAGTACGAGATAAAATTTCCTCAATTCCCTTCAAATGACATTTCCTGCAATCATTCAAATGAGGCACCTGGCTGTTCTGGCAACACCCTCAAACTATCATGGTAAGTCCATCTCCTGTGTGACAGGGCTGCATAGGATCTGTTCTGTACTCTACTTGCTCTGTGTTATCTGATCCAGACAATCATTCAAGGATGGAGTCAGACGTCAGAGTACAATAGTGCGTCTATCATGATCGATCTATCACGATCAATCCCTCTCCCATTGTAGAATATCAGAAGTGGGTTTACACTGTATTTGCAAAATGCTCTACTTGATGCAGACGTTTGTTCAAGGATGGAGCCAAAATAGCTTGGCGCCTTGAAGGTGCCAAGCTGTCCTGGCACCACCCTTGAACTATCATGCTCAGTACATCTCCCATTATAGCACAGCAGAGCTGGGTTAGCTCATTTAGTCCTGACGCACTACAGCAGACGGATCGACCATGGTAATTCAAGGGTAGTGCCAGGTTAGCTTGGTGCCTGATGGCACTAGTACACAGTTGTTCAGTGAAACCTCTAACATTTGGAAATGTGGCCTTGAAGTTGCATGGGTTAACAAAATGTTCTACCTGATCCAGACGGTTTTCCAAGACACGGGTGGTTTTCTGTGTCTGGGTGGTGTGTTGGCTGGACATGTGAACGCCACCCATGTTTTTGTGCTGTTCCTTGATCTTGTTTTCCCATTCACGGATTTGACGGTCAAGCTCTTGCTGTTCTCTCTTGGATTCCTCAATATCCTTCTCGTGCTCATCTGGAAAATAAAGTTTATTGAAAGAAGCTCCGCTGGTCAGCTAATTTAGGTAAAAAGTGCATGGGACAATGACGACTCAAAGTTCGGCCTTGGGGAGCAACAGTAGACTGACAATTATAGAGTCAGTTCAGAAATTTTTTTTTTTTTCTGACACAAAATTCACACTCTCACTAAACAGGTGGCATGCAGAACATAAGCTGTATCGGAAAATTTACAGATTTCTTGATTACACAGTGTTAGTAAACGGCAATGAAAGTGTGTGATCGGCTATAGCACTGAGTCTAGATAAATAAGGTATCATGGCTTTTTGTTGAACGAACCAAAAAATAATGACTTTATGGGGTATATGGTCAGTGTGGAAGCGAAAGATCTGTACTCTGTATGTTCTGCATCCTCATACAGCTGTCGGCCATCCTCATATGGTTGGCGGCCATCCTCATACAGCTGGCGGCCACTGCAAAATCTATGTTGTACACAACAGAGATACTCTTGTGTGCAGTCTGGTCATGCCAGCTAAGCTCCAAGGGGGGTACCATCCTTTGATTTTGGCTACGCCAGCCAACTTACCATCTTAGCGTGCAAAGCAAGCATGTGCAACCCACTCCAGAAACACCTATCCATGGCCACTAGCTGAGAAGGGGTTAAGAAACTGACCTTTGGCCTCTAGGAGAGTGACCAGGGTGTCTGTGTGTTCTTCGTCGCGGACCTGGTTGCTGCGAGATTCAGCCAAGCGAAGCTCCTTAAGCAGCTCTTGTTTTTCCGCTTCCAGCATAGAAATCTCACTCCTGCAAAATCACATAGTTCAATCCCTTAACTCATTCAACCTCATGCACGTATTTCCCAAATTTTGGAGGCGTCATCTAACGACCATGCATCTGTTGCAGGAGTTGGATCGACCATGATTATTCAAGGGCAGTGCCAGATTAGCTTGGCGCCGACAGGCGCCAAGCTAATCTGGCACTAACCTTGAATTATCATGGTCGACCCATCTCCTGCTGTAGTGCGTCAGGGCTGAATGGGTTAAAATGTTTGCGTGGGCCAATGGCAGCCCGATGGCCTTTTGCGCATTGGCTTGAACAAGGGTCTGTTGCTACCAGTGAATATGCCATGAGCAAAAGGTCCTCTATCCGCCATTACCCTTTAAGTGCACTGAACATACTGATGTACTATCAATTTTACTTGTGAAAATTGACCTCTAAATGACCCCACCCTTTTTACCGAGGGGACAAAACTCATCACTGCGAATGTCCACATTAAGTATTTCCCGCAGCAGCTCCTGTTTATATGCGGAGGGAACAGGAGGCTGGGGTCATTTAACCCTTATCATTTGGAATACACCAGTGTGTGAAATAAGTTTGACTAAAATAGTTCAAGGGTAGTGTCAGACTCAGAATAGCTTGGCACCTCTAGGCGCCAAGCTATTTGGCACCACCCTTGAACTAAAGCCATTCGCGGGATGAAGCCGTGAATGAGGTAAACTGGATTCAAGTAGATGACATATCTGCTATTGAACGGCCCCGAATTGACTTGTTTAAATCCAGCCTTTCGTACGCAGGTGCCTGTTTATGGAACTCACTTCCTCCACATATACAGCAAACAAGACATCTTCCATTGTTTAGGATGAAAGCTTTTAAATACATATCAGAGCAAAAGAAACGTAGATAATGTGTCCAAAAGAGCCATGTCAATGATTTCCTTTTTTAACGCATTGTTGTGGTCTTCCGTTTTGCACTTATTAGTTTTTATATATCTCTCTTCTCTGTATTAGTGTTTTGCCTGTTCACCATATTCCTACACAAGAGTAGCTGTATCATAAGCGCACAGTCGCTGTCTATAAACACTCACTTTATATCGCCCCCCCCCCCCCCCCCTCTCTCGCCCACAGCCCCCCCCCCCCCCCCCCCCCCCCGGACCCTGTTAACTGATGTGTGTGTGTGTGTATGCAACCTTCAGCAACTTGTGAACTTATATCAAAATGTAACACAAGTGACCTGTGGGTGTAGCTGCTTGTTTGTGCTGTTAACATGTTGTTTTAATGTTGTTTTAAATGTTGTAGTTTAGCAAGGACAAACAGGAAAAGAGGCCTGTGCGCCTATTGTTTCCATCCTTGAGAAATAAAGTATCATTCATTCATTCCTTCATTGTCTGTATCCTTATCTGTAAGTACTATAATGTAGCTTGCACATGGCAGTGTACAAATTTGAAGCTTGTAGCCTCAGTATGATATGGGTTAAAGTGCAGTTTTCTCAGGTAAAAGTTGTAGTATGTTTGATGCGCTTTAAGCTACATTTCCATCCAATTATAATATGATCTGAATCCAAAGTGGGTCCAAGACAGAACAGCTCGTGCAAGTTGTTTTTATGTTTGTGTTTCCATTTGTCTGATGCAATATCGAATCTTGCATCTGACTGCAAAACGAACATGACACGATTATTTGTGCGCTCAGGGAAACGATTTTTTTCATATGTTGGAGGTGTTTGGACCGAAAGTATGATGTAAACTTTGTCATCTGTTGCACGTTCTAATGCCATTCTGATCTTTGCATTATATCAGTGGTTCCCACAAGATAAGATAAGACAAGATAAGATAAACTTTATTGCCATATGCATAAACGTTAGGAATTTTTTGCGGCATAACTGACAAGCGTCCATATGACCATCAACACATAAAACATACATACATCACAAACAAGCAGACTCTAAAATAACAAAACACACATATGTATAGCAGTCATTCTACTAAGTGTGCACACACATCTAAGTAAGTGAAGTAAAATAAACCTATAGCATAATAAACATATATGAGAACAAAGACCGCCAAGGGAGGCCGCAGCGAAAACAGATTAGCTACATTCATATTCATTCTTAAAACTGTATATCCTGTTTGAGAAGAGGTTTGATAGAACATATAAAGAACTATAAACATCTAAGATAGGCTGTAGGTAATTCTAATGAGGGACTTTAAGTCAATCTGCCGAATTAAATCATACCACAGCCACATTAGACAGGGCCTGAACAGCCAAGGGATAAAAGCTCTTCTGAAAACGAGTGGTTTTGGCCTTGATGGATCTAAAGCGCAAGCCAGATGGCAAGGGCTCGAACAGGTTATGTGCAGGATGGTGCTCGTCATGTATGATGGAGCTCACTCTCTTCATGGTGCGTGCGTGGTACAGAGATTCCAGCGAGAGGAGATCGCTTCCAACAATATTAGATGCTGTTTTGATCACCCTATTTAGTTTCTTGCGGGCTTCGTCGGTTGCACTGCCATACCACACCGTCATTGAGAAGGTAAGAATGCTCTCAATGGCGGCGTGGTAAAACTGCACCATGATCTGCTGACTGACGCCAAAAGACTTCAACCGCCGAAGAAAAAACAGGCGCTGCTGGGCTTTCTTTACTAGCTGTTCAATATTCTTCTCCCACTTCAGATCGTGCGAGATAAGAGTACCCAGGAACTTGAACGTTTCAACAATTTCAATATCGTTTCCTTGGATGCTTAAGGGGAGGGGGTCAGTTTTCTTTTTCCTGAAATCAATTATCATTTCTTTGGTCTTACCAACATGCAAATCCAGGTTGTTGTCAGAACACCAGCCTACCAACATGTCTACCTCATCCCGATATGCACTCTCGTCATTGTTATGTACAAAACCCTTGACTGTCGTATCATCAGCAAATTTTACTATGCGCGTGCTATCATAGTGGGATACACAGTCGTGTGTAAAAAGAGAATACAACAATGGGGATAAAGCACATCCTTGGGGAGCTCCCATACTCAAGGTCAAAGACTGGGATACATGTCCACATTGACCAGGAGTAGGGAACTGACACGGCTGAGCACAGTTCTGACCGCACGAACTGATCTTGACAATCTGGGGTCTGTTTAACAAGAAATCCAGAATCCAGTTACAGATGGACTGTGCGAAGCCAAGGTGCAGCAACTTTTCATGCAGTTTGGACGGTATGATAGTGTTGAATGCGCTGCTGTAATCAACAAAAAGCAGCCTAACATACGCATTTGGCTTCTCCAGATGCTGTAGAATATAGTGCAGTCCTAGCGACACAGCGTCCTCTACTGATCGATTCGCGCGGTAAGCAAACTGATAAGGATCGAGGGAGGGGGGCATTACAGACTTGATGTGCTGCAGAATCAGCCGCTCGAGTGTTTTCATTATGACGGAGGTCAATGCCACAGGCCTGTAGTCGTTAAGGGTGCTGATGGTTGCCTTTTTTGGTATGGGTATAATAGTTGACTTTTTGAGACAGTGTGGAACCTTGCATGCCTGTAATGACCAGTTAAATATGACTGTGAGAATGCCCGAGAGCTGGTCTGCACAGTAACGCAAAAGGCCAGGAGAAATTTCATCAGGGCCTGCTGCCTTACGCACATTCAAACGTCTGAGAAGCCGCCTCACGTCCATTTCACACACCTCAAGAAAATCATCATCGGAACTAAGCGGGGGTGGCACAGAAACGGGGTGGTTGTTTTGCCTGTCAAAACGACCGTAAAACAAGTTCAGGTCGTTTGCCAGTGTGGGGTTGTGAGTGTCTGCACGTTTTGATGCTTGTTTGTAGTTTGTGATTTTCTGTATGCCTTGCCACATATCTCTAGAATTGTTTGTAATCAGGTTGCTTTCCAGTTTCTGTCGGTATTGACTTTTGATGCCTTAATACACTTCTGTACCTCATATTTAGCTTTTTTATACCGTTCTTTGTCATTGGAGGCGAAGGCTTCCTGTTTTGCATTGAGTTTGTCCTTAATAGTTTTACTGAACCAAGGTTTGTCGTTAGGATATTTTGTGACAGTCCTGGTAGGTATGCAGATGTCCTCACAAAATTTAATATAGTCTGTAACCAAGTCCGTGTACTCATCGATACTAGTGGAGGGATCTTTGAAAACGTCCCATTTGGTAGTCTCGAAACATCCGCGCAGTGTCATAAGGCATAATTTAGATGTCGCATGTTTTATATGGAAACATACGCTCCACAAATTCTGAACAAAAATGACATTTCTGTATCGGGTTTGGATCATATTCATATCTGATTCATGTTTACGTAAATGTAGCTTTACCTGTCAAGAACACAACCGTGCACAGGTCAACGATCTTTTGCTATTGACATTCCCCCCCTCCACCCACCCCACCAAACCTGTGTAAACTCAGCACCATGTTGATCCTTTGACTGTCAGCAGCACTTTCTGTTGACATGATTCCTGCAGGAAATGCTGCCGACAGAAAATGCTGCCAACAACAGCCAAAAGGCTCACACAGGGACAAATGCGCATAATGTGGTCCAACGTTCTGGCTCCCAGGAATCTTGATATACTGAGGTGGGACTGTACCCAGTGCGCAAAAGGCCATCAGGCCGACAGCAGCCGCCATCAGCCGGATGGCATTTTGCGCACTGGGTTCTTAGAAGGAACAAAACAAAATCAATGTTGTTAATCCTCTTACTTCTGTTTGCGGATGTGATTTTGTGATTCCTCTGTGTATGCGGCCCGGTCGTTCTCCATGATGCGGAACTGCCGCTGCAACTTGACCAGCTCCTGGTCCTGCAGCCCCTCCATCTCCCCATCGCTCACATCTGAGCGTGCTGAACGGGGGTGTGGCATCTTCAATTTAAAAATAATAATAATAATAATAATAGAAGAGTGGGAGTGTGACATGTGAGAATAATGTGAGAATAATTAACCTGATGTCTGTAGGTGGCAGGTTTTGTCATGATTCTTCCAGCAGGAATCATCACGACAAAAACTGCTACCAACAGCCAAAGGGTTGGGGACAAAAAAAAGTTAATTAACCCCGTCACTGTCAGTTGATACAGATGATGTTTCTGAAATCTTTGTTAATTTTACTCCAAAGAGCCCCAGTCACCCAAGGAGTGTGGATACAAAGAGATGTTTGCAAGAGGCATAAATCCTTAATCATGAACCCTGCATCTGTGGGGGTTCGTGTGGATCTATTAACCTCTTACAGTTGGGTGGTTTGGGTGGTCAATTTTTCTATAGTGAGATGGTTAAGCATCAACGAGGTAAACGAAAGGTATTCATGCTGACGTATAACCTCCACTACGAAACTGTGAAGGTCGGGGAGGAGAGAGAGAGAGAGAGAGAGAGAGAGAGAGAGAGAGAGAGAGAGAGAGAGAGAGAGAGAGAGAGAGAGAGAGGAGGGTCCTGTGCCTAGAAACCATCCCTTACAACAAAACATGCACTTTTTGTGGTGAAGACCTTATTCCTGTAATTAATAATGGTTTCTGGGTATGACAATATGTTTGTCGTTTTGAAAATTTCTGACATTTTCATTATCAATACTTTAAAAATGTTAGCATCAAACAACATGCAAAATCATATCACACTCCAAGTGACCTACTTTCACCAATCAACCAGCCGCACAGTTTTGCCTCGCAATTCTCAACTGGAATAGACCAAAACTTCTGTATAAACAGTGCAGTTTACTGTAAAGTGAAAGGTCTCACCTTGAAATTTGCACGTCAACAACTCTAAAGCTTTGAAGAGCTGCCCAAGGATGAGCGCGCACCTGCGGGTGTGTTTATTGCGGAATTTTGCCTACAGTTGCTAAGAGCAACAACCCAGGGGAAGCTACTCGCTTCCCTTTCACGCGAGTTAGCGTCCTAAGTGCACTTCCTGTTTTGGCCGAAGAAAAAACAAGTCGGTGAAAGGTAGATTGTACGCAGGAATTCATCGCTATTTGCAGTGTAAGTCTTTCTCTCTCTGTTTTTGACAAATGTGTTTTGCCCTTTTTCATTAATGTGAATCAGAAAATACGATTAAACCGTCTTTTGGGTTGTGAACAACATGTATGTTGCATATTGCAGGCAACCCACAACCCACGGCACCTAAAAGATAAATAAAAACAATAAAGTCACTGTGTTTTGTCAACAATACAGTTTATTACTACATCGAAAAATATCTTCACATGATTTAACGGATGTTTGTTACAGTTTTTTAAAAATAATGTCTGTGTGTATCTATGAATGTGTTTGAAATAAGGTCTATGTGTCTAATGTCTTCAGCCTTGTGAATTTAACCCCATCACTATCAAGAAAAAGTAAACACAGTCCAGCTGCAAAAGACTATATCCTCATGAGCACTGCAGTCGCAGGGGCTCATGTGGATTTGTGCCTAATGCTGACACCACTTATTATACAAATTACAGGACAGCTCGGGTTGTTTGGCGTGGAAATTAACATACAAGTCAACAACCTAATCTGCATCCAGTGGCAGTGAAAGGGGTTAAATATTAGATTAGGTCTCATTTAACTCATTCTGCCCCAGACACACCACAGTAAGATAAGTATTGACCATGATAGTTCAAGGGTGATGCCAGAATAGCTTGGCGACTATGGACGCCAAGCTATTCTGGCATCACCCTTGAACTATCATGGTCGATCTGTGTCCTGCGCTGCAATGCAGTCTTCAGATGACAACAAAATTTGGGGATTTCGGTCTTGGGAGTACAATGAGTTAAACTTCAAGTTCATCATGTCGTCTATTTTCAATGTTTGCATCAGATTACAAGAAGGCATCATAGTTCACCATGCCAATTGAAAGCTGCAGCAACACTGGCAGAAACACATCTCCACGTCATGTGGGTGCAAAAGCAGACAGCAACGCTGATGGGAATGACACAAGTCAAGACAGCCCTGACACCTCACAAGGACAGTCGAGCTCAACAGAGAGCAACACCCATGAACAGACAGGCCAGGGATCATTGTTAGCAGAAAGTGATCCAGCAGAAACAGAGACAGCTGCGACAGAAAATTGTCCTATGGAAAATGGAGTGGTTGAAAATTCCATTTGCAACCACTCCATTTTCCATGGGTTGATGCAGGCCACAGACAGTGTCAGCTCTTCGGCAGACAGTTCACAGGCTTCTGATGATGTGTGTCAGCACAGGAGCAGTAGCGGAGAAGGAGATATTAACCATGTTCTTGGGGATGCAAGTCATGATGTGGACAATGAAAACAACAGGGGTGATGATGAGAGTGCATCGGACGATTCTGAGGACTCGGGTGACGAGTCAGATTTTGAAGGGGGAGACTTCACTGATGATTCTGTGGCAAGTGAACTAGAGACAAGTGAAGAAGAAGAATCTCAAGAAAATGTGCCGCCTGGCTTGGAACAGCCTTGGAGAGGATATGCATTAGCAGGGCCCCATCGCAACAGACGACAGATGGCAAGAAGACGCAGGGAGGAAGCACAACGCAGCATCGCTATCAGTGGACCGATTCTCGGCATCTGGCGACAGATTGGAGTCCAGTGGGGCCTGAGCAATGACAGTGACATCGCACGTGTGCTCTTGCAGCATTATGAGGACGTACAAGCCGGCCGCCCCCCTCGGCCACCTCCTGCCCCTCGATGTTTAGGGTGTGGTGAGCGGCTAGTACCAGTACCGTGCGATGCCTGCGGACCCAACATGCACAGTCATCGCTTGCAGCACGAGAGGGAGGACAGAGGGGGAGGGGGTGGTGGTGGCAGCGGTGGTGGTGGTGGGTTTGGAGGGGGGTTTAGTGGTGGAGACAGATATTGTGGAAGATGCAGAGACTGAACAGTGTCTAATAGACGATTGCCAGAATTTCCAGACACCTATTTTGTTCAGCCCTTTTTCTGTGCATCCCCTTATACATGCACAAGGTGATAGCAAAATCTATGCTGATGCCATCAAAAAAACGTGTAGAGCATATATATATATATATATATATATATATATATATATATATATATATATATATATATATATATATATATATATATATATATATAATATATATATATATATATATATATATATATATATATATATATATATATATATATATTATATATATATATATGCTGTGTTTTTGTTGCTGTCAGCATATAATTTTGCTCAGTTGGGAAGGTCAGCTGTTAGTGTTTGGGTTTTGATTTAATGTTAACCTGTTTTACTCTTATTTGTCTCACCCTTGCTGATGACTTGTGTGCAAGTGCAAGATGTGTTTTTGTGTGTGTGTGAGGCCTTGCCAGTGAAGGGAGAAAATGGAAGTGAAAGAATTATGATGTATTAAATCGTACTTTCGTATAATGTATATTGAGCATTGGTTGAGCAAGCATATGCTTGCTTATGTTGAAACAGAAAGAAAGTAATAAATGATAAATAAGTGTTGAGCTTTCTGTTCAATCTCAATCACGTATGTAGGATACCACAGATGCCAAGCTAATCTGGCACTGCCCTTGAACTGTCACAGCTGATCCTGCTCCCACAGTTTGTGCAGATGCACACGCCAGTTTTTGTTTCCTCAAAAACATTACCGATGACATGACTAATAGGAAGTGTCTACTACTTGCTCAGTTTTAGCCTAAGAACCTGTTGTGTTACAACACAACCTGGGAGGCACTCGGGGAACCCCAAGAGGGGCTGAGAGTTGTCTCCCGTCCCTGCCCTACCGGTTCTGGGTCACGTGGTAGACCAACCAGTCATCCTACTTAGCTCGCACTGTGAAGACGTGTTCAGCGTTAGCCTGGGACTCTGCAGTCTGCCTGTGTTGCTTCGACCGGTCATCTTGCTTACGCGACTTCAGACTTTGTGTTCTCCTCTGCTTGTGCTGCAGTGCTTCTCCCCTGTGGGTTCCTGCTGAGAGAGCTTCGTTTTGCCTGGGCTACCGTTGCCTCTTCTGCACCTGCCGGGTGTGGCCCGCCTTGCGCCGGGCCGGTGTTATGGAGGTCCCCCCCCCCCCCTTCGTCGGAGAGGTAAGGTAGCGGTAACAGCCCTTGGCTGGGCCCCAGCTGCTCCTGGGGCGCCTCTCGCGAGGGACCCCCTATCCACCGCCCAGGGGACGCGCCTCAACGCCATATGGTCCCAGCGCGAGGAGGTTCCCCCCCCCCCCCCCCCCCCCACTTTGTCAGAGAGGTAAGGTAGCGGTAACAGTCCTCGGCTGGGCCCCAGCTGCTCCTGGGGCGCCTCGTTTCTCTTGCGTACGTCGTTTATTCTGACACCCGACGCTCATCTTAGCTTGGCTGGGCCCCTCGCCATTAGTGGATGGCTAGCGCCAGTTGTTCAGCGGCACTACGTTTTGCTTGTACTTTGTTGTACCATTGCGCGCCTGACGCTCGTCTTAGCGTGGTGGGGCCCCTCGTGCCCTCGCCGTTTACGGGTGGTTAGCGCGACCGTTGGTCAGCGGCGCTTCGTTTCGTTTGTACTTTGTTGTACCATTGTGCGCCCGACGATTTTCTTAGCTTGGCGTGGCCCCTTGTGCCCTCGCCTTTTTAGCGTGTTGTGTCGGACATGTGTCGCAGTTGATTCGACCAGAGGCTCCGCTTTGTCGTTTGTATTATGCTCTCGGGTGCCCATGCTCGGTCACCTAGCATGCCCGATATGTGTTGCAGCTCCCACGTGCTTACATGCTCCTGATGTGGCGACTTCCAGTGGCCGACGGATGACCATGCTGGCCCTGTGCTGGCTGCTCCTCAGACCACCTCTGTGATGTCTGCTCGTCCTGGCCTGAGCTACGGTGGTCCCACCTTTGGAGTTTCTACCGGCGCGAACGCCTCTTGCCAGCTAGCGACTGACCGGCTCCTTTGCCGCCCCCCATCCACTTCCGGAGAAGTGACCGCTCCTCCCCGACCCGGCATTTTGGAACGGCCGACACGTTGGACACACGCCAAAGGTGTTTACCACAGGACTGTGTCCACTGCCAAGCCCGCTGACCCTTCCGAGGGGTCTAAATGCTGGCAGAGTGCCCACCTCACTGAGCCCGGCCTGCAGCATCGCGCCTTGCCTTAGTAACTGGCAGTCCTCGTACGTCTCTCCCCAGAAAGCCCGCCGACTCCTCCTAGGGGTCTAAATGCAAGCAGAGCGCCCACCTCATTGAGCCAGGCCAGCAGAGACTTGTGCCCCGGCATTCGAAGTCCAGCCACGGACCCGACTCCCCCCGTTCCGCCACTAGCTCCAGACACTCTCGCTCGCCTGACGAGCGCCGTCAGAAGGACAGGACCACGCACCATGATCGCGGCCGCAACACTCGGCCCTCCTCGTCCTTGCTTCGTCTTGCGTTCCCTCCCGACGTTCTGTTCCCTCACCCCCGATGCTCTCGACGCCAATCGTCTTTTCCCCAGAGGCGCCCCCCCACCCAGGAGTTCGCCTGTGAGGGATTCTCATCCCCAAAGTCCTCCTCAGGCTTCGAGGATGCTATGCGGTCGTCGCCCCGTTCTCCTGGAACTGCTCTTGGACCACCGACCTTCTCAGTCTCGTCACAGCCCACCCCCCCCCCCCCTCTTCTGCTACCTACTCCGAGCACCATGCTCAAGCAACCCCGCCAGCCACTTTTCCACCCATGCCCGGAGCGGCGGCTCCTCCTTCACGCTTGGAGATTGTGCGGCAAGCCCTCACCTCTAGAGGCTTCTCAAGTGCAGCAGTGGAGGCGATCGCTACTGCCCGCAGACCCTCGACCAGACATGTCTGCAAGGGAAAATGGTGAGTACTGTGCTCCTGGTGCAACGACCAGCGCCTCGCCCCCACCGAACTGACGAATCCCCAGCTCGCGGACTTCATCCTCTGGCTCTTTGGAGACCAAGAGTTGGCCCCTATCACCATCAGGGGGTACCTGTCCATGAGGGTACCTGTCCATGATTGCTGACACAGACCGGCACCTCGGCCGCCCAGATCCCGACGACTGCAAAGACCTCGCTGACCTTATGACTCATTTCAGCCTGCAGCGACCAGTTCCCCGCTCGCTCATTCCTCACTGGCACCTACCCTGGGTACTAACGTGGCTTAACTCTGCCAGGTTTGAACCACTGCCCTTGGCCCGCTTCGCGGATGTGACTCGGAAGACATGCGTCCTGTTGGCCCTTGCCACCGCGGCCCGAGTTAGCGAGCTACACGCGCTGTCAGCGCTCCCTGCCTGCCTGCAGTTCAGAGCGGATGGTTCAGTACAGCTCCTCACGGACCCTGCCAAGACTAGGTCTCCCCTGACCGTGCCACAGGTGATCACCTTACAGCCGCTGAAGAATATAAACTTTCCCTAGGAGACCAGGCAACAAGATCCTGTGCGCGCCCTTCGCGTTGACCTGCGACGATCCAAAGCCGTCCGGACAGGATGCTCACGCCTCTTCCTAGCGTTGAAACTCGGCAGATCTGACATAACAGCCCAGACGATATCTTCTTGGCTACGCTGGGTCATACGGTCCACCTACCAGGATCTCTCCCCGCAGGGAGCAAAGAGGCTTCACATACGGGCACACCAGGTACGGGCCATGGCCACGAGCGTCGCGTTCGACTGAAACTGCGCTGTCAGACATCGTGGCGGCCGTGGGCTGGAAGACAGAATCGACCTTTGCCCGCTTCTACCTCGGGGATCTGGCAGGCCAGCAAGACAACCTCGCACTGATGGGGGACATCTCTGCGGCGCAACACTCCTTCCCGGCGCCACAGATACGCACTTAGCTAAAATTGTCGGGAGTTTGCGACAGGGAGGACGGCTCTGGTTTACCCCTTACGGGTGTTTTGAACGCGGCACCCGCCTCCTTATCACAATTCTTCCTATTAGTCATGTCATATGTAATGTTTTTGAGGAAACAAATTAATTTTTCTCTAAAATATATTTTTTCGAAAATTACTTACCGATGACATGACTTGGAGTTGGAGGACCCTTCCACCTGCCCCGCTTGCCGCTGGCGAGCTAAGTTTTCCGACTGGTTGGTCTACCACGTGACCCGGAACCGGTAGGGCAGGGACGGGAGACAACTCTCGGCTCCTCTGGGGGTTCCCCAAGTGCCTCCTAGGTTGTGTTGTAACACAACGGGTTCTTAGGCTAAAATTGAGCAAGTATTAGGCACTTCCTATTAGTCATGTCATCGGTAAGTATTTTTCGAAAAAATATATTTTAGAGAAAAATTTATTTTTTCCTGGTGGCCCGAGCAGTTTACCAGGACAGGAGTTGCTTGAGGTCTCTCGTCGACGGCCTATACACTGGGAGGGGTGACAGGCGTAAGTGAGCAGTTTATGTGTGCATTGTGAAATTTGCATTAATAATAATAATACAACATAGTTCTTGTATAGCGCTGTTCTCCAGGAAAACACAGGACTTACTGCGCATGCACAACAGCACACCATTTCTCTCACGCACGCACAATTATACACTACTTTAAACCACCCCATCTCTTCCCAACACAGTCATGTTTGCATATTGTGGTGTTGAATTTGCACAGCTTTACAGAGGAAACTATTCAAACATTGTGCTCAGGTCAACCGCTCCACTACAGCTTGCATTTTATCAATTGAACTAAGCAGTGATTTATTTTGTATGATGGGAGCCGAGTCATTTCATCTCTATTCACACAACTCTGGCCTTTCTCAAGGGGATTGTGATACTAGTCTATCTCAGTTTGTGTGTGGTGATGAAGGCATCTGCCTCAGTGGCTGACCGATTTTGGTTCAACCACTCAACACTAAGCAGAGGTGGAGATGGACGCTGTGCGTAAATATTTTGACATTAGTCGGCACATTTCAAACGAAATTTCATGTGGCTGTACACAACAAATACAACCGAGTTGTCACATTTAGGATCAATAAAGGAGAGCAACTTTGGACATTGATTGGAACTGAAATCTGAGGTATAGTGTTTCAAGAGGCATAGATCCTCATAAGCCTCTGCAGCTGCGGGGGCTCATGAGGATCTATGTCTCTTGCAGTCGTATTGTGTTCACATTTTGGGCAAAGTCAATAGGTTAACATGTAATTTAAATTATGACTGACCTTTCCATTACGCAAAGTACCGGTAGTTCTTGCGCTCAGGAAAACAGATTAACAAAATATGCCAACTAGTTTGTCAAAAAGTATACTGTCACAATGACTGAAAACAAATCGCTGGATGCCACAGCCGTCATTCCAAGTAAGAAAAAAAAGATAAACAAAAACATTGCTTCTATGAATTTATTTTGTTCAAACACGTACACACAAACCGCACAACTGACAACCAATTATTCTCCTTTCTTTGTGAAGAAAAAGCTACAATTTGATTAATGTGAGTGACATAATTTCCAACATACACTATGTCCATTAGAACCTAAATAGGAACATCTCTGAAAAGAAAACAAAAGTGTAAGTGGTTACAAAATTAGTCTACTCCATCTGTAGAGGTATAGATTCTTATATGCCACCCGACTATTTGCAGGGGCCCATGAGGATCTATGCATCTTGTTGACAAAGATCATAAATTGTAGAGGCATAGATTTCCATAAGCTCCGCAACTCATCGCATGGGCTCACCAGAACCTGTGCATCTGTTTGACAAGGATAATTAGTTTAACTCATTCAGCCCGACGCACGTATTTCCCAAATTTTGGAGGCGTCGTCTAATGACTATGCACATGTTGCAGGAGATGGATCGACCATGATAATTCAAGGGTAGTGCCAGATTAGCTTGGCGCCTGCTGTAGTGTGTCGGGGCTGAATGGGTTAAGCTTTTCATCGCACTGCAGGTTAACTTAATGTAACTTTTTATATGTCCCGCTGAAAATTGCCAGGTTAACTTAATGTAACTTTTTATATGTCCCGCTGAAAATTGCAATGCACAAACAGTAATCTGCTATAATAACAACCCATCCTCACAGAACATTTCCCTTAAGCAAAGCAAGTTACACGTCCAATGAGCTAAGGAAACAAATGAAATAACTTGCATATATATGACGCACAATGTTGTTCCATTTCTACAGAAAGTTTACAAGTCATTGCAATAATCTTCTTTCTTCTGAACTTGAATATATATATATCCAGTTGGTCCAACCTGCAAAACACAAAAATTCATTTTTCTTTAAAAGGTATTTTTTCGAAAAATACTTACCAATGACATGACTACCTGGAGTGTCCACTCCTTGCTCAATTCTAGCCTAAGAACCTGTGGCTGCGGTGGGCTGGCGGTCGGAATCTACGTTCGCCCGCTTCTATCTACGGGATCTGGCAGGGCAGCGAGACAACCTCGCCTTGGTGGGGAACATCACGGCGGCGCAACACTCCCTCCCGGCGCCTCAGGCGCTGTAGGTACGCACCTGTTAGGGAGTGAAGAGTGTCGGAGGAGAGGAGGGGGCCATGAGCCTAGAGAAAACCCTCCGGGGGTGCGGCACCCTCCTCCTATTCGGCATTCTCCAGGTAGTCATGTCATCGGTAATGTTTTTGAAGAAACAAATTCATTTTTCTTTAAAAGGTATTTTTTCGAAAAATACTTACCGATGACATGACTCGAAGGACCCTCCCACCTGCCCCGCTTGCTGCTGGTGAGCCTAATTCGTGACTGGAGTTCACAGGTGAATAGGGCTGGTGGGTAGGAGCGGGAGACAACTCTCGGTCCCTCTGGGGGTTCCCTGAGTGCCTCCCGGGTTGTGTTACACAACGGGTTCTTAGGCTAGAATTGAGCAAGGAGTGGACACTCCAGGTAGTCATGTCATCGGTAATGTTTTTGAAGAAACAAATAAGGAGTAAAAGTTTTTTTTTGTGGTAGTTTCAGAATGTTGGTGGTTGTTTTTTTGCAGACATGTTTTTTGGGGTCTGTGCACATTATACACCTCCGCAGAAATGGGTAGCATGCAAAAACCCTGGGTATGTATGCCCTGTGTACATATACACCAGGAAAGCGCAAGGTATACCAATTTCTTAGATGATTACCACATCACAGCAGCATGCGCAATCCTTGAAACGGCTTCACAGTTAACTGCGGATGACAACCTCAAAGTGGGACACAAATAAGACCTTTCCTTGCTAACAAAAGGCATACATTTTCATGAGCCCCTGCGAATGTAGGGGCTCATGAAAATATATGCCTCTTGCGTATGAAACAAACTGACTGAATCCACTGAATGTACAGACCTACTTAGGATTCTGGGACAACCTCAGTTCTTAACCGCCTTGCGCATGCCGCTGACGGCACTGTAAACAGTACAATGCCTGCACGCGCAAGGTGGTAAAACCTGCAAGCAAGCAGACGTACCTTGCTCTTTATCGCTTGCGTTTTCCCACCAGGCTCTCGGCGGCTTCGTCAAAGTCCTTCTCTCCAATGTTGAGCATCAGAGTGCTGGCGTTGAGGTACACGCGATTCTGTGACTGGGCAATCTGTAAAATTTAAAGCAACATACTTGTCAGCACTGTTAACCTATTGAGTGCGCACAAAAAGTGAACACAATACAACTGCAAGAGGCATAGATCCTCATGAGCTATGGGGGCTCATGAGGATCTATGCCTCTCAAGACACCACTTTGGATCCATCTCCCTGGGTCATTTCTGAGGCTCATTGACGCTGAATTAACAAAGACTGTAGGAAGACAATCTGCATCAACTCATTGACGCTGAATTAACAAAGACTGTAGGAAGACAATCTGCATCAACTCATTGACGCTGAATTAACAAAGACTGTAGGAAGACAATCTGCATCAACTCATTGACGCTGAATTAACAAAGACTGTAGGAAGACAATCTGCATCAACTCATTGACGCTGAATTAACAAAGACTGTAGGAAGACAATCTGCATCAACTCATTGACGCTGAATTAACAAAGACTGTAGGAACACAATCTGCATCAACTCATTGACGCTGAATTAACAAAGACTGTAGGAAGACAATCTGCATCAACTCATTGACGCTGAATTAACAAAGACTGTAGGAACACAATCTGCATCAACTCATTGACGCTGAATTAACAAAGACTGTAGGAACACAATCTGCATCAACTCATTGACGCTGAATTAACAAAGACTGTAGGAACACAATCTGCATCAACTCATTGACGCTGAATTAACAAAGACTGTAGGAAGACAATCTGCATCAACTCATTGACGCTGAATTAACAAAGACTGTAGGAAGACAATCTGCATCAACTGGCTGGGAAGGGGTCAATAAGTACACCAACAAACGTGCTGGCTTCGATTCTGAGCAGATTCTTCCGCAACACAATTACCACAAATAATAAAGCCTTTTTGGGGGCACATAAAGATGTGTTTGCACAGACCGTGCAACAGTTACACTTAATGTTATTTTCCGATCGGGTAATAGTCTTTTTATCAATATGAATCCAACAGTCTTGTTTCAATTTAGAAACGACAACAGACTAGACGTGTGTGCCTGCGGCTGCCAATATTTTAAGTTAAGAACTTTTCATTTTATAAATTTGTATTTAGAATGAAGAAGAAAACAAATTTAATAAGGATCCAAGGTAGACAACTTTACATTTAGAGACTGAAACGCTGACATTTTACAGTCATGAGATAATAATAATAATAAAAAATAGTTCTTGTATAGCGCTGTTCTCCAGGAAAACACTGGACTCACTGCGCATGTACAACAGCACACCCTTTCTCTCTCAGACACACACGCACAATTATACACTACTTTAAACCACCCCATCCCTTCCCCACTCCTTACATTCACTTCCTCTGGGATCAGAATAGGTGGCAGTCAGTCAACAGTTAGCTAAATATGAGCTAAGTGTTAAATGCCCGACGAAAAAGAAAAGTCATTAAGTGAGCCTTGAACTGTGACAATGTGGGCAGATTCCGCATTTCCGTTGGCAGCGAGTTCCACACACTTGGGCGAAAAAGGTGAAAGAACGCTCCCCGACAGTTTTCATGTTAAGCTTTGGGATTTTTAACAGCTTTTCACTGGAGGAACGGAGGGTGTGTGAGATCAGACTTACTGTTCTGGCAATGTTCTGTGCAGCTCTGATTTTGCGCAGTTTCAAGAAGCCAGGGTTTGCATTCACTGCTTGGCCAATCTAAGTCATAAGTTAAGAAATCAGACAATATTCCATCCCAATCACAAGATGGGCAAAGCTGTCACAACGTACATGTAAAGCAACTGATAATTTTTGCCAGGCATTAGGCATTTGGGGGCAAATTGAAATGCAACTCCCTCTTTCCTTGAAACTCAATTAGGAAAGGAAAAAGACTGAAAAAGTTGCAAAAAAAAATTGACTATCTACAAATAATATTCCCCGCAGACAAATGACCTTAAAGTGCAAAAATAAAAACACTTTAACCTGTATCATACCAAGGCTAAAAGCTTCAAATTTGAACACCGCCATATGCAAGCTACATTAAAGTACTTACAGCCCTGAAAGTCTAAAATTTTGCCCACCAGCTTTTGGCTAGTGACTTCCAAGTTTTACTAGCCAAACTGAAAATGTTACTAGCCAAAACTGAACATTTTACTACTGAAAATAGCCTCCCCAACTCAACAATATAATGTACCACAAGTGTTTGACGCCCAATGTTAGAGAGTGTTTTCTGCCCAGAGACATTGAGAACAAATATTTGAACAGACAATCATAACCAAGTTAATGTTTATGTCCTGACTTCAGGCTTTTGATAGTATCAAGTGGAGAAATAACTGACAAAGTCCCCATGTGAACTGTGGTGGGATTTTTGATTTATTTATTTTTGGTAAGTAGAGCTGGGCTTCTGTTTGCACAACAGGTTAAAGGGTATGTAGACCCCCAGGTATAAATTTTAGAGGGTATACAGACCCCCATCCTAGCATTATAGAGGGTCCGCAGATTTATTTAAGAAAAATTCATTTTTCTCTAAAAGGTATTTTTTCGAAAAATACTTACCGATGACATGACTCGGATGGCCCTCCCACCTGCCCCGCTTGCCGCTTTCGAGCGAAGTATCTGACTGGTTGGTCTCGTGACAGGAACTGGTAAGGAAGGAGCGGGAGATAACTCTCGGCCCCTCTGGGGTTCCCCGAGTGCCTAGCGGGTTGTGTAGGCACACAACGGGTAAGTAGGCTAAAATTGAGCTAGTAGTAGACATTTCCACAAAGTCATGTCATCGGTAAGTATTTTTCGAAAAAATACCTTTTAGAGAAAAATGAATTTGTTTCCTCAAAAACATTACCGATGACATGACTTTGTGGAAGAATTGCGATGAGGCGGAGGGTGCCGCATGACAACTCCCTAGGAGGGAAAAGAGCCGTCCTCCCAGTCGCAAACTCCCGACAATTTTAGCGAAGTGCATACCAACGGCGCAGGTGGCGCCGGGAGGGAGTGTTGCGCCGCGGCGATGTCCCCCACCATTGCGAGATTCTCTCGCTGGCCCGCCAGGTCCCTGAGGTAGAAGCGGGCGAATACAGATTCAGTCTTCCCGTCCAAGGTAGCCACGATGTCCGTGACAGCGCATTTTCTAACAAACGTGGCGCTCGTGGCCATGGCTCGTACCTCGTGTGCTCATATGTGCAGCCTCTTCGCTCCCTGCAGGGAGATATCTTGATAGGCAGAGCAAATGACTCAGGGGGCCAGGAAGAGAACGTCTGGGCCGTTATGTCATTCCGCCGATCTCAGAGGTAGGGAGAGGCGTGCACGCCCTCTGCGGAAGGCTTTAGATCGTCGCAGAGCAGTCAAAGGTGCGCACGGGATCCTGTTACCTGGTCTCCTGTGACAGGGGTTTGTTTCATAGCGGCCGTAAGGTGAAACCTGTGGCGCGGTCAGAGGGGACCTGTTTGGCAAGGAAGGCCGGGGCAGTGAGAAGTAGCACGGACCCGTCCGCTCAGAACTGTAAGCAGATAGGACGCGCCTAAGCGCGTGTAGCTCGCTCCCCCGCGAGGTGGTAGCCCGGGCCAGCAGGAAGCACGTGTAGCGTGTCACATCTGCGAACGGGCCGCTGTAAGGGTTCGAATCGGGCAGAATTCAACCACGTTAGCACCCAGGGTAGGTCCCAGCGGGGAAGGAGCGAGCGGTAGGCCTGGCGCCGGCTGCCGAAGTGTCCCATAAGGTCGGCGAGGTCTGTGCAGGCGCCCGGGTCTGGGTGTCCGCGGTGTCAGCGTGTAAGCGAGCCTGGACAGGTGACCCCGCACCGTGAAGGGCTAGATCTAGGTCTCAGCCGAGCCCGATAGAGCTCCGCCAGCTGCGGATACGACAATCCGTGAGGTTCAGGCTGTGATCGTGGCATCAGGAGGACAGGACTCGCCCTGTCCCACGTAGACTCGAATGGCCGAAGGTCTGGGGGCCGCAGCGATCGCCCCCACCGCTGTACCTGAGTAGCCTCTAGCACCGAGGGCTTGCCGCACACCTCCAGTCATGCAGGATGAGCCGCTCCGGGCAGGGAGGAACAGCGGCTGGCGCAGTGGCTTGAGCATGGTGCGAGGAGTGGGAAGGTGCATGGGGGGGGGGGGGGGGGGGGGGGGGGGCCGTGGCGAGGCTGAGAAGCCGGTGTTCCTGTGGCGGATCCAGGCGAACGAAGCGACTAACAGGAGGGCCGCCGGGCAGCGCCGAAGGTTGAGGAGGACTTTGGGTACGGGGATCGTCGAGGAAAGGCGGAGGCCGCCAGGACGTCCCAGGGAATGAAGCGCGCATCAACAGCCCAAGCCCAGGGATCGGGAATCGGGGCGACGAAGAGGGGAAGCCGAAGGTTCCGCCTTGTGGCGAACCAGTCGACCTGGGGAGACTCCTAACGGGCGCGGGTCCACCGATAGATGTCCTGCCGAAGGGTCCAATCCGCATGCAAGAGCTGGCCGCGACGGGACAGCGAGTCGGTCCAGACGTACAGCTGTCCGGGAATGTGTCGGGCTCGCCAAGAAGGTCCGGTCCTCGCACCAACCCCAGCTCTGGTAGAGAAGCATACCAAGCTCGAGAGAGCGTGTGCCACCTTGTACCTGGAAGTAATCCACCAAAGGTGTGTTGTCAGAGAGGGCGAGCAGCTCCTGGTGTCTGAGGAGGTCATCCCAGCAATGAAGGGCTCGTCAACGGCCTGCAACATTGGCCGGATGATGAGATAGTGCGTTAATCCGAGGGCCGGAAGTCAAGGGGAACCGCGGCAGGAGATGAGGATTCCACGCAGAGAGGCTCGCGTCGAACCCAGAGAGTACTGGGGCGGAGAAGATGCCCGGGGAACTGCCGAATCCAGCCAAGCGGCGTCGGTCCACCGACGAAGGCGAGGCGACAGAATCTGGGGCACCGGCGCCAACGTCGATACGTCGCCGGAAGCCGGGCGCCCAAGGAGTAGGAGATGCAGCAGCAACGGCTGGGCGTAGAGACGACCGAGGGAAGGAGTGAGATCAGACTTGCCCTCGTTTACTAGGAAGCCCCAAGTGCGTCAAGAGGTGCAGTAGCGCGTCCTTGTCTGTCGCGAGAGAGCTCTCAGACTGGCGGCGAAGGAAGAGGTCGTCTGGGTAGATCGACGTCGGACTGGAGGAGGACTGTCGGGCCTTGGCGACTAAGGAGTCCATTGGCCCGGTGAACCACCAGGGCAGAGGTTGAGACCGAACGGGAGCGCGGGAAACTGGAGAAGATGCCGTCGATCGCGACCAGCGAACTTCCTGGGGCCCTGGAGCATCGAGACAGCAGGTACACATCGGAAAGGTCCAAGCCGCCTGCGCAGTCTAAGGCTGGACCGCTGCTTTCAGGGCTCTGGCAGTCTCCGTCCGGAAGGAGGGCCGAAATCTGTACAGGCCGAGAGAAGAAACCCGACGCCACTTCCTCCAGGCTTCGGAACGAAAATCGGCGGCTGTAGAAGGTTGGCGAGTCTGAGAATCGGAAAACCTCCGTGGCAACTTACCTGAGGGAGGAGACACCTCCCGCTGCGCGGAGGCCTTAGCGAAACACGAGGAACCTGAGACCTCGAGGGAAAAGGACGGCCAAGACGGGGTCAGGGCACAGTCGGCGGAGGCAGCGAAGCGTAGACCGACGCGAGGTAGGCGGCGCGGTAGGTGACTCCGCTAAGAAGAGCCGATCAACCCGGCGGCGTGATAGAAGGAAGCCAGGCGTCTTCCACGCGACAAACCAGGGCTTGAGTGAGCAGCTCCAGGAACCCAGCGCAGGCTAAGGTGTTCCGCACCAGGGACGCAGTCAAATCCAGGCCACGAGGGGGGGAGGGGGGGGGGGGGGGGAACGGGGAAGAAGAGCGGAGCCGCCAGCTTGCGACACGGCAGGGGGGTCCATCGCAGGAAGAGGGATGGAGGAAGCCTGGGAATGGCCGGCATACCAGTCCCGACGGAAGGTGATGTCCAGGTCAGCCGGCCAGCGACGAACGGAGAAGAACACCGGCCCTCGAGACGCGGGAAGTTGCAGGTGCGCTGAGAAGGCATCTCGCAGCTCCTCAAATCCCGGCGGCTGGGGAAGCGACTTGAACCTCTTAACTTGACGCTCGGCATCCACCAAGGCAGAGACCTTCCTCTTCAGGGGGGGAGAGGCTGGGCAGGAGTCCGCTGGCAGAGTGGCTGCGGTGATCCTGGCGGCTTCATCCAAAGCTAAGAGGGTCTCCGCACGGGACGACGACGGAAGGGTTGAGGGGACATCAACACCGACGTCGGCGGGCGAAAGGGAGCGACCATCCTCACCCAACAGGGCTGAGACGGAGTCCTCGGGCAGCAAACTGATGGCTTCTTCGTCCAGGGGGCGGCGAGAAGGCGGGCTCATCGAACGGTGCGAGCGCGTTCTCACGCGACGAGGAGTGGCGGTGGGAGCGGCGACGATCCTGGCGCGGGGAATGATCCTTCCGGCGGCGCTCGCGGGCGAGCGCGAGTGTCTGGAACTGACGGTGGAACGGGATGAGTCAGGGGCGCGACTGTGTCGCGTAGGTTGAGGCTGAGCTCTCTCCTGGCCGGACTCAGTGAGAAGGGCTCTATGCCGGCGTACAGATCCTCCGGAAGGATCAGCGGGCTTATCGTGGAGAGAGAGAGAGGAGGAAGGCCAGTCAACGTGGGACGGCTCGTGGCGGACTGCTGCAGGCCGGGCTCAGTGAGGCGGGCGCTCTGCCGGTAAACAGACCCTCCGGAAGGGTCAGCGGGCGTGGCAGCAGTGGCAGTCCTCTGATCAGCCAGCAAGTGAACTGAAGGTGGAACGGTGGGAGTCGGGGCGCGACTGTGTCGCGCAAGCTAAAGCTGACGCCTCTCTTGGCCAGACTCCGAGAGCAGGGCGCTATGCCGGCGTTCAGATCCTCCGGAAGGATCAGCGGCTTGTGGTGAGAGACGGGTGAGGAAGGCCAGTCAACGTGGGACGGCTCAGGGCAGACTGCTGCAGGCCGGGCTCAGTGAGGCGGGCGCTCTGCCGGCAAACAGACCCTCCGGAAGGGTCAGCGGGCGTGGCAGCAGTGGCGGTCCTCTGGTCAGCCAGCAACACCGAGTCCCAACAGGAATCCTTTCCGTGAGGCCAGGGCGGGAAAGGGCGGTCAGCACCGTAAGGGCTGCAGAAGTATCAACCGGAGCCGGAAGTGAGGAAGCAGGCAGGGGCCGCTCTCGTCGGTAAAGGCCCCAGAGGTCCAACCAAACATCTCCGGCCAGGTCGCACAGACATACAAAGGTGGTCCGGGTAGCAGCCCGCACAAGGTAGGCAGACCGCATGGTCATCCGTCGGCACTGGAAGATTCCCCATAGGGAGCCCATAAGCATTTGGGTTCTGTAACAGACAAAGGGCATAGCCAGGTCGCAAACACAGGCAAGAGGGCGCCGAGCCCTCCTTTGTGATATTGTTTCATCTCACCAGCCCGACCGGGCATTCTCTTTTCAATTAGTGGGAGTGGCATTTTTATCATATGCCCTTGATTATGCGTACTGTGTACATGAAGGCGAGACAGGCAAACGTAAGCCGAGTCTGTAGAAATTGACTAGATGGAATGAGGAAAGTCCATATCCCATTCCTGCCCCCCCGGGGATACGAACCCGGGATCTTTGGTATCAGTGTCAGCCCACTTAATCAAATTTCAAATACAAACGATTTTGAATTTCCAAAAACTACAGTAGCTCGCCTGAGCTTGCCCCCAGCACCACGTGAATGTTCTGTGTCTACGTACAGTGTGTGAGCGAATGCGCGCGATTCCCGTGAGCGTGCTTCTAGGGTTCAGTACGCGGCGGCGCTTTGAGCCGAATTTCAATTGGGATAAAGCGCCTATTTAATGCGCTTATTATTATCTTACGACTGCCAGCACAGTGCCTTATCCACTAAGCTACCTCCCCCTGTCCCCCAAGGAACCCCAGGCGCCGTGACCGCCGGCGCGTGAAACAAAGGTTATACTCTCCAAGGGCTAAGGGCCTTTAAGCTGGACGAACGGAACGTGAGTGCCGCCAGGCCCTACGCAAACCAGCGTCTGAAAGGCAAAATCTACTCGTAAGCTAACGAGGCATAACCAGGAGAGAGAAGGCGACGTCCCACTAGGAGAGTCGCAAGAAGGCTGTGCAAGGCACGGAAATTATTTCAATAGTTGGTGCCCTTATGTCGTAACCACAACGAAAGACGAGTCCCACGGCAGCCGGCTCTCGACCCGAGGGCCGGCTGTGGGTAGCTACCGTTACCTTACCTCCAAGCCGAAGCGGGAACGGGGGAAAGGGTAGCCATACAGCAGTCACAGCACGGAGGAGAGCCGAGGGAACCCGGAACGGCGCCAAGGAAGAAGCAGGCGAAACGAGCGTAGGCAAGACGAAGACCGGTCGAGGCACAGCGGAGCAAAGCCCGACACGTCTTCTCGGCACGAGCGAAGTAGCAAGACTGGTTGGTCTCGTGACAGGAACTGGTAAGGAAGGAGCGGGAGATAACTCTCGGCCCCTCTGGGGTTCCCCGAGTGCCTAGCGGGTTGTGTAGGCACACAACGGGTAAGTAGGCTAAAATTGAGCTAGTAGTAGACATTTCCACAAAGTCATGTCATCGGTAATGTTTTTGAGGAAACAAACTGCATCATCTGTATGTTCCTTAAAATAAATTATTCACACCCGGGTCTGCCCTGGGGGACTTGGGTGGGGTTAACTACATTTTAGTTCCCAGGGTCACCCTGGTCAGCCCCACAGGGTGTGTTTTTTCTGGGGCATGTGTTTCTGTCTACCCTTGGTCTATTCAACTGTATTTGTCTTTTTAAAACTCTTCCAACTGTCTGCACTGCCTGTAGCTCTTGATATTGGATGTGTGTTGGAAAACGCACGAGCGCAATCGCATTTGGCGAGTAGGATTTTTTTTTTTTTTTTACTCGCCAAATAAAAAATTCACTCGCCATGGCGAGTAAATTACTCGCCATTTTCAGGGCTGACTTACAGATAAGGATATAGACCAATGGCTTTAGTTCAAGGGTGGTGCCAGAATAGCCTAGCGCCTAGAGGCGCCAAGCTATTCTTGCACTACCATTTAACTATTTTAGTCAAACTTATTTCACACGCTGGTGTATTCTGAATGATAAGGGTTAACCAGAACAATGCCATGATACCACATATTCGCAATGAACCGCAACTATGTCACAAATGCTTTTAACTCGTTACAACCTGAGGATGTAATTATCAAACTGGTTCTACAGGAGCCAAGCCATTCTGACACCACCCTTGGTTTTATGGGTTAAAATGCAGGCAGTATTAACCTAGTTCAGTCAATGCAGGCAGTATTAACCTAGTTCAGTCAATGCAGGCAGTATTAACCTAGTTCAGTCAATGCAGGCAGTATTAACCAAGTTCAGTCAATGCAGGCAGTATTAACCTAGTTCAGTCAATGCAGGCAGTATTAACCTAGTTCAGTCAATGCAGGCAGTATTAACCTAGTTCAGTCAATGCAGGCAGTATTAACCTAGTTCAGTCAATGCAGGCAGTATTAACCTAGTTCAGTCTCAATGGAACATTTAGAAGCACGCAGGTCCTAAAAACAGCAATAAAGGATACAAGTTTGGCGGCCTCTGCCTCTCCCTCTGCCTGCACCACTTTCTGCTGTTTCTCCTGCTTGGCCTTCTCCACCACAAACTGGGCGCGCTGTGCCTCCTGCTGGGCAACCTACACACAAACAAACACAAAATTCTGCATTTTGTCTGACATTATAAGAAGAGGAATAGAGGTTCTGTCAAGTAGCGGTTTGTGAGGTTAGAAACATGGAAACACTCCTTACACTTTGCTGCTCTAAGATCTGACACCAAGAAACACGCCAAAGGTCAATATTCATTTTCACAAGACCTGACCATTTATTTCCACTTCTATTCCTTTTTCTCTACCATGTGACATCACGACAACATACATTATAACAACATTTGAGCAAAGGTCCCGAAAAAACTGACAAATTTCACCAAAAAATACAAACCTGTTTGGCCTCAACAGCAGCTGTATACTCTCGTCCAAAACTCAGTTCTGTGATGGAGACGTCATCAAGAATGATGTTGAAATCCTTGGCACGCTCAGTCAGCTCACGGCGAATCAGTAAACTGACCTGTTGACGCTGGGTGATCAGCTGGGAGGCGTTGAATTTGGCAACAACGCTCTTCAACACCTGTTATAAACATAAAGATTACATTATGCAAGTCAGCCCAAACACTATAACCATAGAATAAATTATGACTGCTCAAGGGTGGTTCCTGATTAATTTAGAACCTGAAAGAGTTTATATTATGCACCTCGCCCCGGTGGTGGGCAGGAGGCGGATTGTCCGTGATAATGTAGAACCTGTTTTAAGCAACCATCTAGTTGGCAAAAATAAAGGCGGTCTTCAAAGATGGACTCTCTCAAGAGAAGTATTGAAAGGCAAAAAGTGTCGCCTGTCATTAAAGACCATCATTTAGGTGGCTACACCACAGTCACAGCTACAGCCACCTCAATGATGGTCTTTAATGACAGGTGATCTCTTGTAAAGGTGGCTCCTCAAAACAGGCTCTGCTGTGCTTCTAATTAACTTATGTTAGTTAGAGCAAGGAGATACCTCCTGTTGCAAGGAATGAAATGCAACACTATTAACCCTGTTAGCCTCAGATCCCTACAGCAGGAGATGGCTTGACCATGATAATTCAAGGGTAGTGCCAGATTAGCTTGGCACCAAGTTAATCTGGCACTACCCTTGAATTATCATGATCATGCCATCTCCTGCAACTGGTACACAGTCGTTAGGCAACACCTCCAAAATTAGAAAAATAGGACCTTGGGGCTGCAAGGGATCAGGTTGTTCTTTAAACTTGTCTTGTGAAAGGTTACAGGAAGGACCATAATTTTTATACTTCAAGGTGATACTTAAATAATAAATGTATTTCTGTAGGTAAACGCCATCCCTCGCAGTTGTAGGGGATCAATCAACCGCGACAGCTTAAGGGTAGTGTCAGATCTCCTTGAACTATCACTGTCGATCAGCACTACCCTTTTCAGCTCTCCACCCTCACATAATAAAATGATCTACGGCAGCCAACGTCTCCAGGACATTAAGCAGCATCGCATGTATCACGACTCTACCTCATTGCAGATGGAGGGGAGTACACGTTCATCATAGTCGGTACCCAGGTTACGGTACACAGTGGGCAAGGCAGCGGCCACAGGTCGGGACAGCACACGCAGGGAGATGTTCACCATCTGCAGATCTGCAAACACACAAGCCAAACCATAATCCAGTCAACTTTGCTTAACTCATTCTACCCCAGACACACCACAGGAGGATAAGGATTGACCATGATAGTTCAAGGGTGATGCCAGAATAGCTTGGCGCCCATAATCACCCTTGAACTATCATGGTCGATCTGTGTCCTGCACTGCAATGCAGTCTTCAGAGGACAACGGCAAAATGTAAGGAAATCGGTGTTGGGGTAGAATGAGTTAACCCTCTTAGTCCCAAGGTCCCATCCCTCAAATTTGAGAGGTGTTGCCTAACGACTATGTACCAGTTGCAGGAGATGGCTTGACCATGATCTTTCAAGGGTAGTGACAGATTAGCCTGGCGCCTGAAGGCGCCAAGCTGATCTGGCACTACCCTTGAATCATCACGGTCAAGCCATCTCCTGCTGTAGGGATCCGGGGCTAAACGGGTTAAGCAGTTCAGCCACAACACACAAGATATGGATTGACCATGGTAGTTTAAGGGTGGTGTCAGAATAGCCTGGCGCTAAGCTGTCCTGGCACCACCTTTTAACTACCATGGTTGAACTATCTCTTTAACTCTTTGCCTACAGATGTCGACGTCAATCGCTGAAAGATTACTTCCTCCCGAACACTATTCGGTGGCGATATCTGCCCTGCCAAGATTTACTTGCCATGCGTGTGCTTGACTATTTATAGCACTGAAATGTGTCATTATAAGCTGTTACTTGGCATGCACACTAGATCCAGAAAGTTACTCTTACCAAAATTACTTACGTAATACAGAAAAATTACATAGCAGGCAAAGAGTTAACAGTGATGTAGTATTTACAGGACAGCTTTCAGTTCTGGGAACTGTGACTGCAGGTTCAGTGTGTGAACTCATTCAAGACATGCAGCATTCAGATACGTGTCTTTATGAAGTGTATCCAGATGCAGCACATCTCAAATGAGTTAAGCCATTTAGCTCTGATACAACAGTTGATGGATGCAACCCTGATGGTTCATGGGGTGGTGGCGAAACAACTTGGCACCCCTGAATAGATCAACTTGTTTTTGGGGTGAAATGACAATCAGACTTAGCCTCTCGACCAATTAAAACGCTGTAGACCACGTGCTTCTCACTGCAAAGCAGACGGTACGACGTAACATTGTATGTTTATGCTTGCAGGGCATGGAAGAGCGTCGATGTTTCCACTATTTTAGAAATTTCTGTGGTATTGGAAAGCACTGTTGTTATGGGGAGTGTAAATCAGATTCTCGATACCCCAATCCATATTCAGGTGAAGAATTATTCCATTCCCAAGCCTTTGTTGCGACCGGCAGACACGGTACGTAAGAATGCGAAAGAAAAGCTTGCGGTCGGCCAAATGGTCAACTGAACCATGAGAGAATCACATCACTACGTATGCTCATAAGTAAAATTTCTACTTTTCCGTGTTCCATCATATATTCACAGACTCAATCGCTTGTACATGCATTTGGTCTGCTAACTTTTTCCGGCCTCCCTCACTCCACCATTTTCACTCTCCAACGCGTTCAGAACAATGCTGCCCGCCTCGTCCTCAGAAAGAAAAAACCTGACCACGTCACACCCCTGCTCAAACTCCTTCACTGGCTCCCCATCCCCCAACGCATCCAATACAAAATTCTGTCTCTCTGCTACAAATCCCTGAACAACTGTGCTCCTGCCTATCTCTCCAACTTACTTCACCCCTACACACCTTCCCGCTCCCTCCGCTCTGCCTCCGACCCTCTCCGCCTCCACATCCCTCGCACCAAACTTAACACTTTCGGCCCCTGCTCCTTCTCCGTCTACGGTCCATCCACCTGGAACACTCTCCCACTCTCTCTCCGTCAGAAACACTCTCTCTCCTCCTTCCAGTCCGCCCTCAAAACTCACCTCTTTCAACAGTTTTAGCACTATATCACCACACTCCCCACCCCAAGCTGACCGTCGTAATGTATTCCACTGTTTGTGGTACGCAAGTCATTGTCTAAAGCATGCGCATGCGTGCGCGAGTTGTGAGTGCGCGCTTAAGAGTTATAATTATTATAAGATAAGCGCATTATAAATACCGTAATTATTATTATTATTAACTTGGGTCCTAGATCTGTCAGTTGTCTGCGACGCATTCGTGCTAATTTGGATAGTAGATTAGATCCATTAGCTGTGTGTGAATTTTGTTGCATATACCCTGGCCCCAAATGGCTGTGAGAGTGAGTGAGAGACATCTCATTGATGTAAACAGACTAGTACTAGCGGAAGTTTTCAAGTTGGGGGGGGGGGGGGGGGGGAGATAGGGGAAAGAGACGTTTTTAGATAGACTTCAAAAAAGTGTACTGATTGCCTGCGCAAGGATTTCTTTTAGAGACTCAGTTATAGTAGCAGGATATAGTCACATGTAGGTATAGGATCACCGAGAATTTCAGTCTGTAAACACACAAACTGATATTACCATAGGAAAGAGCGCATAAAAATGTGTGGCCGTGCAAAATTTCAAAGCTCTACCTTTTATATTTTATTAAAAATCACAGCTTCATTTGGCGAAATGAGACAATTTGCGAATGCCCTAGCATTAGGTTGCATAACTACATAATCTCTTGACTGACAATATCCCCACTTGCTGCACTGATTACACCCAATAGCTAGTTTGTACTGATTAATTTACAGCTCTAATAATGGTATACTTTAGAAGCTATGCCATCCTAATAATGGTTAAAAAAATCTTCATCGAATAGCGCGCTTTACTATGTTAGCAGACTACACTCACGCTCTTTCTGTGAAGCACGCATTTCATTCTTGCCGGACCCCTACTAAAGGTGTGGAGCCAAATACAAAATGGGTCGGTCTATTGGCATGGCAGTAGTAAGAAGACTCCTGTAGTGCTGTCATCAGACAGAAGTTGATGAAAGATGTGTCAGTAAAAAACCCAGCCCCTTATAGATGCCCATGACACATTAGCCAGCACTTGTCTATGTATGGACCAGTCTCAGCCTGATGACAATACGCTGACAAGGAAAGTATTGTGCTTTACTGTTCTTTCCAAGTAAAGTTAGTTGCACACAATTTTTTTTTTTTTAAATCATATTACTATTTATTACAGCTACAGATTTTCACATACCTTTGCTGCCAGTTGGAGAGCTGATTTTTCTTGGTCTGGAGCGAATGTCATAGATGATGGGGTACTGAAACCATGGTATTCTGCAGAAAGAAAATAACAATCACATTACACTGACAAGACACCGTAGTGACCTGGCATGATGATGTACACATGGTGAGATCCTTTCCTGCAAATTCAAGATGTGCTCACACGCTATAAATCATTAAATGTCAGTAATAGTATTAGTAATATTATTACTTTGAATTCCTCCTCCATCTCAAGTATATTTGGGTCACTCTACAAAACTGTGCAACGTAAGGGGTGCCTAGTTTCAACTGGCTGTAAAAAACATCTGCTAATTTACTTTACTCAATGAACGGTACTATTCTGTTTCAGAGTGATGAAAGAGATAGTACTGATAACTGCATGGGAAAATATCAAGTCTTTTGATGTTTAATTATTCTGAACGTGTGTGAGGATGCACGAAAATGGCGGTCCCGATTGTGACATAGCTGTAACCCCTCTTCTGTCTTGTGTTGCGGATCTTTCATTTATGGTTTAAAATATAAAAATATGTAATGATATTGTTTTTTTACAGTTTCTGTAAGTGATCATTATGATCTTACAACCAGAAAAGTATTTTAGAAAACACTTGATAAAGATACAATTTAGTTCATGATTGACGTAACACGCGTTTCCACAACCAACCAAAGTACACACTTTGCCATTTAGACATGCCTGGCGTATGAATACTCGTATAATCACGTTCTTCAAGATGGCGGATGTGTTTCGAATGTTTAAAAGGTTTGGTAAAAGCTTTGTCCTTCCTGTATTTTGAGCTTCAAAGTTGGACGTGTGCTTTCGTTTCCTGTTTTGAATGTTACGTTAAACTGAACAAAACAAGCTCAATTAATACTAAGCGCTTCACTTTTGGGGACTTTTTCTTGCCCTAGTTTTCGATGTGTATCGCGGAAGGATACGTGCACACACCGTTGTTTCCCTTGCTTTGAACAGAGAAAACCACGTGTGTTTTTGTTTTCGCTTCCGTTTTTCCGAGCGTGTTACGCGAAACAGAGCAAACCGTATCGAAACTTCAAGATAAGCTTTCTTTAAGTACAAACTTATTGACAAGTCCAAAATCATGCAGTATACTTAGATTTAGATACTGTTATCTTGTGCATTGACTTTGAAGGACGTTTATTACGATTTATCGTACAGAAATTTTGCTCCTTGATCAAGCCCAGGTTTTTACTCATTCTGATCGGACGCTTGCTAAACTCAAATGAGACCACCATAGACTTGTTCCGACCTTGATTATTCCACTATGTAGTCATGTATGGCCCACGGAATACTGTTTTCGTTGAATTTATTTTCAAACACTTCGTTTGAAGTGTAATTGTCCTCACTTATGTTGAACGTAACCGGAATACGAATGACCGTCCGACATGTTTGATTCTTGTTACGTCAACCGCATGAAAATGGTGATTTTTCCGATTAAACAGAGATATTACTGGCCTTTATTGTTTCTTGTGCCAGTAAGTTCATTCTTGTTACTTTGCTATTCAGCATCACTACGTTTACAGAATCCCAATGCCTTTAAAATAAGATGTCCAAGTATGTTTTCTGGTGTTTGATGTAACCTGAAACTTCAGATAGTTACTTTGGTATCTCGTTATACAAAACTATACACATAATAAAGGATTTTAACTATTTTTAATGGTTGATCTCTCTTATCATGCTTTTCTAGACTACAGAGACGTGATTCCCTGCAAACCTATCTTTCATTTCATACGAGAGTTCACCAATTTCACTGATGAAGAAAGTTGGTTTCTATGTTACATCAACTACCATTTTTAAAACATATGGTTCTGAGCAACTGCAAAAGTCTCTATTTTCAAAATGTGCTTCAGCATCACTACATTTACGGAATCCCGATGCTGTTAAAATAAAACATCTAAGTATGTTTTCTTGGGTTTGATGTAACCTCAAGATTCAGATCGTTACTTTGTCATCTCGTTTTACAAAACTATGCACATAATAAAAGATTTTCACTATTTTTAAGGTTTGGTCTCTCATATCATGCTTTTCTAGACTACAGAGTCATGATTCCCTGCAAACTTATCTTTCATTTCATATGAGAGTTCACTAATTTCACTGATGAAGAAAGTTGGTTTCCATGTTACATCAACTACCATTTTTAAAACAAATGGTCCTGAGCACCTGCAAAAGTCTCTATTTTCAAAATGTTCTTGTCAGTGAATTTGCTGCATGTTACTTATATTGTTTCACTACATAGAAATGATCTACATATCTTAAAACTTCTTGTGGGTAAACTAAATGAGCTGCCGAGCGACTTTTCATTTTCACTAAGTGCTTGGCACAAGCTTGCTTCCAAAACTCATTATTATGCTTTTTTTTTTTTTTTGGTGGTTTGTCTTGAAGTGTTTCTAAACCAAAATAAACCGTCTTGTTTGATCCTGACTTTCATTTTTGTACAGTATTTCCATGTATTTGGTTTCCGTGTTACATCAAACAAATTTCGTACCACGTAACTTTACCATCCACATCCATGCAAACACATTTATATATTATCTTTTTTTGGTCAAAACATCATACTTTGGACATGCATCTTCAAGAAAAATGATAAAAATAAGTATCCCATTGAGTTTGTTTTTTCATGGTTGGTGTCACACTTTTGCTGCACAGCTTTGTAGAGTGACCCATTTACCAACACGTTATAACCTCTTGGCCGTCAGTAGTGGGTTTAGTCACAATGGTTCCTGCAAAATCACCATGACAAAAACTGCTACTGACAGCCAAAGAGTTAAATTCTAATATGGCCACAGTGTTGATTCTAGAGCGCGTTTTGCGCGATTTCTCGCAATATTATGCTCCAAATCGCAAAAAAACACCGATAGCGCGGCCGAAGAATCGCAGAAAAAAGAAACTGGACGCTTTTTTGCACGACCAGCGCGACCGCACCGCTGCTGCGTAAAAGCCTGCTCGAGCGTCATGGTGCAGTGTGGCCTGAGTCGAGCCAGGGCAATTTCACTATTATTCACCTGTTTAACACGAACACAGATTCCATTCACAGAAAACCAATTCACGTGTCGCTCTCGCGCTGTGGAAGTACACGACAGATCAGAGCGAACTCTAGTCTGTGATTGGCTGAATAGCCTTCGGCTGTTGTAATCTGTCTTCTCATTGGCTAGCATTTCTGTACTGTATTTATGTTGTATCATTCGTGTACCAACACAACCCTTTTACCGATGCGGGATTGTACTTCAGCCTGTGTTGCTTTTACCTGAGGAATGTAACTTAGTATGGATTTTACCTGATGGATTTACATTAAATACTCGAGCTGTACACGTTTCCTTGTGTTTTCCTAGCGAGCTGAAGGTATGCATAGAAAGTACGATAATGTCGTGCACTTTTAACCTGGGTACTCATTCACGCACACGTCTTACACACTTTCTCCTTGAGGGCCGTGATCAATTTTGAGGCCATATTGGTTAACACGAAATACGGTTAACACGAAGTGATTTTCCGTGTCCCCAGAAATTCGTGTTAAGCGGACTCCACTGTATATATGAATGTGTGTATATATGTCGTTTTAAAGTAAGCAGTGCAACGCGATTTGAGGGCTTCCCTTTTACACCTTGAGGGGCTCCCTTTTTTGATTAGAGGGAGCCTTTGGGCTCACTTTTCTGAAATCCTAGAATCAACACTGTGGCCACCTAGTACAAATAACACCCTCACTTGTACGTTTGTAGTAACATGCAACCTTAATAAACCTTAATAATAATAGCCCTCACCAGGACTGATTTCCTACCTCAAGTGAAGACCCTCAGCGTACACCTCCTCTTGTACACCTCCGATGCGACTGAAGATGATGGACCTGTGACCACCATCAACTGCACATCCAAATTACACACTGTTGTTTTTTTCAATAAAGGTCACATCATACATTGCACTGTAAACTGCACATAAGTATAAATTATAAATGAAAAAAAAAATGTTGCTGTTTTCAATGAATACTACATCATACGCTGTAATACTGTCATTACGTCTGTATACAAATATCTCTTGTTCCTGCAGTTGTGCCCAGTGATGGCAATGCCCGGTAAGAACAAGAGTTGTTCCTGGCAAAAAGATCGAGTTTTAGCAGACGATGTCACATGCGCTTACATAATAATGTACAAAACATCCTTAAAGGCAGTGATTAGACAAGCACTGCAAGATTTAGTAACAACTGCAATATCTATTTACTAAAATTAAAACACCTACTAATGAAAACAAGTTTTGCAATGCGATCAAAGAGTTACAAAAATTGCTTCTTAATCAGGTAGCTGCCGGGCAAGAATGCACGTGCTTGCAAAAACAAACCTGTGTAGACCGACTGTGACACTCCATATGCTATGCCTGCTGCAGCAGCAAGTAAGCCGATTCCAGTTCCAAGCCCCTTCCCGCCTGCTTTCAGGCGACCTGCAAGGTCTCCCATCTTTTTTGGATCCATTTTTGCAAACTGTCTGATGTAAACCTTCGTCCCCTTGCGCACATGTGAATTTGAGGTCACGTACAAGTGCCCATTCTTTAAATACGCATGATTTGTATTCGTAATATATTTGTCAGACAAATACTTTATAAGTAAAAATATCAAATCCAAACAATTATTCACTGTACATATTTGTAAAAAAAATCAGATTTTTTTCAGGCAAATACATTTGTCGTAAAAATGACGTCATTAATAAATATCGGTCAATTCACCCATATGCAATGTCGTCCATATTTAATTCGCCCCTAATTAAAGCCCTCAAACAATAATAATAATAATAATTACGTATTTATAATGCGCTTATCTTATAATAATTATAACTCTAAGTGCGCACTCACAACTCGCACACGCATGCGCACGCTTTAGACAATGACTCACGTACCACAAATAGTGAAAATACATTACGACGGTCAGCTTGGCGTGGGGAGTGTAGTGATATAGTGCTAGAACTGTTGGAAGAAGTGAGTTTTGAGGGCGGACTGGAAGGAGGAGAGAGAGTGTTTCTGACAGAGAGGGAGTGGGAGGGTGTTCCAGGTGGATGGACCGTAGACGGAGAAGGAGTGGGGGCCGAAAGTGCTGAGTTTGGTGCGGGGGATGAGGAGGCGGAGAGGGTCGGAGGCAGAGCGGAGGGAGCGGGAAGGAGTGTAGGGGTGAAGTAAGTTGGAGAGATAGGTAGGAGCGTAGTTGTTCAGGGATTTGTAGCAGAGAGACAGAATCTTGTATTGGATGCGTTGGGGGATGGGGAGCCAGTGAAGGAGCTTGAGCAGGGGAGTGATGTGGTCGAATTTTTTCTTTCTGAGTACGAGGCGGGCAGCATTGTTCTGGACGCGCTGTAGAGTGAGAGTGGTAGAGTGAGGAAGGCCGGAAAGGAGAGAGTTGCAGTAGTCGATGCGAGATAAGATGAGAGAGACAGCGAGTTTGGTGGCAGCTTCGGTAGTGAGGTATTTTCTGATCTGACTGACGCGGCGGAGGTGGAAATAACATGCCTGGGCCGTGGCGGAGACGAAGCTGGTCATGGAAAGAGAGGAATCGAGGATAACGCCGAGGTTCTTGACCGAGTCAGAGAGGGAGATGGGGGTGCTGTCGAGTTGAAGGTGGAGAGAAGGGGGGAGCTGGGAAAGTTTCTGGCGAGTGCCTACCAGCATGGCTTCCGTTTTGTCGTCGTTCAGTTTGAGATTGTTTGCTGTCATCCAGTTTTTCACGTCTTCATAGCAGTCAGCCGTGCGAGTCAGTAGTGACTGAGTGTTGTCGAGTTTGTCTTTGTCTAGTGGTTGTGAGTCGTCAGCGTAGAGGTGGTGGTGTATATGGTGAGACTGGATGATGTTGGACAGGGGAGAGGTGTAGAGTGTGAAAAGGACCGGACCCAAGACGGACTCTTGTGGAACGCCGCAGGAGAGCCTGACTGGGTTGGAGGAGACGCCGTCGATGGTGACTGATTGCTGTCTGTCGGAGAGGTAGGAGAGAAACCAGGAGTGAGCAGAGTCAGTGATGCCAAAGGAGTGGTGAAGGCGATGGAGGAGGATAGAGTGGTCTATGGTGTCGAAGGCGGCAGAGAGATCGAGTAGCGTAAGAAGGGAGATGTTGCCCGAGTCGGTGGAGATAAGCAGGTCGTTTAGGATATGTACAAGGGCTGTTTCAGTGCTGTGATGTTTGCGATAGGCAGACTGGAAGGGACTCAGGAGGTTGTTGTCGGCGAGGTGGAGGTTGAGCTGGTTGAGGACAACCTTCTCAAGAAGCTTGGACAGGAAAGAGAGATTGGTGACTGGGCGGTAGTTCTTGAGATCGTTTGGGTCGAGGTTGTGTGTTTTGAGGAGAGGACGGACAATGGCGGACTTGAAGATATCGGGGACGGAACCATTTTCTAGAGATGTGTTGATGATGTCGGTGATGAAGGGCAAAAGTTTTGGAAGGCCGTCCCGGTAGAGAGAAGCTGGGAGGGGGTCTAGTTCGCAGGTTTTGAAAGTCATGGACTTTATGGTCTTGAGGACTTCATCCTGAGAGACGGGGCGGAAGGACGAGAGGGGAGTGCCGCAAAAGTGGGGGGGGGGGGGGGTCAGGAAGGCAAGGCGGAGAAGGCAGAGTGTCGAGTGTGTTGCACAGAGTTTGGATTTTTTCGGAGAAATAGGTGGAAAAAGCGGACGGGAGTTCTTCTTTGCTGTGTGTGTTAGGAAGAGGAGAGTCTTTAGAAGTGCCTAAGAGTGTACGTGTTCATGGTCGCGTAGAACTTTGCGTTTGATATCAAAATAATGGTAGTTTGTAACACAATACACCTAAAGACATAAATATTTGCTTCCAAGCAAACTGACATTTAGTAATAAAGGATATAACGAATTGGATTTTTTTCTGTTGGTAATCACAGTTTGTTGTAAGCGAAGTACATGTAATTTGTATAGAAAAGGTGTTGTCAGGGACTCTCAAAAGGTGTTGTTATATCCTACTTTTGTTATATCCGACCTTGCTTTAAAGCCAACAAGAGGCATAGATTCTCATGAGCCCCTGCATCCGCAAGGGCTCATGAGAATCTATGCCTCTTGCACCACACACTCCCCTGATGAAGCCCTCCCTGAGAGGGCGAAAATTTGTGAAAAGCAAAGCAAAACTCCTACTATACTACGGGGTGTATATGGATTTTTCTTCATATTTATAGGGTTGTTTTGTTTGTTTTGTTTTTTTTTTTTTTTTTTTTTTTTTTTGGGGGGGGGGGAATATTCATGTACTACTCCCCTCTTGGGGGGAGGTCAGGCTATTCTCTAGCGGATTGCGGGGCGCCTGGGGGTAGTCCCTATTGCTATATGCAGTAGATGTTCAGTACTTACTTTACTTATGCCTATCACCCCTCCCAGGGTATATAACCCGGGTCTGCCCTGGGGGACTTGGGTGGGGTTAACTACTTTTTAGTTCCCAGGGTCACCCTGGTCAGCCCCACAGGGTGGGTTTTCCCCTCTATTCTGGGGCTTGTGTTTCTGTCTACCCTTGGTCCATTCACCTGTATTTTCCTTTTTTAAACTCTCCCTACTGTCTGCGCTGCCTGTAGCTCTTGATATTGGATGTGTGTTGCTAAATGGTCTTAGCTTTATTTAGGCCCCATGTCATAGGTTTATTTAAAGTATTAGACCGGCTGGCGACATACATTCAATATTCTGTTTAGTTTGTTTTTTTCACAAAGCAGTGCAGGCACGTCCTGAGAAAGTCTTGTTGCTGTCGGGACGTTAAGCAATGTACAATCAATCCCAGGGTATAGGCCGTCGACGAGAGACCTCCAGCGACACCTGTCCTGTGCTTCTCCTTCAGAGAGAGACAATAGGAGACCCGTAAGACAATGAATTCAATAAAGCCACATCAGTCATTAAATTACGTCATTTTTAATAATAAATTTTTTGACCCCATTACGCCCCCGTTATTACCCAATCAACCCTTTGATTTTAAAAAACTGACGAGCATGACTGATGTGGCTTTATTGATCTAATTATCTTACGGGTCTCCTATTGTCTCTCTCTATAACTATTGTCTCTGTCAATACCTAATCATTTACCTGATCAAGTGATGCCAAGTGAAACTTAATACTTATTAACAAGTTGCAACTAACTTTTAGGAACCTGCAGAGGTAACCTTTAAGTGTGTTGCCATAAGAACTTATTAATTACTTACCCTAAGTTCTTACAAGTACTTACCCTAAGTTCTTACAAGTACTTACCCTAAGTTCTTACAACAACTTGACTCAAGTCCCAAGATACTGAGACAGATTTGACAAGATACAAGGACAATAAAAAAACTTTTTTTTCTCAATAATACTCTGGCGATGGTGCAGATAGGGTTAAATAATCAGGCACAAGTGGTGTAAATGACGTGTCATCTCTCTGCGAAGCATATGACAAAAATATTGATTGATTACCAAATCTGATTTTTATTTGTTTAAAAGATTGTGTAGTTTTTCTGTGGTTTCCTGAACACCGATCTGTTTTCCCATCTCTAAAAAACTGGCTTTTAGCTCTTCAACATTCACAGGAGATTGACTACGCATTTTATTTTGTATTTCAGATTTCTGTTTTTTGTAATTATTTAAATCATCCTGGACTCGCTTAAATTCTTCGTCATCAATAAAATTATCATTCAATGCCTTACTGATAATAAGTTTCATACTGCTCAGCTTTGCACCAGCAAGCGTACTCAATGCTTCATGTTTCTGTAATTTCGTGTGAAACCTCTTGTTCAAGGCCTCCAAACCAAAGCAAGCCAGGCATGTAGCAACGCTAACACCCTCAACTGCTATTCCAGCCAAACTTCCAATTCCCGTGGCAAACAAAACAATACCCCCTACAGAACATCCAGCTGAAACTGTACCAATAGCCATAGAAGTGTTTTGAACAGAATTAAAAACGGTCTGATACCGTCTCTTACATCTGGAGTACCTCGCCTCTTCACTTTCCAAATATTTAATTGCTTCTGTAATATTATTTAATCTGAATGCGTCTCCTCGCGCTGGGACCATACGGCGTTGAGGCGCGTCCCCTGGGTGGTGGATAGGGGGTCCCTCGTGAGAGGGGTGCACCGAATGAAATAAGGTGCCGTGAACCAACATGGTCTAAGGGAAGGTGACCCCGACAGAAAACCCCTGGTCCTCCTAGTAAGGGGGTTGGGCGTGGGGGTAGCTTCCCCACCCTGCAAAAAAGGAAATAGCTACAAAAACGCCAACGAAAAGATTAACAGTAATTCCTTTCCTGGAGGAGGAAGGTTCTTCTACTAGAAGACTTATGACGTCCTATGGTGAAAGCCGGAAGTCTTCGGAAGCCACAGGACCGAGCCGCCTCTCTCTATCCAGGGATACAACCATGGGCACATGGAACGTCAAGACTATGTACCAGAGCGGCAAGGCCGCCCAGATAGCAGCGGAAATGCAAAAGTACAACCTTTCCCTGCTAGGCATCAGTGAAGCCAAATAGACGCAGTCTGGCCAGAAAAGGCTGTTAAGTGGGGAGATGATTCTGTATTCAGGTCATGAAGAGGAGAATGCCCCCCATACAGAAGGAGTAGCACTCATGCTGTCACCAGTGGCACAGAGAGCGCTGATGGGCTGGGAACCTCTTGGGCCAAGAATTATAACAGCAGCCTTTAGAACCAAGAAAAAGCTCAAGCTGAACGTCATCCAGTGTTATGCGCCCACCAATGACAGTGACGAGGAAGAGAAACAAGAGTTCTACGACCGACTCCAGAGTGCCGTGGACAAATGTGCGGAGCGAGACATCACCATCGTCATGGGCGATTTTAATGCCAAAATAGGGGAGGACAACACCGGATACGAAGAGGTGATGGGGAGACAGGGACTAGGCTCGGAGATGAGTGAGAACGGGGAGAGGTTTGTAGACTTTTGTGCTCTAAACCAACTTGTCATTGGAGGCAGCATCTTCCCACACAGAAGAATACACAAAGCAACTTGGGTCTCACCTGACCATACAACAGAGAACCAAATAGACCATATCTGCATTAGCAAGAAATTTAGAAGATCCCTTCAAGATGTTCGAGTGAGGAGGGGAGCAGATGTCGCCTCAGACCACCATCTGCTTACCTTAAGAATGAAGCTCAAGCTAAAGAAAAGCCGCACAGAGACAACAAGAAGACAGCGCTATAATGTAGGCCTCCTGAGAGAAACTGGAGTTAGAGAAGAGTTCAAACTGGTGCTGTCCAACCGATTTCAAGCGCTACAGGAGCTAGTAAATGAAGAGGAGGCGGTCACCACAGAGCAGCAGTGGAAGGCAGTTAGAGAGGCGCTGAACTCAACCTGCAAAGACACTGTAGGGTTCAGGAAACACCACCACAAGGACTGGCTGTCGGCACAGACCTTGAAGAAGATAGAAGCGAGGAAGCAGAAGAAAGCAGCAGTCAACAACAGTCACACGAGAGCAGCCAAAGTAAGGGCACAGGGGGAATACTCGGAAGCCAACCGCGAGGTGAAGAGGAGTATCAGGGCAGACAAGAGGGCCTACACAGACAGCCTGGCAGCAGAGGCAGAAAAGGCAGCAGGCAGCGGCAACATGAAACAGCTCTACGACATTACCAGAAGATTGTCGGGTAAGTATGGCCATACAGAAAGACCAGTAAAAGACAAAGAAGGCAAGCCTATTGCAGACAGAGCAGACCAACTCGACAGATGGGCCGAGTATTTTGAAGAGTTACTGAACAGACCTAGCCCACCCGACCCCCCCCCCCCCCCCCCCCCCCCGACATCCAGCCGGCAGAGACCGACCTACCCATCAGCTGTGACAGACCCAGCCGGGAAGAGATCAGAAAAGCAGTGGCATTTTTGAAGAATGGCAAAGCAGCAGGGCCAGATGGCATCCCAGCGGAGTCTCTAAAAGCAGACCTAGAGACAACAGTTGAGATGCTGTACCCACTGTTTGGAAAGATCTGGGAAGAGGAGGTGATGCCAGCTGACTGGAAGGAGGGGTACCTAATCAAGCTTCCCAAGAAAGGCGACCTCAGCAAGTGTTCCAACTACAGAGGAATCACCTTGCTGTCAGTACCAGGAAAGGTCTTCAAAAGGATCATCCTAGAGAGAATGAAGAGCTCCGTTGACCCCCAGCTGAGAGACCAGCAAGCAGGATTCAGGAAGAACCGATCATGTACAGACCAGATCGCCACTCTCCGCATCATCGTGGAACAGTCTCTGGAGTGGATCTCCCCACTGTACGTCAACTTTGTGGATTATGAGAAAGCATTTGACAGCGTGGACCGAGAGACTCTGTAGAAACTCCTACGACACTACGGTGTACCCACAGGGCTCATCCGCCTGATCAAGAGCAGCTATGATGGCATGACATGTCGCGTGATCCACGAAGGGCAGTTCACCAGAGAGCTCCAGGTCAGAACTGGTGTCAGGCAGGGGTGTCTGCTGTCTCCGTTCCTCTTCCTACTGGCCATAGACTGGGTCATGAAGATGACCACAGAGCACAGACGAAGTGGAATACAGTGGACACTGTGGACACAGCTTGACGACCTCGATTTTGCAGACGACTTGGCATTACTGTCCCACACTCATCAACAAATGCAGGACAAGACCACGAGGCTTGCTGACATATCGTCCCAAGTGGGCCTCACCATTCACAAACAGAAAACAAAGACAATGAGGCTGAACGCAACCAGGGAAGAACCAGTCTTGCTTGCTGGCACCCCGTTGGAGGAGGTGGAGTCCTTCACCTATCTCGGGAGCATCATAGACAAAAAAGGCGGCACTGATGCAGATGTCAGAGCACGAATCGGTAAAGCCAGAGCAGCCTTTCTCCAGTTGAAAAAAGTGTGGAGTTCCAGAGAGCTGTCACAACACACCAAAGTGCGGATTTTCAACTCCAATGTAAAAGCAGTTCTCCTATATGGAGCAGAGACATGGAGATTGACAAAAACCACAGTCAACAGAGTACAGACCTTCATGAACAGTTGCCTTAGAAGAATTTTGAAAATCCACTGGCCAGAGAAGATCAGCAACGTCAGACTCTGGGAGAGAACAGAGCAGATAACAGCAGAGAATGAAATTGGGCGAAGAAGATGGGGATGGATCGGTCACAGTCTGAGAAAGCCAGCTTCCAGTATCACTAGGCAGGCATTGTCATGGAACCCCCAGGGAAAGAGGAAAAGAGGTAGGCCGAGAAACTCCTGGCGTCGAGACCTCCAAGCAGACATCAAGAGACTGGGAACCACCTGGAGTAGAATCGAAGGAGAAGCACAGGACAGGAGTTGCTGGAGGTCTCTCGTCGACGGCCTATACCCGGGTAGGGGTGACAGGTGTAAGTGAATGCGTCTGCCTGTAATGTTTTATCTGATGCAATTGGCACAGCTGTCGCATGCGGATCAGGCGCAAGCGTTGTTTTAGTCGTCGCAATTGATTCAGTCGGCTCAAGTGTCGGTAGTATTGGATAAAATTTTACCATTTTTTTTATTGACAAATATTTTTTATTTAATCATCAATTACATTTTGCAACTCTTCAAAAGTATACAATTTGCTAGCATAATAAAATGCAACAAGATCAATGTGTTCAAGGTTTATGTAACTTAGACGAACAAAAGTTGTTTTGTCGACCACCACCTTGACAGCGGGAATACTGCTCGAAACATTAATAACATCAACATTTTTTGTAATAGCAATAAAGACCTTTGATGATTCTGATACTGTTTCATTCCATGTAAGTTTTATTCCCTGTGCAATATTTGCCTCTTTTGCAGAAGCAACAGATTTCATGATAATTTCAAATACTATTGTCGCTTCTCTAGCCACGACAAAGCTTGCTGGCATAAACACAACAGAAGTATCTGATCTACCCTTTCTAGTTGTAAGAAGATACCGCCGTCTCTCATAATTTTCAACTCTCAGTTTATCTCTGCTATTGTTGTCTGGGGCAAAACTTGGAACAAGGCTTACAATAAGCGGCCCAGAGTTAACAACCTTCCTAAACACTAAGGCGCCTTCATCATCAGTGTATACATAAGGACTAATAAATTCAATCTTTATGTCCCAGTCAATTACGGGTGCTGGTGCCGGCACAGGTGAAACAACCCACTTACTACCCACATGTATTAAGTTGTAGGGCACATTATTTACAGGTGGAGTAGGTACAGTAACATCACGAAGCTGACCAAGTTTAGGAATCTGTCTTTCACCGTCTTTCATGTCAACAATTACTTTCCGCTTGTACATGCCAGTTGAATCAAGTTCAAAACCATACACCTCCCCCACCTCTCCCTCCTTCTCAAAATCCTGTACGTCTGCCAAATCTTTCAATTCTGTTACCGGACACGCAGTTGGTATGATTGTTCACTTTGGACCAAGGCCACTCATTTTTTATAAACAAAAATAAAATTATTTAACTTCTAACACTACACTAAAATCATGCATAACAACTGGTTTGTCATCTTGATTAGTTACAGATATACACAGTGACTCAAAGAAACTAGAACCTAATTTCTTAAACTGTAAATTAGGAAATCTAGCAACCACACTTTCACAATACGGAGCAGTGCCAGTTGGTAAGCATCTCAACAAAGTTGAAGGCTTTCCATTGTGTACATTCTCAGTTGTGTTCAGTTCTTTCAAATAAACATTTAGCACTGTGTGTACTGACAAATGAACAGGATATCTTCCAACTATTTTTTCTTTTTTTGGTTTTAGTAGTAGTAGTTGCCTGTCTAGACTTAACCATTTCGTCCAATCTTCATCTGGAAAAGAAATTATATTACCCATAAACCCAAGTAATTTTATAAGATTTAATGATAATGAATACTCAGTATCTTTTGGAAAATCTAATACAACAAGTAAGTTAGCCGGATTTAAAGTTGCTTTAATTTTAAATTCATTTTGTAGCCATTCAGCTAAAGTACAAAAGTCATAATACCCAGCTCGTAAAACATTAACTCTCTTTAAATTAGCAATAAAAGATCCATCTATATAATAATCTGTATCATTTGTAACATTAAACCATTTTACTGTGTAGAACATTTCATGGATAGCTACAGCCTTGCTACCATCACGATTATCAATCCCATTAGTTAACCACACTGGTTTGCTTGTGTCAAGATTTGTTAAGGTAATAAACATTTTTATTATCTCATATAAAAAAGGATGGAATTTAAATCGCCAACCATTACCACTACAAACGCATTTCAATTTAATGTGGATGCCAAATATAATGTTGCACCTACTTATGAACAGAAAATAATTCAACTAAACCAGCTTGATATTGCTGTGTCTGAACAAGATCTATTCCAAGTCAAAGTACCAAATCCATTTGATCATTACCTAAACCCTCCAATAACAGATGACTCAACTGCAAGAAAGTGGTCCTCAAGTCCACTACAGATGTTTCAAAACCAACTTAACTTTGCAATACTATGTTCAACTACAGGCTGTGGTGTTTCATTCACAGACCATTTGAATCACTCAAACAAACTAATTAAGTCTGTCTATCGTTTCCATGTTTATTACCAGCTTAGACGTATACTGTCAGAACTTCATACACCACTACCAACTGAATCCAGTTTCAACAGGTTTAACAACCCCATGGATATGAAAGCGTTTGAACGCATCTGTAATGAATTTAACATCAACCCCAGTACAAAGTATGACTTCACACAAAAACTTGATGATCACAACGGTATGGGTACATTGTATTATGCTATGAGTCACAGACAATACCCTCAAGATTACTACCCTGGGTACACTTCATTCTCATCTAAATCTGAAGTCTGGTTAGGATCAATAGAGCAGAAACAGTCTAACGCCTGGACCACATTTATTTTAGATAAATCTGACGGGTTTACTCAAGCAGGAGTCGAGCGCGTCAATGAGTCTATCAGAACATATGTCTGGTGTTTACTAGGAGCACAATCACTAACAAAATCAAATATTTTGAATGGAAGTGGCAAATTTGAAGCACAAAAACAATTTCTCGCAAACCTGGAAGATTCAATTAATTCAACAGTCGATCTCCCATCAAGCATACAATGCTACCAAGACGTTCTCAGATATGCCAGATCAAAAGTTGACTTTGTAGTTGGCATCGGGTTATACATGTTACCATCTGATCTTCAACTCCAAATGGGTACAATAACAAATTATAATAATGAAATCATTGTTGCAGGTGTTGGTCAAAAATTAGGTCTCAATAAATCTGTAAACTTGGGGGCCACAACCACACATGTACAGCCGTTAAAATCATTACAGATGGTAACACCCCCGGCCCCGGCCCCGGCCCCAACACCGGCACTCATACAACCAATACAGTCAACCCCTGACACACATGAGTCAGAAAGAACTGCATTAGTAATAGGTCTAAGAGGATTAGGGGTTTTACTTCTTTATCTGTTTCATTAAATAACCCACCATCAACCCTCCTACTGTAACCAAAAAGACCCACACATGCTCTGCCATAAACCCTACTGCCTTTGCTGTAGTAGTAATAAGCCAACTGACAACTGTGCCAATTATGCCAGGCAAAGCATCCACTGCTTTCAGAGCCAATTTTTTAAGCAAGTCTGAAATATGAGTCAACTGTTTCTTTACCCATGACTGTAAATCTTTTGGGTCTGTTGGAGCCGGGGGACCCATGGTTGGTGGACCCCCACCACCGCTTGCGCCCCCAGCACCGGAGACAGCTAACACAACAGTACTGATAATAAATCCAAGAGCAGTAATTAAACTGGCAATTGTAATACCCTGCTCTCTGAAAAGTGTTTTCAATCTCTCAGCCAGAGTAGTGTCTTCGTGAAGTATTTTCTGAATAGTTTCTCTAATCCTGTTGACTTGTGATTTTAGTTTTTGTCTCCCAATACTAATTGTTTCTAACCATCCTGATCTTTCTATCTGCAAATCATTTAATCTGTGTTGTATTCTTTCTTTCATTTCTGTGTCTGCTGTAGCCAGTTTTTCTTTTTCACATTCTATGTGTTTATCAAGCTCACCCAGTTTGGCAACATTATTTACCATCTCACTTCTTATTGTCTGCAGTGATTTATCCAAACCCATAATCTCTCTCATTGACATAGGTGGATCATCTATTGTTTTCATAGCATCATTTATTTGCCCTTCAGTAAATGAGGTTTCTTGTATCACTGTGTTTGCTATTTCTGGTAGGCTTGTTACTGGTGCCATTTCAATTTGTTGCCCTGTTGGCAACTTTGTTTGCGTGTCGTGAAGAACACTAACCAGTCTTGGCGTGACAGGAGACCCACCAATACCAAGTTGACACAAGGCACCAACACCACCTTCATTTTTTATTGTACTTAAAGCCCTAAACCTACTAGGGTCTTTTTTGTTAGTCAATAGTACTTTTCCTTTGTCAACAGTATTTAAATATAAATGACCCTTGCCATCAAGTTCAAACTGATTAGGATCTACGTTGTCTGGGCGGCCACCAACATGATCATAAAATGAGTTCACTTTGGTTTCTAAAAGTTCATGACGTAAACTGTAAATATTTCTTGTACCAGTCATATCTGCCATATCTGTCATATCTGTTGTATTACCAAAATCATACGTGTCATCCATTTAAAAATCTTCATGATTAAATCCTCCCGCTGCCATTGTTTTATTAATTTATTATTTTTTATTGTGCATAATAAAAATGACACAGTCTTACGGATCAAAGTTAGACCCATACAGAAAACTATGTGAGCCTCTGGGTGTTAAGGGCGTTAGACAATCAATCGTCACCACAAACAATCCAAGTACCATAGACCAGAAGCAAACACTTACAGTTAAGTTTCGAAACCTAGGTCCCAGTGACGTTATTGTTCCTGGCACTGCACGCCTAGCATTTAATATCGAACTATCATCAGATGCAGATGTAAACAGAACACTGGTTGACAATCTTGGCAGAGCAATTGTTAGAACTATTAAAGTAAAACTTGAAGGACAGGAAGTGTTTAGTCTTGATGACTCCGATGTATTCTACTGTTACAAAGACCTTTGGCTCACAAGAGAAGAACGAGAAGACCGTATTTATCAAGGCATACAATCTGATAATGTTGGTAAACTTCGAATCAATGCTGGAGATAAATCAACGTCAGCAGCCCAGGACGTTATATTAGCAGAAACATATGGAACCAGATTTTACATTCCACTTGAGTTTGAAATCCTAACAGCTCATTTGCCTTATTATCAAGGGGCACTGAATGACCGTCTGAGTTTTGAACTAACTTTCAATGACTACTCCAAAGTTATAAAATCATCTGCCACAGATGCAACATATAAGATCTCTAACATTTCCTTGGAATATGAAATTGTCACACACACTGAACTAGCCAGACTTCCAATTTATTATGACCGTGTGATTAGACATAGTTTAATACCCAAAGACAAGAGTGACCCAATGTGGAACATAAACTTGAACATGCCTGCCAGGTCACTGAAAGGTATTCTTATGTTGTTTGTTGAACCGGTGAGTCCATACAAAAGAGATTCAGAAAAATTCTACAATCCAAAGATTACACATTTGTCCTGTACAATTGAAGGCCGTCCTAATCAAGTGTACGCTTCAGGTTTGTTACCTTATCAACACTACGATGAGATCACAAAGTATTTTGCGGGTGGAAGGATTAGAGATAAACCTGCAAACATTGTGTGTAAAGATTTACATCTGTATGATGTAAGGATTGGTCAATACCTTACAAACAAATATGCTCTTTGGTTAGACCTTCGTAGTACGGACGACGACTACCTTCATGGGTCAGGTCGAACTGTAGAGAACGGCAGTGATGGAATTACAATCCAGATACAAAAAAAGGTTGAAAAAGCCGAAGCCATAAATATATATTTGTACCTGATATATGACGCACAACTCAATATACAAGACAGTAGACTGAGTGGACACATATATTAAAATTATATTGTGTATTAAAATGAACCTGAGCTTGATGACCCTTGACCCACACTGTGGATTGTTTTGTGGCGCCACAGGGTGTGGGAAAACTGAATTTGTTCTTAACCTTTTACAAACAAGATACATACACCACTTTGAAAACATTGTAATATTTTGTCCTACAATCAAACACAACAAAGCTTATCACAACCGTTTATTTATTTGGACTGACAGTAACATATACTTAGTTGACCCTGAGAAAAAAACTGAATGACTACCTACAATATTTTTACAAGCAATTTGAAGGACAGTCAACATTGTTTATTGTTGATGACTGCTCTGCAGAGAAAGACATTGTCAAAAAGAGAAACACTCTAGCAGAACTTGCTTTCAGTGGTAGACATGCAAACGTCAGTGTATGGATTCTCACTCAGAAATATAATGCTGTACTGAAAGATTTTCGAGAACAGTTAAAGTTTATCTGTTTGTTTTACTGCAAGGATCGTGACAGCTTTGAAGACTGTCTCAGAGAGAATGATGTCATACCAAATAAGCATGAACAAGATGATGTAAAAAATAAACTGAAATCAACTAAGCATCTAAAGCTCATTTTAAAGACAGATCAGCCCACAGGGTATGGGTTAGTAAATTAATTTATTCTTTTGTTTGTCTAATAAAAATGACAGACGGACAAATCATACAAGTGCTTGATATCTCACACTGCTTCAAAGATGTTATGCACTTTACTGATTTAATAACATCACCCAAACAGACTAACATAAGCCTTTCAGCACCATCAGAAATGTATGCTACATATAGTGTGACTTTGGATTATGTTGATGAGCATCCAGGTGTGGAGTGCATGACAGTTGATTTAAAGACACCTACTTTTAAAGTTGATGATACCAACTATGGTTGGTTAGGGGAAGTTTGTTATAGCATATTTAAACAACTACGCAAACTAAATGTTTATATTGACAGTGTTACAATTAATAAAGTGGTATTACACAAGGTGAGCCAGCAGAGTTAACGTTAATATTTTTTATATTATAATAAAATGAACCAAGACGAACTCCTTCTATTGAATGATATCAATGCTGTAGAGAACAAAGACTTAGACTCGAAAAAACAGCGTCTTTTGTCTGTAATTGTCTCAGGCAAGTCAAAGACTTATCTCAGTAAACAATACATGACAGAGGATATTGAATCTCTTACGGCTGACGAGCTAATCAAGCTTCATTCAAAATATGAAAACCACATCGCTTCACTAATGACACGTGATTTAAGTCGATCTCTAGTATGCCTATACACAAAAGCAGTGAGTCACTTTCTACCTGTGGATAGTGACAGTCTTTCACGCGACCTTGAAAGCAATCCTATTGTTTTAAGTTCAATTGGCAAATTAGCATGTGTCATGTTTTACAAGTTTGGAAATTACCTTGCACCTGTCGTAACCTTACTTGTTACCGGGAGTCATATTGATTTTTCAAAAATAAATTTTACTGCAGAAGAAAATGGACGAAACCCAGACGACTCCACAACTGAACCCCGACCCTGTTTTGACACAGGTTCAAACTGTGACTAAGGTTAAAAGTCCAGGCAGGGTTGATGCAGGAAAAAGATTAGCTGAATGGAACAGGCAGAAAAAATTACAGCTTCAAACACAAACAGGAAAGGTTCATGTAACTAACCAGGTGTCAGGACCGTCAGGACCGTCAGGATTGTCACTCCCTCATCAAAGTGAGAGACAAACAACCAAGTCTAACCCTGACCCTGACCCTGACCCTCAAACAACAAAATATATAGTTGCCGGATTTGTTGCCGGATTTGGTTACGTAGGGTATCAATTATACAAAAAATACAAACCACAGACTTGTACAGTGACCAAAAAATCAGACACTCCAAAAACAAAACCAGAAGTCGCCACATTACCAGTAACATCCAAAGCCGTTGACCCATTTTATATGCAGTAAATAAAAATATTATTTTAATTTTTCTTGTATTAGAAAATGAATGACACAAAGAACATAATGAACCTTGTGTATCACTCTGCCGTAATCAGTGGATTAGCAGTAGCGTATTCTATGCTAGGAAAAAATCTACTCAAAATGAAATCAGCTGACTTGAGTAGATTAGACTTTGAAGACAGCGCTAAGCTAATTGTAGTTGTTACAGCGTTGATTGCAACAAAAGATTTTCTTGTCAAGCAGGGAATTATTCCCGAAAATGTTTCTATGTAAATAAAAATAATATGGCGACGATAGCTATTATGATTGGAGGCGCGATGGTTAACGCCCTCGCATTCAGTGGCTCTAATTATCTCTTTTCAAAAATGGGTAGAGAGGAATCTGCAGAAGAATTGAAGCGTCATAATGAAGCGTCAGAAAAATTAGCACAGGCAGAACAGGCGTATGAAAAACAAAGAATTGAGAAACTTGATTTCATCAATGAAAAACTGAGGCTAGAAGGTCACGCACAACATACGTTTTCAAATACAGACGAAGCTTACTTACTTACTTACGCCTGTCACCCCTACCCGGTATAGGCCGTCGACGAGAGACCTCCAGCAACTCCTGTCCTGTGCTTCTCCTTCGATTCTACTCCAGGTGGTTCCCAGTCTCTTGATGTCTGCTTGGAGGTCTCGACGCCAGGAGTTTCTCGGCCTACCTCTTTTCCTCTTTCCCTGGGGGTTCCATGACAATGCCTGGCTAGTGATACTGGAACAGACGAAGCAATCAGGGAATATTTTCTTGTCACGGGTGAAGACATGTCTATCCCTAAACCAAAACTAAGTGACTATTACAAACCAAGCTCACAACAAAGAAACGGGGAGATAATCTTTGTTCTAGTGGGAATGACATTTGTTTATTTTACAGGAGTTTTCATTGCTAGAAAAAATGGCAGCCGAAAATAAACTATCGAAAATATATTACTCCCCATCAGGGTACTGGAAAGGAGCAACCGCTATTCAGAAATTACATGCCGCTGTGGGCGGAGATATAACACTCAATCAAGTCAAACAATGGTTACAGAGACAAGCAATTTGGCAGATATATCTCCCTGCTCCAAGAAAGATATCTAGACCTCATTTTGAGAACACATCACCAAATGACACGCACCAAATGTACCTCCTGTTTCTTCCACATGACACAATAAGAAAGAAACGATACAAGTACGCACTGACTGTTGTAGACATTGCTTCAAGATATAAAGACGCTGAACCCATATCTGACAAAACAGCTACCACAGTTGCTACAGCATTAACAAAAATATATAGTCGTGGCCCTTTAAGATACCCCAGACTTGTACAAGTTGATGATGGATCTGAATTTAAGGGCGCAGTTAATCAGTTATTTGCTAAGCACGGCGTACTGGTCAGACGAGGCATTCCAGGCGTACACAGATCACAGGCAATTGTAGAGAATTTTAACAAACAGTTATCAGAGAGACTTTTCAGTTACCAGTATTCAAAGGAACTCATGCATGACACACGTAACACTGAGTGGGTAAAGAGATTACCACATGTGATAAAAGCAATGAACAATGAAGGCCATCCTAAGCCTGCTGATGCTATTAAATTGAAATCAATTGCAGAGCCAAAAACAGCACCAACCCCAACCCCCGCACCAGACACAAGTTTATTTACTAAACAGGTGAGATATTTATATCAACCAGGGGAGGCTGAGAACGACGTGAAGCGCAGGGCAACAGACCCCATCTGGTCAACGTCTGTACACAATATAAAAAAAATAATTCCTGGTGCTGACGCAACAATATATTATCTGTATGACCCTGCACCCCAGAGGGCATTTGTCAGAGAAGAATTACAGATTATTCCCCCAGACACCGTTAACTAACTCATTAATTAATTCATCAACCAGTTCATCAGTTATGTCTTCAGATAACTTGAGCCTGTAATGACCAGGTGCATAAGCTTTTTCCTTAGTGTGAAACACTCGTTTCGTGTCTCCAACTGCAAGTGACTTTTTGTGTGTTTGGATCATTTCAAGATTATGTTTGTTTGATCTCAGTGACTTGTTTGGATAATCAGGCATCAATGCACCATCTAACACTTGCTTGTAATGTTCATGACGAATGTCTTTATTTTTTATTGCTGTTTTTTTTATACCTTTGGCTTTTGACTGACTACCTTTCTGATGCAGTATAGAATACATTTTGGATCTCAGTCCAACGTACTCAACTATTGGCACACCATTTAGTTCATCCTTAAACTTACCAGGCACTTTCTTGTTTTGTGTGCTGAACAGTGGGTGATCCTTAGGGTAGTCAGATGTGTCATACATGTGTAACTCTGTTTTCATGTCTTCATAAAAGTCTTCAGTACACACATCAATGATCATAGAGTCAGTGTCAATGTATAACAATCGACACTCAGGATATTTTGGTTTGAAGTAATCATAATAAAATTCAAGCATCAACAGTTTTGATAACTCAAGAATTGCCATACCAATGAATACTGGCTTGTCCAGTTTAACAATCTTTTTTTTTTAGTGACACTGCATACAATGATGAATGAAACTCTTTATAACCTGTATACTGTGGCTTGCCTGTAAGTTTAATTGCACCTGATTCAGTTGTGACCAGTCTCACATCTTTGCGGTGATGAGGATTTTCCATTGTCTTGCCAAAACAGGCATTGTTCATAAGCTTAAAGAAGTCTTTGTCAAATGCAGTGTTGCCGTCTCTGGCACGCAATGTTGTGTTCTTCATTATGTAATCTTTCATGAAAGCACTCTGATCAAATTGAATTCCTCTGTGAACTTTCTTTAGTACTAACCCGTGTCTGATGTAAAACTGTAACAAGCGGTAGTGGCAAACGTAATTGAATTTGTCATTCAGATTCGGTACAAGTTTGGTGTCTTCTTTTTCCCCTGTCATACTCATTTTCTCAACTGCTAAGGGATAATCATTATGGTAATCGTGTAGATGATGTGGGTACTCCAGGTCTACTTCAAAGATCCAACCCTTCGCGTCGTTTCGGTCAAGATTCATAATATTGTTTGTTAACCCTGACTCTGTTACATCATACTGTGACAAATCATGCAGACAAAAGTTTTTCAAGGGCAATAATTCACACATCGCCCAGCCATACAAATTGTTAGCGTCTACATAGGTAATGAATGACCTTGACCTTGAGGGGTCAAACCCAAGGTCACCATGCCCGTCCAGATATTTGTTGTTGGCCTTGGCATAATTGTTCGCTGCAATACTAATCCCTCCCCTCAATCCACGTTCCACCATTTCACCCATCGTACGATCAGACAACAGGTCTATAGATATCTTACTGGATTTCAAAAATGCATCCCATGTCATGCCAGGACTAGTTATGTAACAGGCAGGGTCAAGCTTGTAGTGCAACAAACCCTTTTCACGGTAACTTTCAAATACGTCTGCTAGCAAACAAACGTCTGCTTTCAAGTACTGGTCATGATAGTCACCAATAGTCTGACACCCCAACTTCCCCCACGCATCAAGTGCGTGTTGATATTCAGAGTCAGAAATACCTTTACCAGTTAGTGTGGAATAAAATTTCTCTTTTGGTGGCAGTCTTGTTTCCTCAAACACAACCCAGTGATCAATGTACTCGTACGGATAAACACCTTTCTTAATCAAGTCTGGTTCAAAATATTTACTCGTTATTGGATACTCAGTCAGTCCTTCTGCAAGACTAGCCAATCCTAAAGACAAATGTTGCATGGAGTCATAAAATGCTAATTTGTTGTCCAATCTAAAAGTCAAGTATTTCTCAGTTGTCTGGGCAATACAACTAATTTTTTTGTAAGACTCATCTACAGCCTGCATGATAATGTGTGAATCATATCCTTTGAGATTGTGGAAAAAGATTGGTAACTTATATGTCTTAGGATCTGTTTTTAATAACAAGTTACAATTGTTATGTGCAGCACCTCTGTAACGTCCAGTTATGTGATCATGGTCACGAACTTTATCACCCTGGAGGGGTTGCTCACAAACCCAACACGTCACAGCTGTATCAAATTTCAGTTTGTCTTCTTCTGTCATCACCAAAGGCATCTGACATGTTGTGAGATACTGTACTACCTGACTATGCAGATGTCTCATTTCTGTTAAAAACAGACATGCTGCATTTTCACCCCTGTAGATAACAGGTTTTGAATGCTGACCGTCTGACCTAACAATAATGTATCCAAAAGAACACACCACTTGGTCACTCAACTTTATAGTCTTTGGTAATGACTCTGGAACAGGACCTTCATACGGTACTACTAATGATTCAAAATCAGCATACACTACAAACGGCAGCTTTTGTTGATTCCCATAGTTCTTAAAATATACTTGACTACCAGGATCTGGATACTTAAGTACAGTTTGTATGTCATCAGCCGACCTGCAGTGTAAAACATGTTTATGTGCTACTGCAATAGAAGAGAACCTTTGTAAACATCTTTTACACACTTCCTGTTTGCCATTGTGTTTTGTTGTATGCCCATGAATTAGTCGTGACATATTTCTGATAATTGTGTAGTGGAAGTTATCATTATCACCGGCAGGGCCTATTAGCAACATGTCAACATGTTTATCTTCTGACTGTCCGTAGGTTGGAGCCAGAGGTGATACTCTAATTGGCTGTAACTTGTCAACAGACACATTATCCCACACATACACATTTACAGATATACCAGGATTTAGTTTTTCAAACAAGTCTATGTCTTCTATTTTAACAGGGAACTCAATGCCACTGAAGTTGAGTTCGTTTACAAATTTGTTGTAGTTAGATACACGTTCAGGTTTTGATTTTATAAAGTGTAGTTTAGCAAGCACACACCACATGAAACAGAAATTGTCATTGTTCTGTATGTTAACGACAGCCTTTTTGTTTGCAACCTCTGTTGGCAGTGGCATCCATGATTTACCTAATATAGGATGATACCTTGACTGTTTTAATTGTAGTTCATGTACATGTCCTTCGTGCCAACCAGACCCCTTCATTTTTGCACTGTCAATTGCCTGGAGGAAGTCAGGTAATAGTCTGTCTCTAAACACGTTCTCCAATTCTCTTCTTGTGTTAACTGTGTGTTGTCTTGTTGAAATGTATGATACAATCACTCCACCGTCTACTCTAGTAAATTCTATTTTGGCAACAATCTGAATTTTCACACTGCCTGTTAAAAGATTATCTTGTATGACAGAAAAAGAGTTTTCTATTGATTCATAAACATTGTTAGTATTAGATATAGGCAAGTTTGTTGTGTGAAACACGTTTCTTAAACTTGATGAGCCTGATGGGCCAGGGCTTTGAGAATTGTCCGTCATTTTTATTTGTCCGTCAAAATAATAAATGAAAAATAGCATGTCCCACATGGAACATAAACACTAAAATAACATGGGACATAATCACTAAAAAAGTCATCCACAGTCAACCACTAAAAGGGAGTTGTCTCCCATAGACTTATATGCTCACCCACAGATTTTAAGAATAATTTTTACCGGTGTGACTGGTGTGTGGATGTAATAATAAATCAAAAAAAATTATAAAAAAATAAATAAATAAATAAAAAATATATATCTCTTTTTCTAAAAATAAATCTATGAGAAAAAAATTATTTTTTTTTTATTTTTTAATAAAAGGGCTGCTTGATGACCTTCCACCCGCTTTCACAGGAATCGATGTAACCCGGGTTAAACTGCGCTATTAACCCCCTATGGAGGGGGTTAACCCTGGCGGGTAGCGCATTCACCTTTTCCTGTGAAAGCCCTGTAGTGTAGAGAATGTCAACTGGACGCAATCGGGAAACGAACCCCAACACAGTGAAGTTAGTTGATCAATACTAAGCCCCACTATCCAAGCGATCTATCCCCTCGGCCACTTCGCAGTCCCAAAGAAAACTTTGGCTGTTTATGTATTTATGTTTGTCTGTTGACTGAAATCCTGAAAAAGCAGTGCTCATGAGAATCTAACCAAGATAAAATATCGAGAATCTAAACCTACAAAGAAAGAGGCTTCTGAGAATCTAAGTCTTTTGTAAAAATAATCTCTGGTTTTTACCTCCTCAAAGGGAGGAAGTCAGATGTGTCAGAGTCATATGATTCTTGTACAGTAACAGTACACTTCTGTCGCCTCAAGCACCAGACGGCGCAGAGAGGACTGAATAAATAAGAGTAATTATCCTCTCACAGGCTCTCCCGTCAGACATGTATAAGCAGTATACACCCCAGAAGTAAAATCTTACAATAATATTGCACTGGCGTGAGTCGGTGCACAAACCTTGTTTTTTGCGGGTGTTATGTATGGTGTTTTGTGTGTGTGTGTGTGTTAGCGTGTGTGTGCGCATGTGTGTGTGTGTGTGTGTGTTACCTCTAACAAAACCTGTTTGACTCAAGATATAGCATGTTTTCAAAGGTTGACACACATGACACTGGAATTGAAACACCTCCAGCTGGAAACTGAAAGCCGCTAAGCAGTACAGCACACAAAGCCTTACTCACCCAGATAGGGGTGTGGGTAATGGGTAAACATTAGGGCGGCATGGTTGAGAAAAGTGTGTTATGTTATCATTGTGTATGTGTGCATATGTTTGTGTGCGTGCGTGCGTGTGCATGTGTGTGTGTTAGTGCGTGTGAGAGAGAGACCACCAGACATGAGTACATTGTACACTTGTACAAAATCACCTCTCCTTCAAATCATCATGATGACCCCCAGTTGATCTTTGTCATTATCTAGCAATTTAAACGGCTGTGTTTTTGACGGGTGATAGCCTTTCAAAAGCACAGTCTTATCGCGGCTCGTGTCTGAATTGAAAAGGAATGAAAAGCGTCCCCTGCTATTCAATAACGGTGCGAGGTCTTTAACCGTGACATCAGCTGTTAGATTAGACTCAGGCTTACGGTACAATTATACTGACATGAGTGTCTGTAAGTGTGTGTGTAAGTGAGTGTGTCTGTTTGTTTATGCGTCTGTTTGTTTGTTTGTTTGTTTGTGCGTACATGTGCGTGCGTGTGTTTGTCTGTGTATCAGTGCGTGTGTGTGTGTGTGACTAGACTGATTTCGGTGCAAACACGTGCAGGTGACTCATTGCTAGTAAACAAGATGTCAGCTTTTCTATGTTAAATGTACACAGGTTTAAACAGGGCTTGTAATAGCACACACATCTATATAGACTTTTAAATCGGACCTCTCTCTGTGTGAGGTGACTATGCCTCATTCATGTTACCTACAGACGGTACCAAGGGTAACAACACATACATTAGTAAGCAGACGGCAGGCCCATTCAGCCAAACAAAAGAGCGATGACATTATCGCTTGAATATTATATCGTTACAAATATTCATAAATCTTGGAGCCATCATGAGTTCGGCAGAGTATTCAAAACTAAATTGTTAATCTGTCAAAAGCATGTCGCCAAGTTTCAAAACTTACTCATAATGAGGGCCCTGAGAGTACAGCTGACTGAATTGTTGTACAATAGAGTCAAGCCCGGGAGCCCAGGGGCTCTTGAGGATCTGTTGTTTATGTACTCAGTCGGGTGTCTGTATAAAGCAGAGAGTAATGTGTCTATTTTTAGCTTGAAAGCGTAGTTACAGTCTAAATATGAACACCACCCACCAGTGTGTGAACTTGAATAAAAGTTATTATCGTCTCACGCTGGCTGGTGTGTTTCAATGACTCGCGTCAGTATGCACCCGGAAGAAAATCTTACAATAATATTGCACTGGCGTGAGGCCGTACTTACAAACTTTTCTAAACGGGTAAGTTGTGTATGCATGTCTGTGGTGTTTGTTTGTTTGTTTGTTTATGTGTGTGTGTGTGTGTGTGTGTGTGTCAACTTCGAAACATGCTTCCTTTTCAAAAGCCTTAGAGCCAGCTTATTCATAAAAATGTCCCCACGTGGCGCGTGGCAACAGACAACAAAGGTAAACAGGTGAGCTGGCTTACAAAGGACATGCGCCACAGAGTAAGACCCCTGTAACTTAATCGCAGACAGTCTCAGTATGTCTGTGTTCGTGGGTCTCTCTCTATCTCTCTGTGCAAGTAGCTCATAGGGCTGTGTTTACGACATCGGTCCGTATGAGCTAATTAAGAGAGAAAGAGAGAAGGAGAGAATTGAAGTATTATTAACACAATGACTGAGTTAACCCCTTAATTATTAATATGTGGAGGTACATAAAATTGTGACTGTTTAAAAAAGCAATGATTTAGGGGGTAACTTCCAACGATATTTACTCTGTGTTGGGAACATAGCTGATGAGTTTCTAAAAGTTATAATTAAGGGGGTTAACTCAGTCATTGTGTTAATGCTGGCTCAATTCTCTCCTTCTCTCTTTCTCTCCTTCAATTTTACTCCAGGTGGTTCCCAGTCTCTTGATGTCTGCTTGGAGGTCTCGACGCCAGGTGTTTCTCGGCCTGCCTCTTTTCCTCTTTCCCTGGGGGTTCCATGCCATGTGCCCATGATTGTGTCCCTGGATAGAGAGAGGCAACTCAGTTTTGCGGCTTCTGAAGAACCTTCCTCCTCCAGGAAAAGAATTGCTGTTCGTCTATTCATCGGCATTTTCTGTAGCTATTTCCTTGTTTGCAGGGTGGGGAAGCTACCCCACGCCCAACCCCCTTACTAGGAGGACCAGGGGTTTTCTGCTGGGGTCTCCTTCCCTTAGACCATGTTGGTTCATGGCACCTTATTTCACTCGGTGCACCCCTCTCACGAGGGACCCCCTATCCACCACCCAGTGGACGCGCCTCAACGCCGTATGGTCCCAGCCCAAGGAGGTGTTCAATGGAAGGCTTAAAAAGATAGATCTGTCATTCCTTTTCTCCCATTACCCACTCTTTCTAGATCTAGTGAGCGATGCAGTCACAAAAAGGGCAGCTGATGTCCTGATGACACAATGCAAGCTTACCAGCCTGGAATTCCATGGCATCAGCACAGCAAGAGCATTCTTAGAATTGAATGAAAAATTACGTCCCTTGGAGCTAATCTGATTGAGTGCATTTTGGGCTTTTATAGTTTATAGTTTTATAGTTTATTGCCATATGTTTCCATGAAAAAAAACAATAAACACATTGGAATTTGTCTTGATGTCAGTTACTAATACTAAAATAACACACACAAACACACAGAGTAAACTCTAAAATATGATTTTCATGCTAAATGCTAAGCAAATACTGATATTAAACACGGCGAACGGGCCATGTTTATATGTGTGTGTGTGTGTGTGTGTGTGTGTGTGTGTGTGTGTGTGTGCGCGCGAAATTGTATTTTTACCTTTACTGTGCAGTGCCTATACGTGAAGAACAAGAAATAGACAAAGATGAATACCTGTGTAAGGAATATCCAGGACTTGGATACATTGGTGAAGCCAGGATAGGAAATGGGTATAAGCTGATTCACTTGGTTAACGCGAGTTGACTCTGAATGCAGCCAGGTGACTTACCATACTGGCGAGATAAGCAAAGATCGTGGACGAGATGATGAAATTTGTTGGGCGAGATTACCTTCCTTTTTTAGGCGAGTTCACTTCCAGAGTTTGTGCCCATTCGTGAGCACACAAAAATGGCTGCTACCTTGCGGTCTGCAACCTCTATCTTTTCTCGTTGCTGCAAGCATGCAGCTAATATTCTTTCAGTATCGTCAAAATACCGCATGCTACAGAGTCCACTGAAGGCAGAGTCAAGGTCCGCACTTTGTTTTTTTGAGTCTTTTTTGTTCGTTTGTTTTTTTGCAAGCGGCATACAAACTAGTTAGTAGTTGGGTCGGTGGAGGACATTTACTGACGGTGAAACTTTTCACTTGTGTCCTCAGGTCACAGAAAAAAACATTCGTATCGATAATCAGTTGTTCCCAACTGATTATGCGGTGTTATTTCTGTAAGCCAATTGCCTCAATTTGTCAGATCTGCCTGGGGGGGAGGGGGGGGGGGAGAGTTGGAGGTCTATTTTGTATGCATAGTATTACTAGTAGATTATGAAGTTGGTCGTGCGTGCAGCTGTATATTCTGTGTTCTTTCAGAATGTTTGCTTAACTAGTTATAATGTATTATTCATACTTTCATCACTTTACCTACACTACAGATTGTTGCCACCATCATGTTTTCACACAAGCAGCAGTTTCTTGGGTCTGATGGAATTCTTCGATGACAAGAAAAACTGGGGAGAAGATTCAGTGAAGTCAGGTGAGAAGAGACCAAGCCCCTCCCCTCTCCATTTCTTGCATTGGTTCAATCAAACGTTCACTAGGCTACCAGTACCATTAATGTGATCACCTTTGTAACACATTTACTCTGAGACATCACAGTGAGATTAATCATAATAGTGTGAGGGTAGTGACAGATTGGCTTGGCACCTAGGAAGTCAGATGCCAAGCTAATCTGGCACTACCCTTGAACTGTAGTTAACTATAAAAGATCTTTGTAAGGACTAGATATGTATGGTTACAATATATATAATTATATTTTGACCAACAGCGCCATACTGTTCTGACACCACCCTTGAGGTACCATGATCAGTCTGCCTCCCTCCTGGACGGAGATACAGATTTTAGAGGAAAACTCCCAAACTGGAATTTCATATTTACAGCTGTTTGTGTCAAAACCTTCTCTTTATATCTGCAGGGCGACCATGGCGAGTTGAGGAGTTGAGAATTAAGAGTAACAACGACCTGCACAAACTGTGGTACGTGTTGCTGAAAGAACGCAACATGCTCCTCACCATGCAGCATGAATACACAAAGCAGTCAGAGCTCTTCCCCAACCCTGAGCGCATCGAGAAGGTGAGCTTTATCATTATGTCACCGTTAGTTTGTTCTTGCACGGTGACTGTGAGGTACTCTCCTTGGATCCACAAATTACACACAAAGCAGGGTTTGGTTTTCTAAAAATAGGCTGTGGTCCAATTAGCCCACTCAGTCAAATTCAACAGGCCAATTCAATGAGCAGTTGGTCAATCATTCATTGCCAAGGTGATCAGCCAGAAAAACTTTAAAAAATGAAAAAAAAGACAAAACACCCAGAGATTGTGTAATTTAACTGCTATGTGTGTGTGTGTGTGTGCATCACACATAGAGACTGAGAATTAGGTTGGCTTATATTATAGAATGATGGTTTTCATTGGTCGAATAGTTAATGAGTGAACCAATTGCAGGCTAGAATCTATGACAAAGAAGTACCCAACGGAGAAAGAAACACGCTTAGAAAAGACGGGTACAACACAATTTATTAATATTTCGGGTAAATACCCTTTGTCAAAATAGACAAACAAACAGAGAGATTAGCCGCTACTTATCTTCGTTGTCAGAATGTGGCAACTGTGACAAGCAGCGTGATGAACCCCCCCCCCCCCCCCCCCCCCCCCCACCCCACCCCCGTAAAAACAATGCGCCTGATGTCGCGCACCCCAGAAAAGCAATGGGCCAACATGAGAGTTGAGACTCAATGTGTCAATTGGCACAGGGCACGTTACAAAAATGAACCCCAACAAAGTAGATTAGCCGGTTGATTTTCAGAGGAAAAATACAAAGTATGAACCGCTTGGCTTTGTGGTTTGCAGTCCATCTGGAAGGCCTAAATCCATGATATGGCAGTGCTGTATACGGCAATGCTGTACACAGCATTCATTGCCTTGCCGTGGATTTAGGCTTTTACCTGTAACATCTCTTTGTCACTACTTTTCTTTCATCAGGTTGAAGACAGCATGGAGAACGTCATGACCGTAGTGAAGGAGAGAGATGAAGCGTACAACCTCTTGGAAACTGGAACCACTGGCGAGCCGGGCCAGCATTTAGTTCGCAATTTCCTCGGTCTTAAGTATTGGCGGCACAGGAAAGAGTATCATGTTCCCAAATTCTTGAACAAGACGTACAACTTACTGCATCCCCCTTTCAACAAGAACTTCCGGAAGTACCTGCGGCTGTATTACGAAAAGAAGAGACTGAGGGCAGAAAAGAACGAGCGTAAACACCGCCGGTGGAAGAAGAGAGTCTTGGAAGAGTTTCCTCACCTTGAGGGGAAATTGTAGACAGTTGTTGCTTTGTGCTGCATGTCGTGTTGTTCGATTGATTTGAACACAGAAGCAGAGAGACACTAAAGAATACACCGTATTTGTGTGCTGCTCTGTGATTCTGGTTCTTATGGTTCAGGGGCCAGTTGCATGAGTGTGCCCAGTTGTTATAGCAGAGCACCTTGCTTAGTGGCTGGTACAGGACTAAGCTCTAAGCTCACTCATGCAACTGGCCCCTGGGAAAAGCTTTAACCCGTTAACTGTCAGTGATTGTACTCGCGATGATTGAATAAAACTGACAGCCAAAGGGTTAACTCATTCTATCCCAGACACACCACCGGAAGGTAAGGATCGACCATGATAGTTCAAGGGTGATGCCAGAATAGCTTGGCGCCTATGGGCGCCAAGCTATTCTGGCATCACCCTTGAACTATCAAGGTCGATCTGTGTCCTGCACTGCAATGCAGTCTTCAGAGGACAACGGCAAAACTTAAGGATTTTGGTGTTGGGGTAGAATGAGTTAAGCACATATTACAAGGTATGCACATGCTCCGATATAAAGAAAATAGTGTAGAATAAAAGAAAGGGTTTGTGCACATGTATGGAAACTTTTCAATTTGACACAGCGGAGCACCTTGCTTGGTGGCTGGTGCAGGACTAAGCTTACTCATGCAACTGGCCCTTGAGTCATAAGGTCCAGAATCACAGATCAAAACATATTTACAAAGTATGTACAGTCCAGAAATATGAACAGTTTTGGTTTGATTACATGAAAAAACGTTGCATAATTTGTCTTTGTGTCTTGTTTTTGTCCTGCCTGAGGGTGATAAATACTGTACATAAGCCTGTTAACATAAGCCTGTTACTATAAGTATGCATCACTTGTGCTGCACATGTAACATCATGTCACTTTAGTTGATATGTAATGTTTAATCGCCCTAGCTTGAAGGTTCTGTACTGAGGTAAAAACAAGTACACATACACAGACTTCAAAGAACAACAAGAAAGGCAAAGCCATTATGGCTCACATGTATGACCCATTTACATATGTGCGACCTTTGTGACAATAAGTAAAGGGGCTGGCATAGCTGCCAACCCTCCCGATTTTATCGGGAATTTCCCGATTTTTTTTCAATTCCCGATTTTCCGGTTTTTTGTACATTTCTCCCGATTTTCATATTTTCAAGCTTTGTTTTAAAATTCGAGGCATTTTGGCGTACCGCGCGGGGTCAAGCGCCTGTAGTTGAGAGCCTACCGCTATACTGTACCGCTAAGCTTTCGGGGACCCACAGCCAGTCTTGATTACGCATGCGCGGCAAATTCCGTCCATTCTGTTTGTTCCGGTTCCTTCGAATTTGCCCTCGAGCACATGCTCAACGATCTTCACAACTGGTCACAGAGTATTTTCGATTTTCAACAAAATCATGCCTCCTAAGAAGCAGAAGTGTTTGGTGAAGTTCCATCCAGACTACAAGCGTTCCTTTCCTTACATCGACGAATCGAGAAAGGGGGAACACTTTGCCTTTTGTAAAATGTGCCGGGTGGACATAAACATCGGTCACGGCGGCCAAAAAGACATCAGTCTGCACGAAAAACGTAAGAAACACCAAGTATAAGTAGCGAAGTATAATGAAGAAAAAATAAAGACTGTCTGGCGGTCAGACTGAATGATGAATTGAATAAACGAAGGAATACATGAAAAAGTAAGAGCATCTTGTGAAATAATTATGAAAGTGTGGAACACAAACCGAAAGAGACGAGAGAGAGAGAGGACTTGCTGTTGAAGGCAAAATCAGCAACATCTCAGTCCCTGAAGGCTGCTGCAAACCCTTGCCCACCATCAAAAGAGTAGATAAACTTTGAATTTTGTTTCAAAGAGAGGCCTCCAAACTGCCTTCAAAATGCTGATTTTCGTTTCCATTGTCCTTGATTTAGTTTGTTCAGCTATGATTTTTTTGTGCTGATGTGAATGTAAATAAACTTCAAACTGTAGGATACAAACTGGTCATTATTTTGATTTTTGCTTCAAGGAGAGGCCTCCAAACTGCCTTCAAAATGCTGATTTTTCGTTTCCATTGATTTATTTTGTTCAGCCATGATTTTTTTGTGCTGATGTGAATGTAAATAACTTCAAACTAAAGGATACAAACTGGTTATTATTTTGAATTTTGCTTCAAGGAGAGGCCTCCAAACTGCCATCAAAATGCTGATTTTCGTTTACGAGCGGGGGGCGTAGCCCCCCTGCACCCCCCAGCGGGGCGCTGCCCCTGCACCCTGCCGGGGCCTAGGCGGCCCCTGGACCCCGGCCAGTCAGGATTTTTATTTCTCCAAAGTTGGCAGCTATGGGCTGGTTTCTCCACCAGCAAAATCCACGTTTTCTCAAAATGTAAGCATTTTTCACACATCTGTCAATCCCCCGTGACCCTTGACCTTTGCTATGAGTCGACTAAATTAGTATGCATAGGAAGGTCGTATCATCAGCTACCTTTGTGCTAAATTTGATTGAAAAATTTGCAGAAATGTTGACAATACATGTACCTACAATTTTATCAAAAATTGGCATTTTACACACATTTGCTGGCCTCTTATGACCCTTGACCATTCCGAGTGGTCATCCAAATAAGTAGGCATAGATAGGTCTTGCCATCGGGTATCTCTGTACCAAATTTGGGTTTGAAGTTGTGAACAGTATCTGAGAAAAAAAGGATCTTTTTCAAAATATGGCTATTTGTGACCTATTTCCTGAACTCTTGTGACCCTTGACCTTTCTGAGGGATCAACCAAATTAGTATGCATAGAAAGGTCTTCCCATCAGGTACCTCTGTAGCAAGTTTGGGTTTGAAGTTGTGAATAGTATTTGAGAAAAACATCTTTTGTGAAAATATGGCTATTTTTTACCTATTTCCTGAGCTGCTGTGACCCTTGACCTTTCCGAGGGCTCATCCAGATTAGTATGTATATACAGGTCTTACCATCAGTTATCTCTGTAGCAAGTTTGGGTTTGAAGTTGAGAATAGTATGTGAGAAAAAAACATCTTTTGTCAAAATACACCCAATTTGGAATCATTTTCTGAGCTCTTGTGACCCTTAACCTTTCCAAGGGGTCATCCAAATTAGTATGCATAGAAAGGTCTCGCCATCAGGTATCTTTGTACCAAGTTCGGGTTTGAAGTTTTGTATAGTATTTGGGAAAAAATACATAATGTCAAAACATAGCTGTTTTTTTTTTACCTATTCCTGATCTGTGACCTTGACCTTTGAGGTCATTCAAATTGGTATTTTTAGAAAGGTCTTGCCGCAAAGTGTCCTTGGGCCAAGTTTTATGACTGGCTTGAATAGTCTCCAAGAAAAAGCCAATGTTAAAGTTTTTCACAGACGAAGGACGGACAACCCACTCGCCCAGAACATACTCACTTTTGCTTGACACGTGAGCCAAAAATCAGGTCAGCATCATGAGAAGGTTGCATAAAATTTCCGACACCACGTCACTGTATAGATGGTGACAAAGGTGGTCATATCAGTACTACTTGATTTATTTCGAAGGCATGGAGAAACATGTCAAATGTACTTAGATGGTAAGAATTGTTCTGTCTGATAATTATGAGATCGGCCTTGAGAAGGATTTTGGTTTGCTTTGTTACCTGAAATTCAAACCCCTTCTTTTTGTAAACTCATGCAGCCATGTGCTTACACCCCCCCCCCCCCCCCCCCTCCACATACACACCAAAGAAAATCCTGCACTGTACAACAAAAGTATTCTTTCAAGATGCATTGCATGACTAGAGCATTGCTTGACGTGAAAATGCCAATACGTTATAAGAACCAACATTTTATTATGTAAATGATTTCTGTGTTTCTGGCTCCTGTGTGTTCTTGGTGCCCTGTCTTAACGTAGACACTTGGAAAATACCTGTTCAAACAAGTGTTGCTCGCGACACTACACATCAACTTTTGCCATAGTCATTGCATACTTACATCAACTCATTTATGTGCCACCTCCGGAGTTAATGAATGAGTTAATAGACATATACTGTAGTAAAAAAAACTTTACCCCTGCTATGAGAGAATGAAAATGGTTATGCAGGGAGCTTAGCACAGCAACCACCATGGTCATCCCCATTATGTGTTGTTTATCACCAGCCATGGTAAGCTTCCAGGAAGCAAAACAGTTTATAACACTTGCTGCTAGGAAATAACCAATAAAAACAGAAACTCACTTAACCCTTTTTTTCCTGATACACCCATTGCTTGAAATGCATCTGACAATGATAGTTCAAGGGTGGTGCCAGAATAGCTTGGCGCCCAGGCGCCAAGCTATTCTGGCACCACCCTTGAACTAAAACGGTTGATCTATCTCCTAATCTGTAATGTAGCCTTCACATGACAATAAGCTAGTTTTATCAAATCGGCTTCAGGATGTAATGGGTTAAGAAAAACAAGGAGACAAAATGAACACACAGTTTGGTCCTTGTGGCTTTCTTTCCTTCTTGCGTTTTACACGCTTGGCAGTCAACGACTGGGTCTGGATTGATAACCTTCAGTATTCCAGCTGAAGTCAACCAATGACATCACCCAGTGCTGGAGGCAAGTGCCGGTCTCTGATTTTGGACTTTATGGTCTAGAACCATAAGGTCTATAATCATAGACTGGCACATTATTTAATTTCCTGCTTCATAATCTGCACATAAGGTTAACAAATTCAGCAACAAAGACAAGCTCAGATAAAAAAAAAGCCTTATATTTATTCATAAGCATTTCGAGAGGGCTTCCATATTCATTGCTTCCAGTCACTCGCTTGGTCTACCCCTCTTTCCGATCTCTTTTTTTTGTGTGTGTGTGTGCTTTAACCAAACTAGATTTGTGATCATCGGTCAATAATGCACAATTCTCTCCCCTGACGGTGCTTTTTCCTATTTACTTGGTAGTTTCTTATAAGCATTCGGTACATAATCATTCTGCCTTGTGTAGAGACCATGCAAAGTTTCAATCAGTCTCAGTTACAAATAACCGATCTGCAAGTGCAAAAATAGGTAGGTTCTAACATGTCTCGTTACATTGTGCTGTCATCAAGTCACAGTATATTCACAATCCTGTCATACTATTTGAAGCAACGTGAATCAGTGCCTACCATTAACATAGTGGACAAGAAAACATGAAATAATCCATCAACAATCAGCGCCAATATTCAACTCTTGAAAATAATACATTCAACAAATGTACAAATCGCCTTCCTCCGACACACCCCGAACATACCGGTACATGCATCATCTTTTCTAACATACCAGTACACCCATTATCTTTTCTAACATACCGGTACACCCATTATCTTTTCTAACATACCAGTACACCTATTATCTTTTCTAACATACGGTACACCCATTATCTTTTCTAACATACCAGTACACCCATTATCATTTGTATGATCAGTTATTTACAAGACATTTGTTCCACTAGAGGAATTGAGAAAATAATAGTACATATGTAGTCCTTTTCTTTCTCATTGTTCTTTCTCCTACATATAAACAGATGACTACCACTTGTTTGTTTTTACTAATATATTCTAGTCAAAGTGACCGACACTGGTTCATCTATCAGCAAAGATGTACATGTTTCTTTTCAGTATTGTAATGACTTACTATTGGAACAAAAGCTGCACAAATTGTACAATAAAAAGAAAAACAAAACATGCATATCAAAGTCTCAACATGTGCCAACACTGAATTTTCATATTCTGTCTACAAAAGTCTGTCAAATGGCATCTGTTGCACTTTTCCAAAAAGGACTTGACTTGCCAATAAGGGAATTCAGTCCAAATTTAAATGTTAAAGATACAATCCCAAGGATTTCTTTTTATGTTCCCAATCCTGTTAAGCTGCATGCTGTCAGTGGTACAAAGTGTCCCCAACATAGATGAACACAAGGTCGAAGTCTCAAGAAAGGTTTCTGTGTCTTTATGATCCATACAGCACTGCAGAAGCAAAAACATGGCAGACACATTTTTTTGTGAATAAAGTGGAGCCCCACTTCAAGTGTGCTTATTTCAACAGTTCTTCAACTGTTTTATTACAGAGCTCTAAGACAACATGCAGGAGACTCCCACATATTATATCAACATCATCTGTTGTCAGCAATAGTAATGCTGGGGTGCACAAATCCTCGGGGAAAGAATCTTTATTGAATTCCATTACTGACATGAATCCAGGAACGAATTATGTTGCACGTTTCCAAAAGGGAGTTTTATTCAACCTGCCACTCTTTGAAGAAATCATTGCCCTTGTCATCGACAACAATGAAAGCGGGGAAGTTTAGGACCTCCACTTTCCAGATGGCCTCCATGCCTGCAAATAAAGACAAATTATGGTGGCTTAACATTGTACAGATTCCCTCCCAAACAAGCACACATACACAATGCGATTGTGCAAAAAACAAAAGAATGGCAAAGCTCTTAAGGGTCATGTGCATTACCGATCAACATAATTAATCTTTGTGTTATGTGTGACTTTTCTGTCGCTGAAATAAGTGTTCTAACATAAGGCTTTTGTACCTGCAAATCCATGTTTTCTCAAAATGTATGCATTTTTCACTTTTGTAAACCTCCTATGGCCTTTGACCTTTGTGAGTAGTGAACCAAAAATAGTATGCACAGAATGGGTTTATCATCAGCTATCTTTCTGCTCAATTTGGTTGAAAAGTTTTGCAAAAGTCCTGATAAAAACTGAAATTCTACAAAAATTAAAAAATGTTTTTACATCATTTACTGATCTCGTGACCCTTAACCTTTTTAAGCGGTCATCCAAATTAGCATGCACAGGAAGGTCTTACCATCAGGTATACTGTATCTGTACCACGTTTGGGACGGGAGTTGTAAATAGTATTTGAGGGAAAAACAATGTTCTGACCCCCCCCCCCCCCCCCCCCCCCCCCCCCCCCCGTGACCCTTGATCTTTGCGATGAGTCAACTAAATCAGTATACATAGGAAGGTTTTTATCATCAGCTACCTTTGCGCCAAATTTGATTGAAAAATTAGCAAAAATGTTGATAATACCTACAATTTTATCAAAAAACTGCATTTGCCAGCCTCTTGTGACCCTTGACTTTTCAGAAGGGTCATCCAAATTAGTACCATCAGGTATCTCTGTACCAAATTTGGGTTTGAAGTTGTGAATAGTATTTGAGAACAAACATCTATTTCCTGAGCTCCTTTGGCCTTTCTGAGGGATCATTCAAATTAGTATGCATAGATAGGTCTTAACATCAGGTATCTCTGTACCAAATTTGGGTTTGAAGTTGTGAATAGTATTTGAGAAAAAACAAACATCTTTTGTAAAAATATGGCTATTTTGGACCTATTTCCTGAGCTCTTGTGACCCTTGACCTTTCCAAGGGATCAACCAAATTAGTATAGTATGTATAGAAAGGTCTTACCATCAGGTATCTTTGTACCAAGTTTGGATTTGAAGTTGTGAATAGTATTTGAGAAAAAATAAAGTATGTCAAAATATAGCTATTTTCGGCCTATTTCCTCATCCCCTGTGACCTTGACTTTTGTGAGAGGTCACTCAATTGGTATGTTTAGAAAGGTCTTGCCACAAAGTATCCCTGGGCCACATTTGAAGACTGTGGCTTGAACAGACTCTGAGAAAATGCCAATGTTAAAGTGCACCATGGACGAGGGAAGAGGGACAGACGACCAATAGCACAGAGAACATACTCACTTTTGCTTCACAGGTGAGCCCAAAACATACTTTTTAGCAGAAAATCAGAGTTTTGTATGTAAACAGAATGAACTGTACATAAGATTGCTGTTGTTTTCAAAATTATGCATTGAAGAAAATTTGTCAATCACATTTCTGGGCTATTTTTGTCTACCATATCCAACACCTAGTACGTGATAACATAGGCGGGCAGGCGTCACACTGCAAAAGTGTAGTAACAAGAGAAAATTACGTCACGCCTAGCTACACTAGCACTGCTGTTGAACGCAGATCTGGCGCCAAAGTGCTGTGTGTATGTGACTGCGACTAGAGCCGACGTTTGTGGACTGATAAGCTTGAAACTTCAGGATATGGTCTTTAAAAGAATTATCTCGAGGCAGTTTTTTTATTTTTTAATTAGTTTACACATTATTGAGAACATGACTGTTTCACAAAAACAGATGATCCACATTAGAGTCCGTAATTTTTCTTATTCGTACTAGATGTTTTGCATCTAACTAGATTACATTCATAAGCCAGTATTGTACCTCTTCAACCTTTTGAATGAGAATTAATTACTTTTTGAAAATTGTCAAACAACGTTTTACTCCCACCAATTAGTCAGCCCTGGAAGAGGCTGCATGGAAGAGACACTTGTGTGCCTTTCACGACTCAATGACAGTGACATAACAGCGCCAAACACGTCAGTGTTATACAATGTTCCTAACTGATGCAAAGAACGAAAAGTCAGTGTTATATATGTGTATGGGTTGAAGCAATGCTCTCATTTTCTGACAATCTGATTTAGAAAGACAGTCTCTCTATATTTGTTATGATGTCTGCAAACGTAATGTGGAAAAAGCAGGAAAATGCACGCTGTATAGAAAACGATTTGTGGACATGGGTCATCCCATCTTCTTCTTCAGAAAGCCTGTGGCTACGCCAGCCCACAGAACATATAACTGGCATCATGTGTGTCAGCTTTTTTGCGGATCAGGGGGTAGGGTGGGTTAGGGTGGAGAGAGATGAATCACTTGGATAAGCTTAAAAAAATGCATTTTTCTTTAAAAGGTATTTTTTCGAAAAATACTTACCGATGACATGACAAATGGGAGTGTCTACTACGTGCTCAAATTCTAGCCTACGAACCCGTTGTGTGCACACACAACCCGGGAGGCACTCGGGGAACCCTCCAGAGGGGCCAAGAGTTGTCTCCCGGACCTGCCTATCCGGTTCCGAGTCACCTGACTCGCCAGTCAGATACTAGGCTCACCAGCGGCAAGCGGGGCAGGTGGGAGGGTCCTCCGTGTCATGTCATCGGTAAGTATTTTTCGAAAAAATACCTTTTAAAGAAAAATGCATTTATTTCATCAAAAACATTACCGATGACATGACAAATGGGAGAATCACGAATAGGAGGAGGGTGCCGCCCCGGTACTACCGGAGACCAAGACCGTCCTCCCATTGCTAATTCCCAGGTAACGAGCTAGGTGCGTACCTACGGCGCCTGCAGCGCCGGGAGGGAGTGCTGTGCCACCGTGAGGTCCCCCAACAAGGCGAGGTTGTCTCGCTGTCCCGCCAGATCCCGAAGGTAGAAACGAGCGAAGGTAGATTCTGCTCGCCAGCCCACCGCGGCCACGATGTCCTTGACAGCGCAGTTCCGATCGAATGCGACGCTCGTGGCCATGGCGCGTACTTCATGTGCGCGGATCTTCAGTCTCTGCGCTACGCGTGGGGAGAGATCCATGTATGCCGATCGTATTACCCAGCGCAGCCAGGAGGAGATCGTCTGGGCTGTGATATCAGTCTTGCCCTGGCGTATGGGTAGGAAGAGGCGGGAGCGCCCTCTACGGGTAACTTTGGTACGGCGCAGGTAGATGCGTAGGGCACGCACGGGATCCTGTCGCCGAGTCTCCGGAGAGCAGGCAGGCCCTCCCAGGGGCCGCAAGGTGATGATCTGTGGAGCAGTTAGGGGCGACCTTGTTTTGGCAATAAAGCTGGGGTCCGTTAAGAGCTGCACGGAGCGATCTGCCCTGAACTGGAGGCAGTCTGGGCGGGTAGAAAGAGCGTGTAGCTCGCTAACTCTGGACGCGGTGGCCAAGGCTAGAAGGAAGCAGGTCTTGCGTGTCACATTTGCCAGAGGGGCTAGAGCGAGTGGCTCGAACTGGGAAGAATTCAGCCACGTCAGGACCCAAGGTAGGTCCCAGCGAGGAACGAGAGAACGCTGAGTCGGACGTTGGAGGCTGAAGCTGGACATGAGGTCGGAGAGGTCCTTACAGGCGCCGGGGTCTGGAAGGCCGAGATGACGGTACGTGTCGGCGACCATGGATAAGTATCCCCTGATGGTGATGGGCGCCAAACCTTGGACCTCGAAGAGCCATAGGAGAAAGTCCGCTAGCTGTGGGTTAGACAGTCCGGTGGGTAGGAGGCGACGGGCGTCGCACCAGGCACACAAGACGCGCCACTTCCCTTCGTAAACACGCCGGGTGGAAGGCTTGCGGGCTGCAGCGATTGCCTCCACTGCTGCACCAGAGAAGCCTCGAGCGGTGAGGGCGCGCTGCACAACCTCCAGGCGTGAAGAGACAGGCGTTCGGGACAAGGGTGGAAGAGAGCCTGCCTGGGCTGCTTGAGCATGGAACGGGGCGTGGGAAGGCGCAGGGGAGGAGAGGTGGCGAGGTTGAGTAGGTCGGTGGTCCAGGACCGGGCCCAAGCCAGCGGGGCGACCAGAAGCAGGACTGCGTTGCTCCCTCGAAGTTTGTGGAGGACCTTGGGAATGAGGACTGTTGGGGGGTACGCGTAAGCGATGAGGCCGTCCCAAGGAATCGAGAGGGCATCGACTGCCCAGGCCAGCGGGTCCGGAATCGGGGAGACGAAGAGGGGAAGCTGGCGGTTCCACCTCGTAGCAAAGAGGTCGATTAAGGGAGTCTCCCAACGGGCGCAGATCATCTGGAAGATATCCGGGCGCAACGTCCATTCTGTGTGGAGCAACTGGCCGCGGCGAGAGAGCGAGTCCGTCAACACATTCAAGTGGCCAGGAATGTGTCGTGCGAGGAGTGTAATGTCGCGTTCCTCGGCCCAGCGCATCAAACGGAAGAGGAGCATACAGAGGTCGGGAGATCGGGTGCCCCCCTGTCTCTGGATGTAGGCCACCACCGTCGAGTTGTCGGAGAGGACGAGAAGCCGCTGGTTCCTGAGCTGGTTCTCCCAAACGAAGAGGGCTTGCCAGACTGCCTGCAGCTCTAACCAATTGCTGTGCTTGTCCGCAAACTCCGGGGGCCAGAGGCCGGAAGCCGAGGAGAATTGAGGAAGCAGGTGGGCTCCCCACCCCGAGAGGCTCGCGTCGACACACAGGGAGAGGTGCGGGGGAGGGGAGGACAAAGGGACTCCCGAAGCCAACCAAGCCGTGTCGGTCCAGCGTAGAAGGTGAGGGCGAACCAGGGGGGAAACCGGGACCAGGTAGGTAAGGTCGCCAGAAGAGGGTCTCCAGAGAAGCAGGAGGTGCAGCTGAAGGGGGCGGGCGTAGAGGCGACCCAGGGGGAGAAGGTCCGCCGCTGCGTTGATCAGTCCGAGGAGTTGAAGCCAAACTCGGGCGGGAGCTGCTTCCTGCTGAGCTAGCTGGTTGGCAAAGGTGGCCAACTTCCGAATCCGGGGATCCGGGAGGCGAACAACGTTGAGAGCGGTGGCAAAATCCATTCCGAGATGAATGAAGCGGCGCGAGGGCGTGAGATCTGACTTCCCGACGTTGAGGAGGAACCCCAGTCGCGACAGCAGACGCATCAGTGTATCCCTGTCCTCTTCCAAGATGGACTCGACGTGGTTCCTCAGGAAGAGATCGTCGAGGTAGTTGGACATAGGGCTGAGAGACGACTGCCGTGCCTTGGCCATAACTGCATCCATCAAGCGGGTGAAGACCCAGGGGCTGAGGTTGAGGCCGAAGGGTAGGGCTCGAAACTGGTAAACGGTTCCATCGAACGCGAAGCGCAGATACCTCTGGTCGGCCGGATGTATGGGTACGTGTAGGTAAGCGTCGGAGAGATCCAGGCTGACGGCGTAATCCATGGGTCGCACCGCGGTACGCAGGGCTCGGGCCGTCTCCATGTGGAAGGAAGGAGCCACGATGAAGCGATTTAGGGCTGAGAGGTCGATCACTGGGCGCCACTTGCCGCCAGGCTTGGGGACGACGAAAAGTCTGCTGTAAAATCCCAGCGAGTCTGCGCGGCGCACAACCTCTGTGGCATCCTTCCTCAAGAGAGAGTCGACTTCCCCCCGTAGGGCGCACTCCTTGAGCGGGTCTGCGGGGATCTCGGTCCACAGCGGAGTCGTACGCAAAGGAGGAGGGGAACGAAAGGAGATCCGTAGGCCGCCGGAAACAGTGTCTAAAATCCACGGGTCTTCTGGAATCAGTAATCGCCACTCGTCGCTGAAGAGGGCGAGCCTGCCACCGACTGGAGGACCCGAGACGGCCGGCGGAGGCGGAGGAGGGGAGGAGTCACTGAGCCCGCCCGCGCCCAGGGCGACGGGCGGGACGGGGCCAAGCGGGGGCGGGGGCGTTAGCTTGGCCGGGGCGACCGAAGGCGGGGCGACGGCGACGCAGGGACTGCAGCTGGGTTGTTGACGTCGGGGCGACGGGTCTGGAGATCCGCAGGGGGCGACCCACGGCCTTGCGGGCTGCCTGAAAGCGCCGAGGAACAGACTTGGGAGGCCACCTGTCCGCATTGGAATCCTTGACGGCTTGCCAGATGTCACCAAAGAGAAGGGGTCCCCCGAGGGGGGCCCGACGCAGCTGGGTCTTCAGGTCGGCAGGCATTCCCCGGCAGGCCTGCAGGACAGCGTCGCGGCGGAGTAAATCACAATTGGTGGCTGCAGCCATAGCGTTGACCGAAGAGTGATACGCGGCGCGGCTGGCCGCTTCAGCGAGGACGAGGAGGTCGCCAAGAAGAGGGGTCAGGGACGGGTGCCACGAATCTTCCACGCGCCGGAGGAAGGCTTGCGTAAGGAGCTCCATGAAGCCGGCGCAGGCCAAGGAATTCCTGACAAGCGAAGCCGTCTTGTCCAAACCCGCGGGGAGCGCGCGTCTGAGTGCAGAGGCCCCACCCGCCTGAACCACGGCGGCTGGATCCACCGGAGGGAGAGGGCAGAGGAAGGCCTGGGAATGGCCGGCGTACCACTGCTGGCGGAAGTACATATCGAGGTCCGGAGGCCATCTGTGGTCCGAGAAGAAATTACTGTCTCTTGAGTCAGACAACAGGTGGGCCGAGAACACATCCCGAAGCTCACGAAGGGAGGGGGGCTGAGGGAGAGTCTTGAACTTCTTTACCTGTCTACCCGCGTCGACGAAGGCAGAAGGCTTCCTCTTCAGGGGGGGGGATGGAGGGCAGTCCGCTGCCGGAAGCGTGGCGGAGATGAGGCGAGCGACCTCGTCGAGGGCCAGAAGAACCTCTGTGCGGGAGGAGGCCGGTAAACCGTGGGCTGTCGACGCATCCGAAGGAGAGAGCGGCGAAGGAGAGCGGCTGAGACCTCCGAGGAGAACTGAGATGGAATCATCAGGGAGAAGACTCAACGAATCGTCGTCCACGCCGCCGATAGCCGTCGAAGAGGGACGGCGACCGTGACTCCGAGAGCGAGCAGCTCGACGAGGACGAGGGGAGCCATAAGGCGCCGAAGCACGCAGGGGAGAGCGACGTCCGCGACGGCGACGCGACGCACTAGAGGAGCGGGAACGGCGGCGGCGACCAGACGAGCGACTACGAGCTGGAGACCGTGATCCTCGGGAACGAGGAGGAAGGAAGGAGGCTGGGCGAGGGGAAGGGGAACGGGCGGGACGAGGCAGACGGCGGGGAACGTGGGACGAACGCCGCGAAGAGGTAGAGCGCGAAGGTCCATGGTCCAGATGACGAGAAGAATCCCGAACTTCACGACGCTCACACGAAGGAGCGCGAGAGTGGTGGTCCGACTTCGATCGCAAGGAGGAACTGGACACAGGTAGTGGTGTGGTGAGTGTGCGCGAATGTCTCCGCGAGCCGGACTCTGTGGCGAGGCGGGCTCGCAGCGGCCGAGGGGGATCCAAGGCCTTCCTAGGAGACGAGTGGGGACCGGCTGACCATGGACGGCGCGAGGCACGTCTCTCCGAACTGACCTCTTTCTCGAGATGGGTTCTCTGCCTGTCGTAAGGCTTGGTCCAAGCGCGTTCCCTCCTGGGAACCGCGCCTCGAACTCCCGACTCCGCACACTACCTTGCTGTGTCCGCTGTGGAGATCTTTCCAGACTGGGGCCATCGGGGGCAAGAGCGGTCGGTGTGTCTGAGATGACAGCCGGCACTTCCGCAGGTCTTGCAACAGGCACAGGTGTCGGGCGTTCACGTCGGTAGAAGCTCCAAAGTTGGGCCCAGCGGAGCTCCGGCCAGACGGCGCAAACGTCACAAGAACGCTCAGATGTACAGCCGACACACGGCAGGCAGACCTTATGCGAAACCGAGGGCCACTGGAAACCTCCACACTGCGTGCAGGTCATCAGGAGGGCACTGCAACACACCAAACAAACAACGTGCCGGTACGTGGTCGAGACCAACAGGGCTCGTCCTACCAAGGGGAACCGTACCGAACGATATGGACAAACGGGCTGTGCCCCCAGGCTATACTGTTATAGCGCCCGAAGCTAAGCTTGCGTCTTTAGAACAAAGCCTACCCCAGCCAGGCTGGAGAGGAATGTGCGCCAAACAACAATAGGTTTAGTTTAGTTTAGGTATTTGGGTGTAACGCCGCGCAGGCGACTAAGGCCATCACACGGCGGGCCAAACGACAATAGGGACGAAAGGCCGTGCCCCCAGGCAATAATGCTGTAGCGCTCTAAGCTAAGAGTGCGCTCTCGAAACAAGCATACCCCAGCCAGGCCGGAGATGCAACATGAGCCACGCGCCGCAGCTGGTTTAAACAATGCTCCCCGAAGGCTACCAGGGGAAGCCAGTAATTTCACCCCAAAGGGGGAAGGCGAGGGCACCAGGGCCCCGCCGAACTAAGAGTCCCCGCTCAACGAAACCCAACAACACGAACAAGGTAGAGTCCAAAGGCACAGGCCGGTACCCCGCCCGGGGACCGGCTTCGGGCCCAACTAACTATCCTACCTCTCTGCCGAAGCGGTAGCGGGAGAAGAGACGTCCATGTCGCCACCGGCGAAATGGCGGGAACCAGCAGGTCCGCCAAGCGAAGCCAACCAAGGAGGACGCCAAGCTAAGAAGCGCCGCGAAGCTGCAGCGAAGCAAGAAGCGAAGCAGAAGCGAAGCAACAGGCGAAGCCAAAGTCACGGCGAACTCGAGCACCAAGACCGACCGGTCGAAGGGAGCGCGAGGCTAGAACACGTCCGAAGGTCGTGAGCCTACGTAGCTGACTGGCGAGTCAGGTGACTCGGAACCGGATAGGCAGGTCCGGGAGACAACTCTTGGCCCCTCTGGAGGGTTCCCCGAGTGCCTCCCGGGTTGTGTGTGCACACAACGGGTTCGTAGGCTAGAATTTGAGCACGTAGTAGACACTCCCATTTGTCATGTCATCGGTAATGTTTTTGATGAAATAATAGAAACAACTCTGAATGTTCCTTAAAATAATTGCTCAAAACAATACGGTAGACGTTGGGATTAAATCCTTATCTTGCTTAACTATGTGATCAAAATGTTAAAATCTGAACCAACATTTTTAAGTGCTGTCTGACTGCACATTCATGTATGTATACGAATTGGGTATTAATTTCAGTCTACTTAATCAAATTAAAAAAATATATATATATATTAAAAAAAAGATTTAAAAATTTACAAAAATTTCAGTAGCTCGCTTGAGCTTGTCCTTAGCACCACATGAATGTTCTGTGTTTATGTACAGTGGGTTCAGTTCGCGGCTATATCCTGTGCATTGAGCTATATTATAAATATGAGAAATGCGCCATATAAATACTATGTATTATTATTATTATTCATGTATGTGTGTGCGTGTTTGTTGGTTCTATTTTTGTTGCTGACACTGTAATGATGCCCATCATTTTATAACGTGTCAACTGTTAACCCATGCTGAGACTGACTGTAAAATTTGCTGACTGTCCTATGAAGGTTACATTACAGATGGGGAGATAGATCAACTGTTTTAGTTCAAGGGTGGTGCCAGAATAGCTTGGCACCTCAGGCGCCAAGCTATTCTGGCACCACCCTTGAACTTTCAGTCAAATGTATTTCAAGCAATGGGTGCATCAGGCTGAAAAGGGTTAAAGTGAGAAAATCGTGCATCAGGCTGAAAATTGTTAAAGGGAGAAAATCAAGGTCTGGTTGTTCTCACCCAACTCCGGGTATTCCAACACCTCCACTTTCTTGATGCAGTTCTGGGCCAAGATGGCCGCCGGGCCACCGATAGAACCCAGGTAAAATCCGCCATACTTCTTGCATGCCGTTGCCACCTATTACAAAAAAGATCAATTTTATTAACTCATTCACCCTTGACACACCACAGCCAGACCATGCATGGAGCATGATAGTACAAGGGTGGTGCCAGCATAGCTTGGCACCGACAGGCGCCAAGCTATGCTGGCACCACCCTGGAACTATCATGCTTGATCTGTCTCTAGAATTGTATTACAGTCTGTCAGAGGGCAACTTCAACATTGAGGGATTTCGGTCCTGGGGCAGAATGGGTTAAATCCTAAACGGTCAATGGACAAATTCTGTTTCTGAAACCATGGCAGACTCACAAAAGCCAACATTATTTTTAAAAAAGACATAAATGGCCTTTTGTGGTTGGGTTGTGTTCGCACATTTTCACATAGTGAAGGGAAAGAGATGAAATAATATAGATGAATGTGACACAAATTGCACCATAATTGTTGTGTACGAGCTTATCAGTGGTCGGTTTTCTATAATCCCATTCCCAATCATTATTTTCAAGCCAAATAGCATCTGTGGGAAGTGTTTTTTACTCCCTGAAGACACTTCAGCGATGTATCTGCAACGTTGGTCGAACCGTTGTTGACACGTAAGACACATTCACGAAGATTTGAGAGATTTGTGCTAAGCCAACCATCGTCTAAGGGAAGGAACGCCATATACTGTTAGAAAGCCCAGGCTGTCCGGATTTTATAATTTACTTCCCTTCGTTTGGATTCGCACGCTATGTTCTAAGACTAAAAACTTTTTTGAAAGGCCATTTGTAAGGGGATTTCACTCAAAACGTAAGGTGCTTGTTTTGTATGCATATATAACACTTTTTTTTTTAAGGTAGAAAGATTACATTTTTTAAATGATATAAAATTACTTCTCTGTATCTGAAGTTGTTTCTCTTTAAATTTTAGGAAAATACCAAAAAATAAGTCACCAGCTGACGCAGTAGAGCTGAAATGTGCATCTTTAAAACGTTAACCTATTGGCTGTCCGTGGTCAGATGATTCCTGTCACGATGATTCCTGCTAAGGACAGTCAGAGAGTTGAAGACAGCTGTTACACAATCTTCAAAGACATCTCCCAAAGTTGTGGGAAACAGACTGGCCCAGACAGTTAAATGGTAGTGCCGGATTAGCTTGGTTGCTTACTTTTTCCTCCCATATCTCCATCTCTCCCAGAACATCTGAAATACTCATGTGTTTATTCTACCTTCAAATCGCTAGACTGACCTGTTTACTCCTGTTTCCCTTGGCCAACATGATCAAACTGCCTCCAGCTGCCTGGAACTGGTCCACGTAAGAATCCATGCGCCCAGCTGTCGTGGGGCCGAAAGAACCACTTGCCATACCCTATAGAATTGAACCACCATAAGAATACACACAAATAATTCAGCAAATCTCTTACAGCAGTAAATAACTACACACACACACTCACAGAAGCATGCATGTTGGTCTCTTACTCTGGACTGTACAGACTAGTCTAACATCAATCCATTTAACTCATTCAACCCGACACATATTTCCCAAATTTTGGAGGCGTGATCTAACGACTATGCACCTGTTACAGGAAATGGGTCGACCATGATAATTCAGGGGTAGTGCTAGATTAGCTTGGCGCCGACAGGCGATAAGCTAATCTGGCACTACCCTTTAATTATCATGGTCGACCCATCTCCTGCTGTAGGGCATCAGGGCTGGAATGGGTTAATAAGCCCTGAGGCTGCGTTCCCAAAATTCTGGAGGTGTCACTTAACGACTGGACAAGCTGCTGGAGATGAATCATCATGATAAATCACGGTTAGTGCCAGACTAGCTTCTGCATTATGTGCACCCAGCTAATCAGGCACTACCTTTGACTATCATGGTCGATCCACCTCCTGCTTGGACTAAATGGGTTAAAGCACAGCACCAAAGAACAGCACATGCAATGCCACATATATCCAGAGTCTTGTGTCAGATTTACCCAACATGGAATGATCAATGCACAAACACACAAGCCATGAGTACACAGTGCACCTGACTGTGAGTTTAGACCTTATGGCTGGCAGCCGTGAAGTCCAAAATCAGACCAGCATGCGGCCTTAACATTTAACCCCTTCACTGGTAGAGGAAGCTGATCGTGTTTGTGAAATCACTGTCAATTCCATTTCGAAGATTCCAAGCTGTATAAAAATGTTAAAAAAAGATACAAAGTGGTTTCAATAAGAGGCATAGATCCTCATGGGGCCCCGCAACTGCGGGGGCTCATGAGGATCCATGCCTCTTACTGAAACTACTTTGTGTCTTTTTCTTTTCAACCTCTTGCAGCTGGGTGGTGTCAAATTGTTCTTAGCAGTGTAGGGGTTTATCTGAGAGAGCAACATAAATGCTTGTTTATACCTTTGGCGTCTTTGCAGGACCAGCGTAATAAACAGGGTGGTTCTTCATATAATCTGGCAGACTCTCCCCTGCATCTAGCCTCTCCTTCAGTTTGGCGTGAGCAATGTCGCGAGCCACGATCAGGGTGCCTGTGAGACTCAGCCGGGTCTTGATGGGGTACTGCTGCAGCTGCTTGAGAACGGTTGACATCCCCCGGTTGAGGTTGATGTGGACAACTTCCCCTCCGAGATCTTTGGCTTCCACTTCAGGAAGATACTTGGCAGGGTTGGTTTCCAGCTGTTCCAAGAAGACACCGTCCTGTGTGATTTTGCCTAGGATCTGTGTGGATGGAAAACCGAGACACAATAAAGAGACAAGTACATCCAGACAATGATTGGAACTTCCCGTGAGAAAAACCTCAGAAATTTCATCAGGGTCCAGAGGCTGCCATATAATGATTTACAGTGGCCAAATCTCATGATGGCAACACTAAAACTGTACAGTTTGGTGAACAATCAAACTGAGATTACACTAGGAACAAGAAAGGGCAAAGCCCTTGTGGCTCATGTGTATGACGAATCCACATAAGTGTGACCTTTTGTGACCTTGACCTTTCCAAAATGTCACTGAAATGAGCAAGTGTTTAAGTGTCTAAACATTAAGTAATGGGTTAGGCTGGCTTAAAATGCTTGGCTGTTCAATTATGGGTGCAAAAAGCATGACCAGAACGATGACAATACTAAATAAAATGTCATTTGGGTTCCTGCGGGTTGTTATTTTATATCTCAGTTCTAATGACCGTAAAATAATTATGTTATGGCATGAGGCTGCATTTAGTGTGACCATGTAAAATCAAAACCTGCAGATCAATCTCAGTTTGATTGTACCGTGCAAAAATGGCTGTCCTTTACAAATGCGTGGCTGTTTGTAACCCTGAGAGCCTATTCCAAACGCAGGTAGGCAGACATATAAACTGCATGCATGTCCTTTCCAATCAGTTTAGAAAAATTCAATTATAAAGAATGTAACAAAAATCGTTTCTAGTCGCAAAACTGAAATTTTCTTGAAGAGTATCGGTGTTACTGGAGGTGTGCTCTTTCCTTCATGTTCTAGTTTTACTGTGCACACATCAGATAGCAGCATCAGATTCAGAAATGTGAATTCAAATAAATTCATATTATTTTAGGGATTTTCACATAAAATGGAAATATTTAATGGTGCTGTGTAAATTCATTGTAAAAATGCAACAAACACATACAGTAGAACCTCCTTCAGGCGGTCACCCCTGTTGCCAAGAAAAAGTGGCCGTAAAAGGCAGGTGACCGTTCACGGCTGGTATGAAAGAAATGGACCCAGAAGCACCCAGAAATGTAAATCTGCGCTAACGCAGAGTTAGTGTATTATAGTGTATCTACCCTACAGTGCAAGTTCATGGCCTTTGTGTGTGTAAATTCGTCACAGTTTAGACAAAAGATGTGAAAATAATAATGCACACGTAGTGGCATTGCCCTTGTAAAATGTTGAACATTAAACATTTGCACTTCAAAGTCGGTGCGTCTTCCTTTTGTCACCACATTACACCCGATGAAAACGGAACAAGAATGGCAAAGCCATTATGGCTCAGGTGTATGACCGATTTACATGTGTGTGACCATTGTAACAAGGGCTGGCTTCTGCACCAGCAAAATCCATGTTTACTGAAAATGTAAGCATTTTTCACACATCTGTCAAACCACCCCCCCCCCCCTCCCCCCCCCCCCCCCACCCCCCCCCCCCCACCCGTGACCATTGACCATTGTGATGAGTCGAATAAATTAGTACGCATAGGAAGGTCTTATCATCAGCTATCTTTGTCCCAAATTTGGCTGAAAAATTGGCAAAAATGTTGGTAATACATACAATTTTATCAAAAATAGGCATTTTACACACATGTAATGGCTCTCTTCTGATTCAAATATCTGTTTTGTTTCTGTCATTTAAGCACCGCAGAGTTAGACCGTAAGAACACTAATTTCAACACCTGCTTAATCCGCTTCCGATTTAACCAGTTGTATGGCCATTGACTTGGAACTAGAGCATTTGTTGCAAAATTGGCAGTCAATGATCACAGTGAGAAACAGCATGAGATGCATTCTACATAAGAGTACAAACAACAGAGGTAAATAAAGTCAACAGGAGACTTTGAATCTCATGAGCCCCCGGCCGCGTGAAAGTCTATGCCTCTTGCAGACGTGTGTTTTGTAACGCAGGTGTTCTATTCCCTCAGTTAATTGTCAATCCCATTGATATACGCCACCCCTTTCACAAGGCGTCTCAACCCAGTGTGAAGCAGATGGCACGCGTCTGTCATTGCTTAACGACACGACGCTCGGCTTTGCAAAGCTGTGTAGCGGCTGGCGAGGTGTTAAGCGAGCAGTCACTGACCTGTCGCACGTGACGGCTTTACCGAACCAGTCTGGCCATAGCCATAAATTTCAGGTATTTTTGCATTTCTGGCTCCGATACGCTGACCCTTGGCCGCATTCAGCAGGTGACCGTACGATCCAGGTACTTTATATAGTAAACATCGTCCGTATATCGCAAAAGTGACCGTAAACAGCAGGTGACTGTAAAATTCGGTGACTGTTTAAGAGGTTCTATACTGTACAAAAGTAATCATCTGAATATAATGTGTGCACACTTTTTATGCTGATAGTTATTGTCAGTTGTAAGTTGTAGGAAAACGCAACAAAAGGCCGCAAAAAAATGTTCAAAACTTGACAGGTATGCATATTATGTACCTAAAACTTTATGCTAAATAAACAATTCATCATCATGATCATTATTATTATCAGCAGGGATACACCCACATAACACGTGCCTGTCTATCAGCTGAACATGACACACCAATGCCGACAGGACAGGATGCACCATGTCGTGGAAGACGGATCACTCTCACGTCATGACAGAAGTAGCGACCGCCGAACTGGGCTCCGATGCCCGTCTGCTGTGTCAGTTTGAAGATTTCCTCTTCCAACTTCCGATCTCTGAACGCACGGCCATGTACATTGCCTGCACACAGATTCACAAGTACAAGAACCTGGGCAAAAATTTGTATCTGCATACCATTTTAACCACTTCTCTATCTGCAGCCGGATGTTACGTCTCTAGAACCACCGCAGATTTATGGTATAATAACCATGTCTGTACGGAGCACACAAATCTAATGAGGCCAGCAAGAGGCATAGATCCTCACGAGCCTCCACATCTGCAAGGGCCCATGAGATCTATGCATCTTGTATTTGAATGTTTTACGCTGTGTTTCTGTTTTACACATTCCCACTTCATGCCCTTCACAACTTTGCGAATGACAACCCCTACCTGTTTCTGGTAGTCCGTCAAGGTATCTGCAAGATGCCAGTTTGACCGTCTTTAGCGTGAACTCGGCCGAAGTTCCTCCAATAACCACAGCCAGGTGATAGGGTGGGCAGGCTGCAGTTCCTAATGTCTGTAATCAAACACAAAGTTTAAAATTAACATGAAAGGCAAAGCCCTTATGGCTCACGTGTATGACCAATCCACGTAAGTGTGACCTGGACCTTTCCAGCAGGTCACTGAAATGAGCAAGTGTTTAAGTGTCTAAACATAAGGGTTGGCTTTTGTACCAGTGAAATCTGAGTTTTCTCAAAATGTATAAATTTTTCACAAAAATGTATCTACCCTCCGACACCCTTCACCTTTGTGAGGGGTCACCTTAATCAACATAAACAGAAAGGTGTTTTGTTTTCGCAAAACTCTTACCGATGGCATTACTATTAGGAAGGTACACTTAGCTTACCGATTCAGCCTAAGCATCCGTTGTGTACACTACACAAACAGGGAGGCAACTCCAGGGAGGCGACTCCAGGGAGGCATTACCAAGAAACCCTGAGTGGCCTCCCTTCCCTCCCTATCCGGTCACGTGCTTGGCCATATCCCGCCAGTCTTATGCTTAGATGCCTTGTGAAAGGATTACCAGTTTCAGTCTCCGCAAGTTTCGTCGACTGGATTACCTTCTACCCCTTTCTATACCTTGGTTAAAGCAATTACTAGGACGGGGCGAGGTAAGGCCTCGGATAATGCCATTGAGCTGGCGGGATTGAGGCTGGTCCTGGCATTTTCTGTGGAATTACGGCTGTCAATTACCGGTCTATTTTGACTTGGAGCTCTGTCGGAGCAGTAGTGAGCTCAGTTCCGGTGGCCTCTGGATGCTATGTTACAGTGCACCTGCACTCATTACGGGGTTTTCGTATTCGATCAGGCGTTTTCAGTGAATTTATACTGTGGAATTCGACTTGGGGCTCAAACAGAGCGGTCGTGTTGCAGTGCACGGATGACAGCCTCCCAATTGCGGAGATTTCTGTGGACTAGAGGCACTGGGTGTAGGTGCGCCACGCTTCGTGACTCTCCCCCCCCCCCCCCCCCCCCCCCCCCCCCCCCCCCACCCCCCGCCCCTCCTGGGTGATGCTTCTGGGCGGACGGGTGAGACGTGCACTCCTGGAAAGGAGCTTTGGTCCCGATGGCGGCGGGTTTTACTGGCGTGAACGACCGATGAGGTAAAGGTTCCACCTCCCCCATGGCTCCTCCTGCGGCGCCAGCAGCGTGGACAGCTGTGGGCGTGCCCCCAGGAAAGCCATCTTACTCAATCTCTAGCGTGCTAGACAGATGCCGGCGGGCTCGCCGTGTCGAGGCAACCCCTCGACCGTCGTACCCTCCATGCTCTACGGCCTTACCACTGGGAGAAAGAGAGGAAAGTGGAGGTACAGTCTTGCATGGGTCGCCTGATTAGCGACACGGAGATGCCAACGTGGACTTAGCTGGGATGTCCGCTCGTCGGGCACTCAGGATGCCATTTGGCCCTCCGGACAGTGTGGCGAGTCCTTTCACGGGGCCGTTTGTTACTGGCCCCGGGCAGTTGCTTGTATGGCTTGTGCTTTATGCAGAACGTCCGATGGCCCGAATGTACCCGCTGGTCACCACAGGCCCCCCACCCCCACCACCTCCCTAGACCTTGCCCGGCTCCTATGAGGAGCGGGAACAAGAGATCAGGCCCACTCACTCTTGGGAGCATGATCGTCAGTGACTGAGGTCACCCCGCTCCATGGTGAAGCCAGCTTGTGCCCCCATAGGCCCTCTGCATCAGTGCCGCCCACTCTGAGGAGCGTGAACGACAGTCCGGGCCCACTCGCTCTGAGGAGTGTGATCAGCAAAACAAGACCACCCACTCTGAGGAGCGAGAACGACTCACCGGGCCCTCCCGCTGAGGGGCGTGACCGACAGACCGGGCCTACAGGCTCTGAGAAGCGTGAATGACACACCAGGCCCACCCGCTCTGAGGAGCGTGTATGACACCCCGGCCCACCCCGGTGAGGGAAAGTGGAGGGTCTTGCAGTCCAGGTGCGGTGCCCAGCACCTTTCCCCCCACGGTTCTGACCATGCCCAGCTCACCGAGTTCTTCTGGTGGCGCTTCACGGAGCAGTGCTTGGCACCTATCACTTCAGGGGCTACATGTCTATGGTGGCAGACACCTACTGGCGCTTGGGGCAAGGACCTCGCCGACCTCGAGCTCCAGTGACCGGTGTCGCACTCGCTGCTACCACGCTGGGACCTACTGTGGGTGCTAACCTCACTGACCGCAGACCGTTCGATCCACTGCCCTTGGCGTGGCTCACTCATTCATGATGCTGTTATATGGCCAGCAGACCCGTTAAGGGCGTTGGAGATTTACCTCTGCCGATCAATGCCCCTCAGAAGGGGACATGCCTTCCTCTTCCTGCCCTTGGCGCTGGGCAGGAAAACTATCTCCGCATGGCTCCGCTGGGGCTTACGATCTGCATGCGAAGTCCTCTCCCCGGAGGCCGTGAAGAGGCTGCGGTTCAGGGCACATGAGGTCAGAGCCGTTGCCACAAGTGTCGCATTCGACCGCAATGGCGTTGTGAGGGACATTGGGGCGGCTGAGGACTGACGGGCACAATTAACCTTTGCCAGGTAGACTCAGAGACCTCTCAGGCCAACGAGAGAGCCTGGCCCTCAGGGGGGGGGGGGGGGGGGGAACATCTCGGCCGCGCAGCACTCCCTCCCAGCTCCTCAGGCGCCGTAGGTCACGCTTAGCTGAAATCGTCGGGAGTGGGCGCATGGGGGGGCCTCGATGCCTAACGCAGAAGGGGTGCGATTGTTCCTTGTGATTTCTCACTTGGGGGATGGCATATGGGGGCGTCACCCTCCTCCTATTCGCTATTCTTCCTAATAGTAATGCCATCGGTAAGAGTTCTGAGAAAACAATTGTATTTTTCTCTAAAATGTATTTTTTTGAAACAAATACTTACCAATGGCATTACTCAGAGGTCCCTCCCTCCTGCCCCGCTTGCCGCTTTTGAGCCAAGGCAAAGACTGGCGGGATTCGGCCAAGCACGTGACCGGATAGAGGAAAGGGAGGCCACTCAGGGTTTCTTGGTAACAACTCCCTGGAGTTGCATCCCTGGTTGTGTAGTGTACACAACGGATGATTAGGCTGAAATCGGTAAGCTAGGTGTACCTTCCTAATAGTAATGCCATCGGTTCCTAATAGTAATGCCATCGGTAAGTATTTTTCAAAAAAATACATTTTAGCGAAAAATACATATCATCAGCAACCTTTGTGCCAAATCTGACTGAAAAGTTGGCCAAAATTTGATAAAAGCTACAATTTAATCAAAAACTGGCATGTTCACACATTTGCCAACCTCCTGTGACCCTTGAACTTTCTAAGGAGTCATTCAAATTAGTATGCTTAGAAAGGTCTTACCAGCAGGCATCACTGTACCAAGTTTGGGTTTGAAGTTGAAAATAGTATTGGAGTAGAAACAATTTGTGTCAAAATGTGGCAATTTTTACCCCTTTCTGGACCCCCTGTGACCTTGACCTTCAGGAGGTCACTGAAATTGGTATGTTTAGAAAGGCTTTGCCACAAAGTACCCTTGGGCCAAGTTTGAAGTCTTAGGCTTGAATAGTCTCTAAGAAAATGCCAACGTTAAAGTTTACCGCGTACGCCGGACAGACAGATAGCCGATTACATAGACATACTTTTGCTATCGCACGTGAGCCAAAAACTACAATTGTATCAAAAACTGGCATTTTTCACACAACTGCTGACCTCCTGTGACCCTTGACCTTCCCAAGCCTTCCCAAGGGGTCATCCAAACCAGTATGCACAGAGAGACCTTATCATCAAGTATCTCTATACCAAGTTTGGGTTTTGACGTGGAAAATTGTATTTGAAGAAAAAAAAGCTCTTATAAAAATGTCTATTTTTGACCTATTTCTGGACCCCCCCATCCCCCCTACCCTCCATGACCCTTGATCTTTGTGAGTGGACCACTAAATAAGTATGCATTGAAAGGTCTTATCATCAGCCACCTTTGTGCCAAATCTGACTGAGATTTGGCCAAAATTTGATACAAACTATAATTCTATCAAAAACTGTCATTCTTTACACACTTTACACATTTATCGACCTTCTGTGATCCTTGAACTTTTGTGGGGTCATCCAAATTAGTATGCACAGAAAGTTTTTACCATCAGGTATCTCGATCTGTAGCAAGTTTGGGTCTGCAGTTGAAAATAGTATTTGAGGAGAAGCAATTTGTGTCAAAATAGCCATATTTTGCCCCTTTTTTGGAGACCCTGTGTCCTTAATCTTCAAGAGAGGTCACTGAAATTGTATGTTTAGAAAGGTTTGCCGCAAAGTACCCTTGGGCCAAGTATGAAGTCTGAAGCTTGAATAGAGTAAAAAAAAATGTCAACGGATGGACCATTACATAGACTCATTTTTTGAAAATGCATGTGGGCCAAAAATGACAAACAAGAATGAGTTTAGAACTTGTGGCTGGCGAAGATCTTAAAATATCTAATGCCCGCTTTTGACTGGCAAGGTCTCAAAAGCAGGCAGCTGCAAGCCGTCTTAATTTAATGTCCGATTTAGGAATAACTCATATTTATACTTTTCTTTCATCGGCACTACTCTACAGAAATATATGGATTAACCATGGTAGTTCAAAGGTGGTGCCAGATTAGCTCTGACCATAAAAGCTCAAAAGTGGTGCCAGAATAAATTGGCACCTGCAGGTGCCGAGTTATTATGGCATCACTCTGGAACTTTCATGGTGGATCTGAGCCCCAAACTGTAATTTATGGAGTTTAGCTCCAAAATTTTGAATTTTTTATCTTCCGTACACTTGACATAGCCTTACACACACCTTAATTTTTTCATTGATGAAAGACAAAAGTTTCTGCGGGTTGAGCAAAGCCTTGGTTTGTTGGTAGAGAAAGGTTTTGTTGGCCGACCCTCCACCCTTGGCAATGAAGAGAAAGTCGTAGTGGTCAGTGTCTGTGGAGTAAATCTCTATCTGAGCAGGCAGGTTGGTTTTGGTGTTCACCTCGTTGTACATGTCCAGAGGTGCAACCTTTGGGATAAACAGAGAGAAAATTGTTATTCAAATTCACATGAAAAAGAATGACACATGTATGTGTGCACTTGCAAGCAAGTAAGCTGGCACACACACATGAATACACATACACTGAAAAATATACACATGTACACAGCTGTGCAAAGCACCAGCGTTCACGTTAGCCACTTTTATCAAAGAACAGCCAGTACCGATACCTTGCATCAGCAATAACCTCATATAACGGCTCCTGTTCTGTTCCGACACATGCTATATTGTTGTAAAGGTAGGTGTGTGTGCGTGTGCGTGTGTGTGTGTGTGTGTATTTACTTGTATGAGTGACTGATATGAATGTATTTAGCTCTATTGTCATGTAGCTCTGTTACCATGGTTCAGTGCCTTCAGTTTAGCCAAAGACTCATGAATAACAGGTCGAAAGGAATTTTGTGGTGAACTCACTCACCAGCGAGGTTTCTTGCATGTGAACACTGGTTTGGCCTGTCAGTTGCCAATTTGCATTTGCTACCGACAGACCACCAATGTGTTGCAGGTATGTGCCAATAGTCATATCAGGAAAATACTGCATAGGCTGTGTATTTATGATACAGCTCTGACTCGACATATTGCGGTTGCTGGGGTCCATAAAATGGGACCGCGATATATCTGTCAGCGCTATAATGAGTTTGGGGGGAGGGGGGGGGGGGAAGAGGGGGATGGAGGTGGGGGGAGGGGGGTGGGGGGCAGGGGGGGCATCATGTCGGAAGGGAGGAACAAAAGGGAACTGCTACTAACGTATGCTGTGTGGCAGTTATGAGCCTATCTAGTCTACATGGAGAGGGGTTGACTGGAGGACTGCAAACCCGCCCAGTCTAATTAATGGTCCTTTCACTTCCTAGGTCAAACACATTCACTACAGTTTTCAAAACACTGCATGTTCATTGCAGCACATATATTGACCATGACAGCTCAAGTGTAGCAGTGACTGATCAGCATGGCAACTTGTTTTCTCAAAACACATTACCGATGGTATTACTTTATGGGATTAGTTCTTAGCTAGTCTAATTTTAGCCCAAAATTTGTTGTGTACGATTATGGACGTTATGGCAGGAGAGGGGCGCCATAGACTGGGCGGAAGCCCGGTTAGCCTCCCTTCCTGTACCACCACGCATGCGCTCCGCGCTTCCCACTTCAGTTTCTTTGCTAGTTACTGAGCAGTTGTGTACGTCGTGAGCTCTACGCTTCGAAGTTCTCTTGAGCCGTTTACCGGTCGTTGGACTGTTGTTTGCCTTCGCCTTGTGCCTTAGGCTTGGACGCTTTCGTGTGGGACTGCTTCTGCAGTTGTGTTTGTGACTGTAGGGCTAGCCTGCAGCGGCGCCGGTGAACTGTTTTCACGTGTTTGTGGCACACTCGGACTTGTAGCTTTGCCCTTGAGTGCCCGGTTCTGGCCTGCGCTTGCTTGCGCCGGTTTCAGGCCGGGGGGCTGTGTGCTTGAGAACTGTGACTGGTGTGTTCTCTCGTCGTTTCGGCCCTTGACGTTTCGCAGGACGAGCCCCGGAGTGTTGGTGCATGGCGGCGTTCCTGGCGTCTTCCTTGTCTCTTCCTTCGACCCTGCGGTACTGCGGGGACTTGTGTCTTCGACCGGCGACGGTGCGAGCTGCCTCTTCGCCTGGTCATCTGCCCTCCACGTGATTGGTTGGTCTTGGCCTGTTGGTTGGTCCCTCTTCTTCGGATGGCGATGTAAAGATTCGGTTTGAGCCTACGCCAGGTGCTCAGGGGTGTGGGTAGAGCGCCGGGCCTCGGCTAAGCCTATTTTCGAAATTTCGTTCAAGCGCGATTCGTTTTGCGTGCTCGCGGGGGGCACGCTCGCTCAAATGTCATTGTTCCTTTGTGTTGCAGTTGGCAAGTACGCACCTGCACGCGATGTGGGCAGTTCCAGTGGCCGAGTGACGAACGTTCCTTTTGCCTGACCTGCTCCGGATGTGCCTCAACTAACCCGTGCCCGGTCTGCGCCCCATGGCCGGTAGAGAAGTGGACACAACTCTTGGGCTTCTACGGCCGAGAACAACCGACCCCAGCACGGAGTTCCGATCCATCCCCGGTAGGCGCCACAGACCCGCCGAGTGGTCCTTACCATGTGGTAGCGCCTCCGGCTCAGCAGCCTCGTCTGCGAGCTAGAACGCTAAAACCGGCAGCCACCACAGTCCCGTCGAGTGGTCGTTGGGCGGTTCAGGATCGGCGAGGCCCGCCAGCTAAGCCTCTTGGGAAGAAACCGGTAGCCACCACAGTCCCGTCGAGTGGTCGTTATGCGGTTGTGACTTCCAAGCAGTCACAAGTAGACATACAGGCACATGCGGCAGCTCCGGTAGACGTCCTGGCAGAGACACCGAAGGCCGCAGACAACCAGGTCAGCGATTGGCACTCTCCGTTACTGAGACCTATTGTGCCCCCCTCCTCGTCCGCCATTGGTAAACAAGTCGTCGCCTCAACTCCCCGAACCAAGACTGGCGACACGGCACCTAGACCAGACAGACTTGCTCGGCGTTCGCGCCCCCGCTCCCGGTCACGCAGCCTGAGACGCGGCCCAGCTTCACCCCGAGACTGCCCGCCCCGTTTACGCCATGAGCGTTCTTCCTCCTCTAGACGTTGGTCGCGCTCCAGGGACTCGTCGCAGCGCCGGAGAGTGTCTTCCCGCCACACAGCTTCTAGCCGACCCCCACGGGCTCGGGCTAGGCACAACTCGTTCCGCAGTTCAGCTTCACGTCGGTGCCGACGTTCGGTGTCTTCACATCGCCGCTACCGCTCCAGACAGCACAGCGTCTCCCGCCATGACTGCGGGCAGCGACACCGCAGTCTTTGTCGTGCGTCTTACTCATCGCGGAGCTCGTCGCGAGATCGTTCATCGCTACGGCGCCATCGGCACCACCCACCGGTGAGAAGCTCGTCGCTTAGGGCTACGACCGTCTCCCGGGATGACAATGCAGCGATTCTTGCTACTCGGCAAGTGGTAGACGCAGCCCCCTGCACTGTGCCGACTGAAGATGACGCCCTCAGCCTGTACCCTGCGGAGTCAGTGTCTGCCCTCCTTCGAGAGACCAGCCCAGACCTGCCCGTTCTCTCGCCTTACGAGGAGGAACTACACCCGTCGTCCATGGGACACAGGTTGGAGACTCTTCGGGCACTGGATGAAGCGGCATGCATCATTGCAGACTGCCTTCCATCGGATCGCTGCCCTCCGTCACCCCCGCTCAAGAGGAAGGCTTCCGCCTCCGTTGATGCTATCGTCAAGGCAAGCGGTTTAAGTCTCTTCCCCAGCCACCGGGCTTTAAGGACATTTGCGAAGCTTTCTCCGCTCATCTCTCGCAGGGTCGCTGCAGTTCCTTTGGTTTCTTTTCAGACTCCAGGTGGCCGGCAGGGTTGGATATGTCCTTTCGACAATCTTGGTACGCGGGACACTCGCAGAGTTTTTCTTGCCCCCTGCCTAAATTGGACCCCGCGGCGGTGTCTTTCACTGGTACTACCCTGCGGCAGTCTCTTCCCCTTGGCGTGGAACAGATAGCGACGCTCGTTCGGAATGCCCTGGCTGCAGTGGGTTTCCTGGATCTAGCGACGCAAGCCATCATTCGTCGATTAGAAGACGCCTGGCATCCTTCGTTGTCTTCTTTGTTTGGGGACCTACTAGCGCTGGCCATCTCCGGGAACCGTGCGGCCTACCACGCCTCCGTCAACGCGATGGCAGCGGCCCTTAACTGTGACTTGTTGAGACGGGATGCGGTTCTACGCCTCTGCCCCATCCCGGCCGATGTCAAGACACAGCTTCATCAAGTTCCCCTCGGAGGAGAGCTCCTGTTCGGCCCCGACTGGCTTGCTGTCAAGGAGGCGAATGACTCCTGGCCCAGCCGCCCTGCTACAGCTCCCTTTTGAGTCCCCCGCAAGGCTCCGGGTCGCTCCCTGTGGGCTTCCAGACCCAGCTTTCATCCCCCTACCTGAGGTGGACGTCTCCCCCCCAGCCCTCCGGCCTTTCCCCGCGCCCGCCCGTCTACAGGCTCCACCCCTGCGCCCCCTGCTCGGTCCTGGCCTAGATCTGCCCGGCGTCCCGGGCAGGGTAGGGCCCAGTGATGACCTGTCTCTTCCCCCGCCGACCTCTTCCGGGTCTCCTGTCGGCGGGAGGCTAGCGCTTCACAGCGACGTGTGGCGAGCGCTTCTACCGGACGACCCGTGGATCCTATCTACCATCGCCGAGGGACTCCTGATCTCCTTTCAGTCGCCCCCTCCCCTGCGCCGCTCGCCGTTGTGGACAGCGGTGCCGTCAGACCAGCTCAGAGCCGAGGCCCTCAGCGCCGAAGGAGATGCCTTGCTGCAGAAGTCTGCCACGGAGGTGGTGATGCGACACGACTCCCCAGCTTTCTACAGCCGGCTCTTCGTGGTACCCAAGCCTGGCGGCAAGTGGCGGCCAGTCATAGATCTCTCGGCGCTCAACAAGGTCGCTGCATCCAGACATCTTCCGGATGATCGGCGCAGCCTGGGAGACACCCATGGTCGACCTCTTCGACACGAGATGGAATCGGAAGCTCCCTCTGTTCGTCTCTCCGATTCCAGACCCCCTGGCCTGGGCAGTGGACGCTCTCTCCATCGCCTGGGACGGCCTCGTCGCCTATGCCTACCCGCCGATGGTGCTAGTTCCCAAGGTTCTACTCAAGCTCAGAGGGTGCAACACGATACTCTGCTCCTGGTGCGACGACAGACGCCTCTCACCCACCGATTTGACTATTCCTCAGCTGGCGGAGTTCTTCCTCTGGCTGTTCTCCGACCAGCACCTAGCGCCTATTACCATTAGAGACTACCTGGCCATGATTGCGGACATGTACAGACATCTGGGACGGCCCGATCCCGGCGCCTGCAAAGACCTTGCCGACCTGATGGACCACTTCGGTCTACAACGTCCCACTCTACGTTCCTTAGTGCCTAGATGGGACCTGCCTTGGGTGCTTACGTGGCTCAACTCGCCTCGCTTCGAGCCCATCCAGTCGGCAACACTACCAGATGTGACGCGGAAGACTTGCTTCCTCTTGGCCCTCGCCTCTGCCTCCAGGGTCAGCGAGCTGCACGCCCTTTCGGCACGCCCCGACTGTCTCCAGTTCAGAGCGGACGGTTCAGTTCAGCTGCTGCCCGACCCGGCCTTCCTAGCCAAGACCAGATCTCCTTTGGCTGCCCCCCAACTGGTGACGATTCAGCCATTACGAGACCCAGGTTCCACCCGTGAGTCCAGACAACAAGACCCGGTGTGAGCCTTACGTGTGTACCTGCGCCGGACCAAGCCGCTACGCAGGGGACGCACCCGCCTTTTCCTTCCTCTGTCCCCAGGTAGAAATGACATCTCAGCCCAGACGATATCCTCCTGGCTTCGGTGGGTGATACGATCAGCCTACCAGGACCTGGCTCCTCACACAGCCAAACGCTTGCACATCAGGGCGCATGAGATCAGAGCCATGGCTGCAAGCCTAGCGTTTGACCGCAACTGTGCTGTCAAAGACATTGTGGCGGCTGTGGGCTGGCGAGCGGAAACCACCTTCGCACGCTTCTACCTGAAGGACCTCTCCAGCCAGCGCCAGAACCTTTCGCTGGTGGGAGACATCGTGGCGGCGCAACACTCCCTCCAGGCGCCTTAGGCGCCGTAAGTATCTTTGCTAAAATTAGAGGAAGGTTGCTTGGGGTGGGCCACTAGAAGTAGTGCGATGGCAGGGGTAGGGGCGTTTTAGCGGCACCCGCCTCCTGTTCGGAATTCTCCCACAAAGTAATACCATCGGTAATATGTTTTGAGAAAACAAATGTCTTTTTCTTTAAAATGAATTTTTTTGAAAAATACTTACCGATGGTATTGGAGGTCCCTCCCACCTGCCCCGCTTGCCGCTGGTCTGCTAAGAAACTAACTGAAGTGGGAAGCGCGGAGCGCATGCGTGGTGGTACAGGAAGGGAGGCTAGGCTAACCAGGCTTCCGCCCAGTCTATGGCGCCCCTCTCCTGCCATAACGGCCATAATCGTACACAACGAATTTTGGGCTAAAATTAGACTAGCTAAGAACTAATCCCACAAAGTAATACCATCGGTAAGTATTTTTCAAAAAAATTCATTTTAAAGAAAAATGAATTTTTTTTCTAAAATGTATTTTTTTGAAAAATACTTACCGATGGCATTACTATCTGGAATACACTCTATTGCCTATAGATTTCAGCAAAAGTTGAGTATAGCACACAACTGGGGAGGAGACACCGGGGATCCAAGCACTAGGACCCCGGGTGGCCTCCCCTTACTACCCTATCCCGGCGAGCACAGGGCGACCTCGTCAGTTTCACACTTAGCCACAAGAGGCAAGCGGGGCAGGTGGGAGGGCCATCCGAGTAATGCCATCGGTAAGTTTTTTTTTTTTAAATACATTTTAGAAAAAAAATTCATTTGTTTTTTCAAAATACATTACCGATGGCATTACTATCTGGAAGAATGGCGAACAGGCGGAGGGTGCCGCACCTAAACCATAACCCAACCACTCCGCCGGCCCCATCGAGAGAGAACTCCCGACGATTTCAGCTATGACGTACCTAAAACACCAGCGGCGCTCGGAGGGAGTGCTGGGCCGCGGAGATGTCGCCCACTCGTGCCAGGGAGTCACGTTGGCCGGATAGGTCTCTAAGGTAGAAGCGTGCGAAAGTGGAGTCTGAGCGCCAGCCACCCGCTGTCACAATATCTTTGACCGAGCAGTTGCGGTCCAGGGCTAGACTGGTGGCTACTGCTCTCACTTCATGCGCCCGGATTTGTAAGGGCTCAGCGCCGCGTGGGGAGAGGTCCTGGTAGGCTGACCTAATCACCCACCGCAGCCAGGATGACATGGTCTGGGCCGAGATGTCGTGTCTGCCCGCGGACAAAGGTAGGAAGAGGCGCGAGCGCCCCCGGCGCTGCGGCTTAGAGCGGCGCAGGTAAATCCTTAGCGCCCGCACTGGGTCCTGTTGCCGCGATCCAGGGGAGAGGTCCGCTCCACGGAGGGGCCGTATAGTCAGCATTTGAGGGGCCGCCGCGGGGCGGCGGTTCTTGGCCAGGAAGGACGGATCGGGGAGCAGCTGTGCAGAGCCGTCGGACCGAAACTGCAAACAGGCTGGGAGCATCGAGAGCGCGTGAAGCTCGCTGACTCGGGACGCTGTAGCGAGAGCCAGAAGGAAACAGGTTTTCCGGGTCAAATCTGAGAACCGAGCCAAAGGGAGGGGTTCAAACCGGTCCGTATTCAACCATGTCAGTACCCAGGCAAGATCCCACCGGGGTACTAGGGAACGTGAAACCGGACGTCGGAGTTCAAAGTGAGCCAGTAAATCTGACAGATCCTTGCAGGCGCCTGGGTCCGGAAGACTCAGGTGGCGGTAGGTGTCCGCGATCATAGCGTGGTAGCCCTTGATGGTGACCGGGGCTAAGCCTTGGTCGTCGAAGAGCCACAGGAAGAACTCCGCCAGTTGGTGGGAGGCTAGGTTAGTGGGAGGGAGTCCATGGGAGGCGCACCAGGTCTGAAAGACCCTCCACTTGCCTTCGTACACCTTCCTTGTAGAGAGTCTGCGGGCTGCTGCAATTGCCGCCACTGCAGCATCCGAGAAACCTCTAGCGGCAAGGGCTTGCCGGACAACCTCCAAGCGTGTAGGCGGAGGCGTTCCGGGCACGGATGGAAGAGCTGCCGACGGGGCTGCTTGAGCATCGTGGGAGGGGTAGGAAGCTCCAGGGGAGGGTCCGTCGCCAGCGCAAAGAGGTCCGTGGTCCAGCTCTTGGTCCAGTTAAAGGGGGCCACCAGCAAGAGGACCGCCGAGCATCCTAGAAGCTTCCGCAGCACCTTCGGAATGAGGACTGACGGGGGGTAGGCGTAAGCAATCGGGCCGTCCCAAGGGATGGTGAGCGCGTCCACTGCCCAAGCGAGCGGATCCAGGACTGGAGAGACGTAGACCGGGAGCTGGTTGTTCCATCTGGTGGCAAACAGATCCACTAGCGGCGTTTCCCAGTGAGAGCAGATCAGGCGAAAAATATCCGGGCGTAGGGACCACTCCGTGTGGAGCAACTGTCCGCGTCGAGACAGGGCGTCCGCAATCACGTTGAGGTGGCCGGGGATGTGGCGGGCTCGTAGAGTAATGCCCCGATCCCTGTACCAGAGGAGAAGGTGGTACAGTAGAATACAAAGGGAGGGCGAGTGAGTGCCCCCCTGATTCTGTATGTAAGCCACCACCGTCGAGTTGTCGGAGAGCACGAGGACTTCCTGATTGGCCAAGGTCTCCTGCCAAACGTCGAGAGCCAACCCAACTGCCTTCAGCTCCAGCCAGTTGATGTGTTTCCCTAACAGCTCCCGAGGCCAAACGCCCGAGGCCGAGAGAAAATCCGGTAACAGGTGCGCGCCCCAGCCGGCCTGGTTCGCATCTGTACAGAGAGACCACCGTGGCGGCGGGGAGTGTAGGGGCACCCCCGAAGCCAGCCAAGCGAGGTCCACCCACCTCTCGAGGTGAGGACGAGCCAGAGGAGTGACTGGTTTAGATCCGACAGAGCGCCCGAGGAGGGTCGCCAGTGAAGGAGATGTAGCTGGAGAGGCCGAGCATAAAGTCTGCCCAAGGGAAGCAGGTCCGCAGCCGCACTGAGGAGGCCCAGGAGTTGAAGCCAGACCCTGGCAGTGAAGGAGGATCCCATCCCCATCGAAGTCGCTAAGTCGACGATCTTCTGTCGCCTGGCCAGAGGCAGGCGGACAAGGTTGAGGTCGGTCAGGAATTCCATCCCCAGATGTAGAAACCGTCGAGAGGGAGAAAGATGGGATTTCCCCAAATTGAGCAGGAAACCGAGACGACGCAGAAGGGAAAGCAGGGCATCTCTGTCCGTCTGGAGTGCTGCGGAAACCAAGTTGCGCAGTAGAAGGTCGTCCAAGTAATTGGAGGCCGGGCTCAGGGAGCGCTGACGGAAGTAGGCCATCACGGCGTCGAGCAGTCTCGTAAATACCCACGGACTGATGTTGAGGCCGAAAGGAAGGGCGCAGAACTGGTAGACGATCCCCCCAAAGGCAAACCGAAGGTACCGGCGAGACGACGGATGAATCGGGACATGCAGATAGGCGTCTGACAGATCGAGGCTGATCGCGAAGTCCATCGGTCGGATGGCCACACGGAGTGTCCTGGCCGTCTCCATCCTGAAACGAGGGGCCAAAATGAACTTGTTTAGCGTTGTTTAGCGCTTTTAGCGTTGTTTAGCGCTGATAAGTCGATAACGGGACGCCACTTGCCGCCTGGTTTGGGGACTAGAAAGAGTCGGCTGTAGAACGCCAGAGAGTCCTGCCGCGAAACCACCTCTGTCGCCGCTTTGGTGAGGAGGGCCGCCACTTCCCCGCGCAGAGCGTCTGCCTGTGTGCCGTCGAGCGGTTCCTGGGTCCACATGGGTGACCTGCGAAGAGGCGGAGGAGATAGGAACGAAAGTTGCAGGCCTGAGGTAACCGTGGAAAGAATCCAGTGGTCGTCCGGGAACAGCGATCTCCAAAGATCGCTGAAGAGCGACAGCCGCCCGCCGACAGGAGACCCGAGGACTGAGGGCGGGGGCGGTGGTGGGGGCGAATCAATGAGCCTGACCGCGGCCCAATTTACGGGAGCCGCGGGGCCAAGAAGGGTGAGGGGCGGGGCCGGCCTGAGGAGCCTGGAATGGACGGGCCCGACCTCGCGAAGATCCGACTGGAAGAACGGAGGGCCTGAAAGACCGCCGGGCACGACCCCCGGCCGGGCGGGGGGCGCGAAAGCGGGTCGAGGCTGGGGTAGATGCCGGCTTGGGCCACAAGTCCTTGGAAGATTCCTTTACGGTTTGCCAAGTGTCGCCGAACAGCTGAGGACCACCTAAGGGGGCTTGACGGAGCTGGGTCTTCACTGACAAGGGAAGGTCCGAGCAGAGGCGCAAAAGGGTATCCCGCCTCCAGAGGTCGCAATTGGCAGCTGCTGCCATGGTGTTGGCGGAGGAATGGTAGGCGGCCCGGTTGGCCGCTATCAGGATGGACTGCACGTCACGGAGCGGGGACTGAACCTCCAGGTCCCAAGTATCCTGTAGGCACTGCAGGGCTGCCTGGGTAGCCAGTTCCAAGAATCCCGAACACGCCAGCGAGTTCCGCGCTAAGGAGGCGATCCTGTCGAGAGGCCTAGGCCAAGAGTTCTGGACAAGTCTGCGGCCGCCCGCCTGCACTAAGGCCGCCGCATCCACCGCTGGAAGAGGTATGGCGAAGGCTTGGGAGTGTCCAGCGTACCAGGCCTGGCGGAAGCTCAAGTTGATTTCCACAGGCCAACGAGCGGCGGTAAAGTATCCCGTGTCGCCGAAAGCGTCGTTTCGCAGCTGGGCGGAGAAAGCATCGGTGAGGTCCCGGAAGCCGGCTGGCTGCGGGAGGGACTTGCGGCGCTTGACTTGCCTCTGCGCGTCTCTTCGGAGGAGGCAAAGGCGGACAGAAGTCGGGAGGTAGGTACTTGGCGATAAGCCTGGATGCCTCACCCAGGGCGTGGACCGTCTGCGATCCGAGTGATGGGCCGGCGACGTCTGACGAGGCGGAGGCCGACGAGACAGCGGAAAGGCGGGACGGAGATCCAGCCGCCGAGTCCTGCAAGAAGATCGCCGAGGCCGAGTCCGTCGGATGAAGGCTGAGGACGTCCGGTTCCAAAAACTGATCCTCTCGCGGAAAAGACGAAAGGGGCGAGCGGCTACGAGAGCGCCGCACCGCTGCGCGCGAGGTAGACATAGCCGCCCGCGACGCACGCAGAGAGGGGCGCTGCGGCGACGGAGGGAAGGGACCGTGGCAAAACGACGGTCCACCTCGAAGTCGGGATCCACACGAAGAAGCCGACGTGAGTGACATAGCCGCGATCGGAAAACCGACAAAGTGGTCTGGTCACCCCTGGCCCGCCTGGGAGAACCGGTGCGGGGGGGGGGGGGGGGGGGGGGGGGGGGGGGGGACCGCAAAGTGTCTCTCCTAGCCCGCTCAGGAAAGGCGGAGCGGGGAGGGGACGAATACCGGGCCCGCGGCCCCACGTCCGATGCCTCGGAACGTGGAGGACGCGCGACGATGTCACACCGGGCCCGCCTGGTCGATACGGGGCGGGGGGGGGGGGGGGGGGGGGGGGGGGGGGGGGGAAAAAACAGTCTAGGGCCACGCCAAGCCCGCTCAGGAAAGGCGGAGCGGGGAGGGGACGATTTATGAGCCCGCGGCCCCAGCTCTGAAGCCTCGGAGTGAGGGAGGCGAGGGTCCGAGTCACACCAGGCCCGTCTGGTCGATACGAGACGGGGGGGGGGAGGGGGGGGGGGGGGGGGGGGGACAGTCTAAGGTCACGCCAAGCCCGCTCAGGCGAAGCGAAGCGGGGAGGGGACAATTTATGAGCACGCGACCCCCGCTCCGACGCCTCGGAGCGTGGGGGGCGAGAGTCAACCTCACCCCGGGCCCGCCCAGGCGAGACGGGGCGGGCGGGGGGGGGGGGGGGGGGGGGGGGGGGGGGGGGGGGGAAGAAAGCGAAGCATGCCGGGCCCGTTCGGAAAACACAGAGCGGGGAGGCAGCATTATTAACGGTCTCGAGTCACGTTCCGAAGCCTCGGTGCGTGAGCGAGAGCTTTTCTTATCACGTTTTCTCTCTTTCTTATGTTTGCGTTCAGACACCCGCCCCCGCTCCGGAGACCTAGAGCCGGGGGTGGCCGACGAACGCTCAGCTCTCCCAGACCGCTCGCCCGAAGCAGAGTGGGGGGTGGGAAACGATATGGGGCTCAAGCCACGCGCTAACGAAGCAGAGTGTGGGGAGCGTGACTCCGAAACTCGCCTACCCTGCTCCGAAGACTCGGAGAGGAGAGGGAGAACCTGCGAGGTAACGGTACAGGAAGGGGACTTACCTGTGGGCCGGACAGCCCGAACGACGGAGCGGAGAGGAGCCCAAAGCGCCGAGGGAATGACGTCCACCCGTGGAGGATCCTGGGGAGACAGAAGCGGGCGAGGGGGCCGGTCACGTCTGTAGAAGTCCCACATGCGCGACCACCGGTCTTCCGTCCAAGCAGCGCAAACGTCACACGTTCCGTCCGAAGAACAGCCCGAACACAGCAAGCAAGAGTCGTGTGCATCGTCCGGCCACTGTAAGTCCCAGCAAAGGAGGCAAGTCTTCAACATAGAAGAAGCCATAAGGCCGTAGTCCAACTATGCAGGCGAAGAAAAGTCAACCGTGCACAAACACAGCAGGGCACAAGTCACGTGCGTCGTCGAACCCCAAGGCCAAGCCAAGGGTGAAGCTCACAAAGTCAGAGCCGGTAAAAACCGGTCGGCGCACAGTTCACAACTAGTCCAAGCAAAAAAGATAAAGCCACGAATGTAGTGAGTCCAGGGCTGAATCGAACGACTCCAATTCAAGCCCAAAGTCAAATAATCACTGAAGACGAAAAACCCGTAGAACGGAGAAAGGCAAAAACTCAACCGTCCCCGGTCGAGCTATGAGTGAAACTGACGAGGTCGCCCTGTGCTCGCCGGGATAGGGTAGTAAGGGGAGGCCACCCGGGGTCCTAGTGCTTGGATCCCCGGTGTCTCCTCCCCAGTTGTGTGCTATACACAACTTTTGCTGAAATCTATAGGCAATAGAGTGTATTCCAGATAGTAATGCCATCGGTAATGTATTTTGAAAAAACAAATACTTTTTTCAAGCTAAAAGCTAATGGGACACTAAACATGAGCCAACATAAACGATCCTTTTGGCTGTAGTTGGTACTGGAGGTGAACCCATGCTATTGTCTCCTTGACACAGATCTTCATATGGCACTGCAGGCTTTAGGGACCATCAGACGTTATGTCTTCCTAACTAATAAATCTACATCTGTGTTATCGTATGAAGGGGATGATCAAGTGTTCACTCAGTAATACATTGAGCAGCCTATGTGACACCGGCACAGCTCATCACTTTTGTTTAGCTGCGAGGTGTCACACTTATTGCCGACACCTCGCTTGACTGGCCATCACTTGACAGATGCAACCAGTGAGTGTGTTGCGGCCACACTGCATCCTCAACAGTGAACAACTTCTACCTCAGACAACTTTCAACATTCATTTTACTGTCACAGGGACCTTCATGCATGTGCGTTCTTCATGTGGAGGAGGTCCTTAAGGGTTCAGTGTAAGTCTAGTCTTACCTGCCAGACTAAGCATCTTAACCGCTGAAGTGGAGTGTGACAACAGACCTTCATTTCATATCGATTCTGCGCTTACACTAGTTACAGTCCTAATCATTTGCATGTGTGGTCTTAATCTGGCAGAGGTAATTCGGAGTAAAGTGTGTAGCAAGGTGTGCTTGCGGTAAGGCGGAGAGGTGTCAGGTGGGGGTTTGGGCTGGCGAAAAAATGTATCGCAGTTCACTGGCGTCCACGGTCAGTCCGATTTTTTTTGCAATCCAAGGTCCATCCTGCGATACATCCAGGATTGTGATGTAACGATTCGTGATATATCGAGTCAGAGCTGTACTTGAAGTGCAATTGATGCTGATGTTACTATATGTTTACTGTTTGCTCTTTTCTAATTCTGTCTTTCTTTCCTTCCTCATATAGAGTACAGAATATGGGAATTCATCCTGTTGTTTATCCACTGGCAGTAGAACTGCAGCCAGGACTGTATGTTGCTGTTAGCTTTGTTCATGCAGTGTCTATCTTTGACATGGGCACTTGAATTTTATAGGCTTCAGTAGGTCACCGAGACGTTTCATGTTTGACCAGTTTCATTATTCAGGTCACTAGATCATGTGTTGTTTTAGGCACTGTGCATATCTCCCTCTCTCTCTCTCCCTCTGTCTTCTAAGTATCTCTTTCATGGCTCAGTTTGAGTATGTATTGTTTGTAGATGTGTAAATTAGTTCATGCTGAGTTTGCATATAGTCTAGCACTTGCACCTATCAGACGAGAGTTGTCATAGTAACGCATAATTACTGCTATGTTGTATACAGTTGCCAATTTGCATTTGCGTCTGACAGACTGCCAGTGTGTTGCAGGGTGCAAATAAAAGTCATTGTGTAAATACACAACTTGACTGCCTCCACCTCTTCCTTCATTCCCACACACTAGAGCCCTGCGCCGAACCTGCACCCCATCTGGCTTACATTGTTTACGACCAATAAAACTGACCTGTGAATAGCGGAGGTTCTTCATGGTGTAGGTATTGAATATGCCACGAGAGAGGGCAGCTGCGTCTTGTCCATCTGTCCACACATACTGACCCTTCTTACCTGAAACATTATGAAACATTTCCCATAAGATATGTTTTACAGGCCACTATTTGCGTTCACATCACTGTGAATCTCATGGCAGGAGCCACTATTGGCTGTCCTAGTGATGGCCTTTAGTAAGAGCTCTTTCAAACCAAAACTTCATGATGTATTGGTGAATTTAACCCCTTCACTGCCAGTGATCATGGATTTTTTTCATCTGAAACCACCACCCACTGACCAACATTTGCATGAAAGACACAAATGAAATGGGACCAAGTTTCGCGTAAAGAACACAGGAATAACAAGACATAAATCCTCAGGGTTTATTTTTCTAAAAATAGGCTGTGGGCCAATTGGCCCACTCAGTCAAAATTAAATGGGCCAATTCAATGAGCAGTGGGTCAATCATTCATCGCCAAGGTGATCTAACAGGGAGACAATCCTTCTTTCAAAGTGAGAAGTTTTCTGAGAATTAGGTCGGCTTATAGAAAGATGGTTCTCATTGGTCGAATAGTTAATGAGTGAACCAATTGCAGGCTAGAATCTATGTTGAGGAGTATGATGACCCCTGACACATTCCTACAGCAATCACAGCAAACGGCACCGACTGAATTGTTAGGGTACCTTTTTCAGTTTGTCTAAGCCAGTTGTGGTTAGCTGGTTTGTTTCAAGCATCGATTATAGATATGTGCAAAAAAATAAACACACAGCTGGCGCACATGCACATAAAAACAATGCGCCCGAAGTTGTGCACTCCTGAAAAGCAATGGGCCAACATGAGACTCAATGCGTCAATTGGCGTGGGGTGCGTTCCAAAAATGAACCCTGACAACTGCAGGGGTCTCATGAGGGTATATGTCTCGTGCAGCTGGGTAGCGGTCGCCTTGCCCCGGCAGATTCACATTCATGAATTAAACCATTCCCTTGGCAGCCAGAGATAAAGATAACATAAGATAAGGTATACTTTATTGTCCACAAAGATGAAAAATTGTTGTACAAGTTTATCACGTCATAAAAAGAAATACACAAAAATATATCACAGTTAAAATGTCACTCAGTCACATAGCCACATACATTCCTACAAACACTTGCATCCATCCCTAAAAACAGTATTAAACCTAATTTGCATACCAAAAGACACTTGCCCTTATAACATTTCCATCGCATTCTTAAAGGCGCAATAAGTCAAAAGTCTACCCACTTAAGGTGTGGTGAGTAAACTATTCAAGTAACATGAGGCCCTACAGCTGTACCAGTATTCAGCCGAATCGATTATAGCCCATTCCACTAAATTCTGGTGTGGCTGCAGGGGCTCTAGATAATTTATTCCTCTTGCTGGAGTGGCTCTAAGCCGTAAGGTAAACAAGAAAGGCAAAGCCCTTATGACTCACGTATACGACCGATGCACATATTATGTGTGACCTTTCAAAATCCAAGTCAAACTTTAAGCATTTTTCACACATCTGTCAAACCACCATGACCCTTGACCTTTGCGATGAGTCAACTAAATTAGTATGCATTAAAATGTCTTGCCATCAGCAAATTTCATGCCAAATCTGAATCAAAAGTTCGTAAAAACTTTGATAAAACTACAATTCTAACAAAAAAAGGGCATTTTCACACATTTTCTGACCTCTTGACCTTTCCGAGGGGTCATCTAAATTAGTATGCATAGATAGGTCTTACCATCAGGTATCTTTGTACTAAGTTTGGGTTTGAAGTTGTGAATAGTATTTGAAAAAAACAACAGTTTATTGTCAAACTATGGCCTTTTTTAACCTATTTTTGGATCATCCCATGACCCTTGACCTTTGTGATGGGTCAACTAAATTAGTTGGCATATGAAGGTCTTATCATTGGCTACCATTGAGCCAAATTTTATTGAAAAGTTTACAAAAATGTTGATAAAAAGTACAATTCTATCAAAAATTGTCATTTTTCCACACATTTGCTGACCTCTTGTGACCCTTGACCTTTCCAAGGGTTCATCCAAATTAGTATGTATAGATAGGTCTTACCATTAGGTATCTTTGTACCAAGTTTGGGTTTGAAGTTGTGAGTAGTATTTGAGAAAAAACATCTCTTGTCAAAATATGGCTATTTTTCCAATATTTCCTGATCTCTTGTGACCCCTGACCTTTCCGTGGGGTCAACCAAATTAGTATGCATAGGAAGGTCTTACCATCAAATATCTTTGTACCAAGTTTGGGTTTGAAGTTGTGAATAGTATTTGAGAACATCAATTTTGTCCAAATATGGCTATTTTGACCTATTTCCTCATCTCCTGTGACTTTGTCTTTGAGAGAGGTCACTTAAATTGGTATATTTAGAAAGGTCTTGCCACAAAGTATCCTTGGGCCAAGTTTGAAGACAGTCTCTGAGAAAATGCCAACATTAAAGTTTACCACGGACAACAGACGACGGACGGACGACCACTGGCCCAGAACATACTTCTTCTTCTTCTTCTTCTCGAACGCCGTCACACTTGGAGTTTGGCTCTCAAAATGAAATCTGTGGTCTTCTGTAGCGCCTCCACAGGCCCGTACAGTTTCTCTTGTAGAGTGGCGGGCTTCGGCCATATCTCCTCCCTCAGCGGCTGGTGGTTCCCACAGTCCTGGAGGATGTGCTCTGCGGTCTGCTCTGCTTCTCCACAAGGGCACAGGGGAGATGGCACGAGGGCCCAGAACATACTGACTTTTGCTTAGCACGTGAGCAAAAAAATCACAAGAACAGCAAATATGACACATACCCATACAGATGGCAGTGCCAGTATCCTGACAGCCAGGCAACACCATGCCAGCCGCCACGTTCGCATTTTTCAGGAGCTCCAGAGCCACAAATTTGTCATTGCTTGACGCCTCAGGATCATCCAGGATTTTACGAAGTTGCTGTTACAAAATAAAACAGTTATCTCATTTTTCTCCACAGATGAACAATACAAAGCCGACTTTACTTCAAATATCTTTCATTGAAGCCTTTTCAAAGATCTCATTAAAAAATGTCAATGTTAATAACTCAACACCTAACAAACGTGACAGAAAAACACATTGTTCATTTTTGTTTTATCCTCAGTTCATTGTAAAAAGATTTTCTTTCTTTATAACTCAATAGCTCAAAGAGATAAGTGAAGCAATGCCTATTCACCAATTTTATTTACAATAAACAACAGTTAACATAACTATCAGCACTGGCTGTCTCTAGCACTTTTTATTTGGTGCCTCCAGGGTATTCTGGTTCCACTCTTGAAATATTATGGCTCAATACTGATCTAGGAATAAATGTTTCTAAAACATGTACCTTTAAGTGTCCTGGGCGCAGAAGGTGAGCCACGTCAACCATGGCTTGTTCAGCAATCAGAATCAGGGCCTGGGGCTGAATTTTAAGAATGCGTCTGCCCATAGCATCTGTTGTGTCCACATAGTCACCTATGCATAGTAAGGGTTAAGAGTTTATCCTAATCCAGTGAGTAACTGCTACATGTAAAATGCAAGAAAATGACCAACAAAGAAAGAAAACCACTTCTGACCAACATGGACAAACCAACTAACTATATTTAAATCTGGTTACACATTTCACAGATCTATTTATGCTGTACTAATGGGAAATACATACTTGTCAACTTTTTCCATGGCACCTCAGGCTTGGTTTCAATTTCCAAAATGTCTTGATATTGAAATGCTGGCCTGACCTCTGTTGTAGTTGCCATTGCAGCGATGGGTGCTGCATTGCTTCGCCACTGTGACAATGACTGGAGGAGACTTTGGACATATCGTACATGGCTGACTCGCAGTCTTCGTCCAAGCATCTGTAAAACAATCTAAATTATCATTTATGAACAATAACCACTTGGATTACAGCTGTTGGAATCAGTCTTGTGGACATGGCCTTAATCGGGTTATCAGCATCTACCTAACTAGTACAAGTGAAAGATCCTCTGGCTGACTGCTGTTGTTGCTGACAGCATATTTATTAAGTGAATTTATTTATTTGTGCAATGGGCATGCTGTTTGCATGGATTGAATGCGTGTTACAAGTGGACATCATCATGGCTCAGGCCAACATCAGCCGTTGTTGGCCAAAAAGAAATGCTGATATCAAACGGAGGATTGGGTACACTCTTAGGAATCTGGGTTATGTAGTCAGATGGCTATAGACTGCAACGTAAGACAGAAATAAGTTCAATAATAAAATAGTTGCCTCCCCCGTCCTTCAGCAGAAAATTCAGCACTGGGATATGTAAATTTGTCTCAAGAGGAAATGTGTTGTGTTTACATTTTGGACTTGTACAAAAAGGTGAAGGTCCGCGTCTACGCTTGTCGTCTGCTTGCAAGGCCGAATCGTTGAAGGGCCGGTAGATGCATGCATTTGCTGACGATAGGAACGGCACAATCCCTAACCATACCAATGCACAGGCCACATATACCAAGTAATCATAATTCATTGTTTCCACGGTCAATTCTTACCTTGCAAAAGTATGTGTCCACACGATTTCTACCAAGTTCAGAGTTCCGAGGAAGACGCACAGCAGCTGTGTCCTTGGCTGTCAAGGGACACCACTCTACCAAGGTCAAGGCCACAAGTTATCCTGTCAACTCGCCCGGGCGCCATCACGCAAAGTATTAAATCTCGTCCACATATTTGTCAACCTTAAAACCCCAAGAAAGAAACGCACTTAGAAAGGTAAAATACTACATTTTTTTCTCCCCAGAATGGACATACAGACAAAAATACAATGGATGCACTACTTATCTTTTTTAAGCTAGAAGTAATCAAGTCCGAGATCAGTGGGGGTTTGACTGGGAAAAAAAGGATTATATTATTAGAAAAGAATATACAACTGTAGAAAGAACACGATGAGGATTTCATCTCAAAGTCTACCGTATTGTTTGGAGCTAACACGCGTTTTTCTTTTAGGAAATTCAGAGTTCATTTGATATTTTTCAGCTTATCTTTCTGATCCATTTCCCTCGGCAGTCGCGGTTCTCAGCTTATCTTTCTCAGTGATCCGTTTCCCTCTCGGTTCTCATAGCCAACCTCTGATCAACACAGTACGGTGTCGGTACGGCCCTTGTACCTCACCCGTGAATTCCCACAACTATTTGTGACGGCCGGCCGTACGGGCTACATCCACCCCAGCTGAGGGCTAAAACGGAACGGGCAGCTCAACGCATCTTTGATGTAACGCAGACATTGGATGCAATTTCACCCAACGCTTTTAAGTTTATCCTTGGTGATTTTAACCAGTGTGTTCTACTGTTAGTACCGGCGTCACGTGCGCCACACGCTTTCACTGAGAGGACCCTTGGCCTCTGCTATGGCACAGTTCCCAGTGCCGCATATCCAATGCAGTACATTAGTGCCTATTTACAAACGCCGCGACGTCCGCTTAAACGGGTCAAACCCCTGCAGACAGAAGGTATGGAACACGGATAGCATTGCTAAACTCCAGGCTGTCTAGGCGCAATGGGACCTGTTCCGTGAGTCTTGTTTGAGTCTGGATGAGTTGACAGATGTCGTGACAAGTTATATGTCTCTTTTTGTGTCCATACAGTTGTACCTGTTAGGAAGTGCAAGGTGTATGCCAACAACAAACCTCAGTTGGGTCACAGAAAGTGTTAAGCAAGCTCTTAATGACAAGAAAAGGGCTTACTTTCAGTCTGGTCCTGCAGAGAGAAACTTAAACAGATTCAGAGAGTTGTGCAGTCTGAAATACGTAAAGCTAAGGACAATTACAAAAACAAAACAGAAACGCAATTTAAGACATGTCTGACATTCAGAGTAAGAGCGAAACCTCCACTCGATGGACACCTTTAGGTGGTAAAAACGATGGTGACTGCGGAGAAATTGAATACATTTTACTGTCGCTTTAACACCCGTGACTTTAGTTCTGCGACTGAAACATCAAAGCTTCCTCAAGGTCAGACAAAACCGTCCAAATCAGCAAGGTGAATATGTGTAAGGTTTTTGAGCTTAAAAACACAAGGAAGAGTTCTGGCCCAGATGGCATCTCAGCTCTGTGACATCTTCCATACCATCTTTCAAGCTTCTCTCAAAATGCAAAGGGTTCCCACCATGTGGAAAATGTCCATAGTTGTCCAATCCCTAAAATGACCCACTCTTCTATACTAAAAGATTTTCGGCCTGTTGCGTTGACATCTCTCGTGATGAAAACCTTTGAAAAATTAGTTAAAGCTCACCTCCTGAACTGTACAGCACATTTATTGGACCTCTACAGTTCGTGTACAGGCCTGGAAGAGGGATCGAGGATGCCATCCACACTCACCTTGAGAAGGGTAATACTCATGCTAGAATTTCAAGTATGTCTGGATCTGACATACTGCGCTCCAACCACATTGCAACTGACGAGATGGGACCCCAGCACAAAGTTATTCCTATTTTCAAGCTTCTCCTTCTGCCATTTCCTTCTTCTCTAACCCACCCTCTGATCCACACACACTGGCACACTGAAATGAAGACGGACACACGGCGATTTCCGCCATTCGTAAGCTCTGTGGTCTTAGTGTAGCGACAGCTGAGACTAGTACACATACCAAGGGGAATTACTCAGCGCTGGACATAAACACAGTTAGATCGCCTGCTCCCGCTCCTATCAGGCACCCAATCGCCAGCCCACAGAAAAATATGCAGGTAAAGAACAAGAGTTGACTATCATATCATCGGTCGAGGGGGACGTCTGGAGGTTCAATCGCCATTTTGACCGAGAATCGTTTTCTCGAGTTTCGCCTCCAAAATGGGTTTTTCTGTGCAGGAATGGTCCGCTGAACAACCTGTGTTGATTTCAAAGCGATCCGACGACTTTGCGTTCCGTCACCATTGACGTCATTTTGTCAGTAAGGGGGACGTGTGGAGGTTCCATCGCCATTTTGACCAAGAATCGTTTTCTCGAGTTTCGCCTCCAAAATGGGTTTTTCTGTGCAGGAATGGTCCCCTGAACAACCTGTGTTGATTTCAAAGCGATCCGACGACTTTGCGTTCCATCACCATTGACGTCATTTTGTCAGTAAGGGGGACGTGTGGAGGTTACGGCGCCATTTTGACCAAGAATTGTTTTCTCGAGTTTCGCCTCCAAAATGGGTTTTTCTGTGCAGGAATGGTCCGCTGAACAACCTGTGTTGATTTCAAAGCGATCCGACGACTTTGCGTTCCATCACCATTGACGTCATGGCGGTCGAGGGGGACGTGTGGAGGTTCCATCGCCATTTTGACCAAGAATCGTTTTCTCGAGTTTCGCCTCCAAAATGGGTTTTTCTGTGCAGGAATGGTCCCCTGAACAACCTGTGTTGATTTCAAAGCAATCCGACGACTTTGCGTTCCGTCACCATTGACGTCATTTTGTCAGTAAGGGGGACGAGTGGAGTTTACGGCGCCATTTTGACCAAGAATCGTTTTCTCGAGTTTCGCCTCCAAAATGGGTTTTTCTGTGCAGGAATGGTCCGCTGAACAACCTGTGTTAATTTCAAAGCGATCCGACGACTTTGCGTTCCGTCACCATTGACGTCATTTTGTCAGTAAGGGGGACGTGTGTAGGTTCCATCGCCATTTTGACCAAGAATCGTTTTCTCGAGTTTCGCCTCCAAAATGGGTTTTTCTGTGCAGGAATGGTCCCCTGAACAACCTGTGTTGATTTCAAAGCGATCCGACGACTTTGCGTTCCATCACCATTGGCGTCATTGAAGGGGGACGTGTGGAGGTTACGGCGCCATTTTGACCAAGAATCGTTTTCTCGAGTTTCGCCTCCAAAATGGGTTTTTCTGTGCAGGAATGGTCCCCTGAACAACCTGTGTTGATTTCAAAGCGATCCGACGACTTTGCGTTCCATCACCATTGACGTCATTTTGTCAGTAAGGGGGACGTGTGGAGGTTACGGCGCCATTTTGACCAAGAATCGTTTTCTCGAGTTTCGCCTCCAAAATGGGTTTTTCTGTGCAGGAATGGTCCGCTGAACAACCTGTGTTGATTTCAAAGCGATCCGACGACTTTGCGTTCCGTCACCATTGACGTCATTTTGTCAGTAAGGGGGACGTGTGGAGGTTCCATCGCCATTTTGACCAAGAATCGTTTTCTCGAGTTTCGCCTCCAAAATGGGTTTTTCTGTGCAGGAATGGTCCCCTGAACAACCTGTGTTGATTTCAAAGCGATCCGACGACTTTGCGTTACGTCACCATTGACGTCATTTTGTCAGTAAGGGGGACGTGTGGAGGTTCCATCGCCATTTTGACCAAGAATCGTTTTCTCGAGTTTCGCCTCCAAAATGGGTTTTTTCTGTGCAGGAATGGTCCCCTGAACAACCTGTGTTGATTTCAAAGCGATCCGACGACTTTGCGTTCCGTCACCATTGACGTCATTTTGTCAGTAAGGGGGACGTGTGGAGGTTCCATCGCCATTTTGACCAAGAATCGTTTTCTCGAGTTTCGCCTCCAAAATAAGTTTTTCTGTGCAGGAATGGTCCCCTGAACAACCTGTGTTGATTTCAAATCGATCCGACGACTTTGCGTTCCGTCACCATTGACGTCATTTTGTCAGTAAGGGGGACGTGTGGAGGTTCCATCGCCATTTTGACCAAGAATCGTTTTCTCGAGTTTCGCCTCCAAAATGGGTTTTTGTGTGCAGGAATGGTCCCCTGAACAACCTGTGTTGATTTCAAAGCGATCCGACGACTTTGCGTTCCATCACCATTGACGTCATTTTGTCAGTAAGGGGGACGTGTGGAGGTTACGGCGCCATTTTGAACAAGAATCGTTTTCTCGAGTTTCGCCTCCAAAATGGGTTTTTCTGTGCAGGAATGGTCCGCTGAACAACCTGTGTTGATTTCAAAGCGATCCGACGACTTTGCGTTCCGTCACCATTGACGTCATTTTGTCAGTAAGGGGGACGTGTGGAGGTTCCATCGCCATTTTGACCAAGAATCGTTTTCTCGAGTTTCGCCTCCAAAATGGGTTTTTCTGTGCAGGAATGGTCCCCTGAACAACCTGTGTTGATTTCAAAGCGATCCGACGACTTTGCGTTCCGTCACCATTGACGTCATTTTGTCAGTAAGGGGGACGGGTGGAGGTTCCATCGCCATTTTGACCAAGAATCGTTTTCTCGAGTTTCGCCTCCAAAATGGGGTTTTGTGTGCAGGAATGGTCCCCTGAACAACCTGTGTTGATTTCAAAGCGATCCGACGACTTTGCGTTTCGTCACCATTGACGTCATTTTGTCAGTAAGGGGGACGTGTGTAGGTTCCATCGCCATTTTGACCAAGAATCGTTTTCTCGAGTTTCGCCTCCAAAATGGGTTTTTGTGTGCAGGAATGGTCCCCTAAACAACCTGTGTTGATTTCAAAGCGATCCGACGACTTTGCGTTCCATCACCATTGACGTCATGGCGGTCGAGGGGGACGTGTGGAGGTTCCATCGCCATTTTGACCAAGAATCGTTTTCTCGAGTTTCGCCTCCAAAATGTGTTTTTCTGTGCAGGAATGGTCCCCTGAACAACCTGTGTTGATTTCAAAGCGATCCGACGACTTTGCGTTCCGTCACCATTGACGTCCTTTTGTCAGTAAGGGGGACGTGTGGAGGTTCCATCGCCATTTTGACCAAGTGAATCGTTTTCTCGAGTTTCGCCTCCAAAATGGTTTTTTCTGTGCAGGAATGGTCCCTTAAACAACCTGTGTTGATTTCAAAGCGATCCGACGACTTTGCGTTCCGTCACCATTGACGTCATTTTGTCAGTAAGGGGGACGTGTGGAGGTTCCATCGCCATTTTGACCAAGAATCGTTTTCTCGAGTTTCGCCTCCAAAATGGGTTTTTCTGTGCAGGAATGGTCCCCTGAACAACCTGTGTTGATTTCAAAGCGATCCGACGACTTTGCGTTCCGTCACCATTGACGTCATTTTGTCAGTAAGGGGGACGTGTGGAGGTTCCATCGCCATTTTGACCAAGTGAATCGTTTTCTCGAGTTTCGCCTCCAAAATGGTTTTTTCTGTGCAGGAATGGTCCGCTGAACAACCTGTGTTGATTTCAAAGCGATCCGACGACTTTGCGTTCCGTCACCATTGACGTCATTTTGTCAGTAAGGGGGACGTGTGGAGGTTCCATCGCCATTTTGACCAAGAATCGTTTTCTCGAGTTTCGCCTCCAAAATGGGTTTTTGTGTGCAGGAATGGTCCCCTGAACAACCTGTGTTGATTTCAAAGCGATCCGACGACTTTGCGTTCCATCACCATTGACGTCATTTTGTCAGTAAGGGGGACGTGTGGAGGTTACGGCGCCATTTTGACCAAGAATCGTTTTCTCGAGTTTCGCCTCCAAAATGGGTTTTTCTGTGCAGGAATGGTCCGCTGAACAACCTGTGTTGATTTCAAAGCGATCCGACGACTTTGCGTTCCATCACCATTGACGTCATGGCGGTCGAGGGGGACGTGTGGTTCCATCGCCATTTTGACCAAGAATCGTTTTCTCGAGTTTCGCCTCCAAAATGGGTTTTTCTGTGCAGGAATGGTCCGCTGAACAACCTGTGTTGATTTCAAAGTGATCCGAAGACTTTGCGTTCCGTCACCATTGACGTCATTTTGTCAGTAATGGGGACGTGTGGAGGTTCCATCGCCATTTTGACCAAGAATCGTTTTCTCGAGTTTCGCCTCCAAAATGGGTTTTTGTGTGCAGGAATGGTCCCCCTGAACAACCTGTGTTGTTGATTTCAAAGCGATCCGACGACTTTGCGTTCCATCACCATTGACGTCATTTTGTCAGTAAGAGGGACGTGTGGAGGTTACGGCGCCATTTTGAACAAGAATCGTTTTCTCGAGTTTCGCCTCCAAAATGGGTTTTTGTGTGCATGAATGGTCCCCTGAACAACCTGTGTTGATTTCAAAGCGATCCCGCGACGACTTTGCGTTCCATCACCATATATATATATATGTGATAGTCCTAGGGATGTATATGACAGTCACTCCCCCACCCCCACCCCTGCCCGCTTTTTGATTTTGCGGCCCCTGGAAGCGTCGGTGGTGGAGGCTCAGTTTTGTATTTTTTTTAAAGTTGGAAACCACCACCACCACCCCCACCCCCCACCCTGTATTGGGTTTAATCAGTATAGCAAGTCAGGATATTGTAAGTCAAGAGATTATGTAGTTATTCGACCCTAAAGTTAGCATTTTATGACATGCGCAAATCGTCATTTTCACCAAATCATGAGTTGCGATTTTTAATAAAATATTCTCTTTCCTTCTTCTTCAGCGTTCCTGAGTTTCTGCCTCAGATGTCAAGATTAATATCCACCTGAGGCATAATTCATGAGGGTTGTGTGTGTGCTCGTTTCCCCGACAGGTTTCCACACTACCAGATGGCTTAGTCAGAGACACTCCGACTTCGTTGGTCATTGGTTCGTTTTCTGTCGGGGTTTGCTCCCCTAGCCTTTGCCTCTCCCGAGGCACCCACAAGACAGTGGGGCTATTTACCCAGTCAGGTTCACGGGCATCAGGGCCTATCCACACACCGGTGGGCTTGTTGGAGAGGCTATGTACTGGCAGAGAGAGACTGACGCATTCTGCCCTCTTTTTCACAATACTGCTAGCCAGCGGTGGAAGCTGAGAGCGAGAAGCGACAAGCACTACCACTGCGCTACCACACTAGAAGCATCACAACAACCATATTGACACACTAATAAAATATAAAAGGTAGAGCTTTGAAATTATACACGACCATACATTTTTATGCGCTCTTTCCGTTGGTAATATCAGTTTGTATGTGTTTACGGTCTGAAACTATGGGTGATCCTACACCTACATGTGGACATATCCCGCTACTGATGGTAATATCAGTTTGTATGTGTTTACGGTCTGAAACTATGGGTGATCCTATACCTACATGTGGGCATATCACTGTGACGCTATGGAGTCTCTAAAAGAAATTCTCATGCAGGCAATAATCAGTACACTTTTCTGAAGTCAGTCTAAAAAACGTCTCCTTTACAGTCCCCCCAGAAAACTTCTGCTCATACTAGTATATAGTCTGTTTACATCAATGAGGCGTCCACAGCCATACAGGGTCAGCGTACATGCAGGAAAGCTTCAAACACAGCTGACAGATCTAATCTACGATCCAATTTAGAACGAATGTGTCACGTACACACAATTAACTGACAGATCTACGACCCAAGTTAGCAGTCCAGACCAAAAAGGTGGCTGCCAAGTACAAGCGATCGAGTCGGAGCATACGTAGTGATTTCTTGTGATTTTCTCAGGGTTCAGTTGACTATCTGGCCGACCCGCAGGTTTTCTTTCGCATTCTTTTGTGTCACAGTGCCGGTCGTGATAAAGGCTTCGGGAACAGAAAAATTCTTCACCTGAGTATGGATTGGAGTATCAGGAATCCCCGTATCAACAGTGCTTTCCAATACCGTCGAAATTGGCTAAAATAATGGAAACATTGACGCTGTACCATGCCCCCCCCCCCCCCTCCAAGCATAAACAACCATTGTTATGCTGTACCTTCTTCTTGGCAGACAGAAGCACGTGGTCTACAGCGTTTTGATTGTTGAGAGGCTAAGAGTCTGATTGACATTTGACCCCAAAAATGGGTCGGTCGATTCAGGGTCCGCCCGCCCAGTACATCGTGTGCACTCTACGCTCCGACCAGCCCAATTTCAAAGTCTACCATATTTTCAATACGGCTTAGACAAAAATACAAGATGTATTGCGATAACTTACGTTTTCTTCCAGACCCATCAGTATGTCTTACCATGGACCGATGTCAGCCAGTTAAGAGGTTTAGTTTACAGACTATTTCAGGGACAACTCAAGAAACCCTATCTTTTATAGAAAAACAGAAGATAGTGGTAGAAAACCCTTTAAAATAGAAACAAATAACGACGTTTCGGATCAAAGATCCTTCCTCAGGTGACATGGAAACAAACGTAGAACAGAAAAGAACACGACATAAAGAAAAGACGTCATCCTGTATAGAGAGAATTTAGAATGACGTATAAAAAAACAAAAACAAAACAAAAAAAAACAAAAAACACCCACACACACATAATGATGCAAATACACATGCACAAAACACGTACCACAAAACTTACGTCTATATACATACACGTCACTGCATACATTCGCATTCACTCGTGCCTGCTGCAGCTCACGCGCGCGCGCGCACACACACACACACACACACACACTCAAAGGTAGCATCCAGTATCAACAGTGAGGTCAAGTCTGGCACCAACTACCCATCAGGCCGAGCATACCCCTAGGGGCGAATGTTCAAACCGTGCGGATGGTAAGTGCCAAGCCTGTCCGCGAAAAAGGATTCTGTCATTTTGCGGCGGATGAAGTGGGATGTATTTTGCCAAAGGATGCGTATGCTGAAATGTGTGAGGCTATGAGGAGGTTGGTTGAAATGACGTCCAACCTGGTTGTTGTATCCGAGGCGGATCGAACGAACATGCTCCTCGCAGCGTTCAGGGAGTGTACGGTATGTCTCCCCCACATACATCTTTGGGCAGTGAGAACATGAGATGACATAGACAATATCCGATGACTGGCATGTGAATGATCGGTGGACATGAAAAGATGACAGGGGTCCGGTGATGACGGGGGATGTGTTGATGTACGGACATGCTTTGCAGTGTGGTTGCTGACAAGGGTGTGTGCCAGGTGGTAAGGTGTTAGATGCGCGAAGTGAACTGTGAACAAGATGATCGCGTAGGTTGGTGTCACGTTTGTAAGCGACCAGCGGAGGCTCAGGAAATATGTCTTTCAATACTGTGTCATTCTGAATGATGTGGAAGTTCCTGAGGAGAATGTTTTTGATGGGGATGTTGTGAGGATGATACGTGATACACAGGACCGGCCGGTCCTCTGCAGCACTGTGAGTTTTCTCCCTCAAAGCTTCACTTCTGCTTGTGGCCTCAGCTTTAGAACGAGCGGTGTTGACGATGTCTTGGGGTATCCCTGGTGTGAGAAGAAAGTGGCCATGGTTTGGGTCTGGTTGGTGAAGTCGTCGTCGCTGCTGCAGATCCGACGGAGTCGCATAAATTGGGAGAATGGGATACCGTTTTTGGTGGCGGCAGGATGGCTTGATGAAAACTGCAGGTAAGTGTGGGCGTCGGTGGGTTTGTAATGGACGGTAGTATGGAGTTTGTCAGAGTCGGCTTTGGTGGATATTCGGATGTCGAGGAAGGGCACAGACTCCTCGGAAATCTCATACGTGAATCGGAGAGACGGATGAAACGATGAGATGAAATTGATGAATTGAAGTGTGTCAGTCATGCTTCTTGAGGTGACACCCAAGCAGTCGTCGATGTAGCGCTTGAAGAGATCTGGCAGAGGTCCAGTGTATTGAGTGAGAATCTTCTCCTCCACGTAGCCCACAAACAGACAGGCATAGGAGGGCCCCATTTTAGTGCCCATGGCGACTCCTTTTTTTCTGTTTGTAGTGCTGACCCATAAATTGAAAGGAGTTCATGGACAGCACCAGTTCGGCTAAGCGGAGGATGGTTGTGGTGTCGATCTTCAGATGATGTTTGCAGATGAAATGTTTCAATGCTATTAGCCCGTCTTCATTGGGGATGTTGGTGTAAAGAGCCTCTATGTCCATAGTGAATAAAATCTTGTGTGTTGCTGCGTCAGGGAAGGTGAAGCGATCCAAAAGGTGAAGGGCGTGGTTAGTATCTTTTACATATGTGGGAAGAGCACGGACCAATGGCTGGAGGATGGAGTCGATGAACTATCTTTTATAATTTTACAGAGTCCGATGGCAGATTTTGGACGAATAATGAGTTATCTTTTCTTGCAAGTCCCTCGTAATGGTGTCCGCAGAAAGTTTAGGGAGCGGGAGAAGTTGACGTTTATTTATTTGGCTTCCAGAAGCGTTGGCAGTCCTTACCATTTTGTACTTCAGTGACAAAAATGGGTGAACTTAAAGTAAAATATTAGTGACTACTTCTGCTGCAAATTCACAAAAGCCGGCCACAGAAAATAAGAGCCAAAGTTTCGAGTAGTCAAAAGTTGTCCCATATAGTTGTCAACAAACTTTTTTCTCTCCTCCTCGTGTCCATCAGCCTCAAAAACACCAGACCCTTCATAATCTTATTATCGGGATTTAATTCAGTTTCCAGCTCGTTGACCATAAGCATGGCATTTTCTGACAAATTATGTTTCATTTTATTCCCATGTATAAATAAGTATCACACAAAAATGAACCTTTCGCACATGCACACACAGAGCAGAGAAGTATCACACACACGCGCACCAATAATCAACAAACAATCTGTTACACACTTTAAGTAGCTGGATGCTTTATTTGTGAAGTTTTGCTGACCAACAACAGACAATAACACGACAGTTGGTGGCAAAATGTACAGCGTTTTGTTTCTCTGAAGTTTCAGACACGAATAGCAACTGTTTTTGTCACACACATTAATTTAACTCGTTCAGGCCTGGCACAATACATCAGAGATGGGTCAACCATGATAGTTCAAAAGTAGTGCCAGATTAGGCTTGGCACATCGGGCGCCAGCCTGAGGTGCCAAGCTAATCTCAAACTAACCTCGAACTATCATGGTCGATCCACCTCTCAGTGAGAAGTCAATTATTTGACAATGCCTCTAAATTGTGAAACTCGACCCAGGGCTAAGTGAGTTCGTTTACTGATGCGGACATTAAATGAATAATGAGTGCACATTTACAGAGGCAAAAAATCAACACGGTAAATACAGAGGTCACGGAAACAACAATGCGATAAAGTGAGACATTATACATAGTACAGCTACAAAGTGTCTGTGTAAAGTTGCACTGTGATAAAAGTCAACACTTAATATTGTTAGTTCTCATCTGCGCAGAGAAAATGTGCGCTCATCAGAGTTTGGATCATGCAGCCTTTGAACAAAAGATTGAAAAGCACAGACAAGCACATGTACATCTGATGGCTGAGATGTGGTCCAATGTTCAGAGTCTATTTTCCTTAGTCGGATGTTTTCCTAGTATCCTTTTGAGCAAACCATGCAATATGCTCCACACTAGGAAGACTGCCTGTTTATACTGATTTTGTCATTTTACTGACTCTACAAAGTCTCTAAAAAAAAGTACTTCAAATGCTTGAAATATTATGACGTCATAATTATATATATCCAGAAAACTGAAAATGTAGTGCAACTTTACAGACAAGTAGAACGTGATTTCAGCATGTACAAGTGCAAGAATTGCTTCAGAACTTCTCCTCTCCAGTTAACTTCCTTGGCCATGGAAAACGCAAGTTGAATTTCATTCTCCGAGCAAATGCAGAACTTCCTTAACATACACAAATCTATCACACATATAGTAAATATCCTTAACTAAATGTATTGCAATTTTTTTCAAAGCCAAAAAAGTTCTCAACTATCTACTGTTGGTTCTGAATGCACCAAGCAACAAGCAAAAGTACCTCGTGCATTGCAATCTGACAGTCACACGTGCAACAATTCCAGCATCCCCCTGTCCCTCTTATTCTGAACATAATTTAATTTCATCTAAAGCATAATTTTAACTCATTCAGCCCCAACACACCACAGCAAGACATGGATCGAGCATGATAGTTTAAGGGTGGTGCCAGAATAGCTTGGCACTCCTAGGTGCCATGCTATTCTGGCACCACCCTTGAACTATCATGCTTGATCTGTCTCTAGAATTAATACAGTCCTTCAGAAGGTAACTTCAAAATTTGTGGATTTCAGTCCTGGGGTAGAATGTGTTAAATAAGCCGTCAGTTCCATATCCTACAGCATCACTATCATTGTCAGAACAAGACAAAAACACTCGGGATGATGACAACATCACACAAAGTACAGTTACTGATCGGAATTACATTTTGTACAGACACCACAACAAACAATTTTGACACAACTCCAATGGCCTGCAGCCACTGAAACTCTTCAGAGTATTGTGGCTGCAGGCACAAAGAGGTTAACATTTGGTGGAGATGGTTGTTCAGACATGAGTCAACAATGGTTGAAAACTTCATTAAAACCATGATATCCAGTACATGTAATATTTTAAAATGACTTCACGTCAATGATGTTATGACCAACTTTAAGTACACCAGAACACATAACTGCGGAAAAGGGTTGTCATGGTAATGCTAACACATGCTGGTCTGTGATTTTGGACTCTTCAGCTGATGCTGAAAGGTCCAAAATCACAGACCAGCACATGTTCAAACGTGCATATCTACATGTTAATGACATGATGGTATGAATGACTGAAATGTGTACAGTATTGCACTTTCAAATGCAGGAAAATTTGGGATTCTGGTCGCTCGTAATAATGCAAGTACATGCAGATATATGCCACTACACGTGCTGAACTACACAAGCCTGCCTCTAACACAGTGTTAAAGCTCAACATACAATCACGATTGTGATAATCTATAAGCTGGTATGAATGTAGATAAATTGATTGTTCTTTCCTTTCTGCAAGGGGCAACAGCTATCACACAGCGAATCAATAAACGCAAGAACATCTGAAATGTAACTTAATGTGAATTTTATTTATTTTCATGTCGCCGACTAAAACCTATGATTCTGAGACCTAAAAGCAAACTAGAATGCTTCAAATAATCACTAGCAAATCATGTCCAGAGATGTTAACCCACATACTGAGGCGAAAAGCTTCAAATTTGTACACATGCAAGCTACATTATAGTACTTACAGATAAGGACAAGACCAATGGCTTTAGTTCAAGGGTGGTGCCAGAATAGCTTGGCACCTAGAGGCGCCAAGCTATTCTGGCACTACCCTTGAACTATTTTAGTCAAACTTATTTCACAAAGGTGTATTCCAAATGATAAGGGCTAAATGGAACACTCTTCTACTCTTCTTATCTTTGTATATAGGGAGTTGCACTGGCTGGAACCAGCGGCAGTAGAAAGCCTCAGTCTATTGTCTGCCTGCACACATGGACTATGCAGAGTAAAGTAGAAAAGTCTTATTTCAGGCAAAACAAATTTTGACAGTCAAAGCTATTCTGGCACTACCCTTGAACTATTTTAGTCAAACTTATTACACACACTGGTGTACTCCGAATGATAAAGGTTTAAACAAACTTTGGCACTACTAAAAACATCAATAGTACGTTGCCCTTTTATGGCTCAACAGTTAAAACAAGCATCGGTACGGAAATTAAAATAAAGGCTCCAAACACAAGCGCGCATTTCATTCATGCTTGCATTCTAGCCCTTTGGCCTTCCATAGCACTTTTTGTTGAGGTGATTTCTGTTGGAATCACCTCGACAAAAAGCGCTACAGACAGCCAAAGAGCTAGGCTTGAAACAACACATGGATTTAGTTACACTGATACTTACATTTTCATGACTTCCAATTGTTTGAGAAGTATGTGTGTAAGTAGAAGGGGCTGCTCACTACCAGAGGCATAGATGTGCATGTGCCCCTGCAGCAGCAAGAGTCACAGATTCTCGTGAGCCCCTGCAAATGCAGGGGCTCATGAGAAGCTATGACTCTTGTCACTGGGACTGTTTACTGGCCAAAACAAAGACAAAGCTACACAAACTCAAAACATTCCACAAATAACAGACGTCTGTACATATGGGGGTTGTCAGCCATAGTCTGAGAAATGTCAGCAAAAAGCCAGTGAAATTTCCGCTCAAAGTGAAACCAAAACACACAAGAAGTTAAGCACCTTTGATTTTCGCGCATCAGCACACAAAATTTGCACAAATGTACACTGGTCATATAAGAATTCAAAACAAACCCCAAAAGTTGCACAAACCAATACTACTCGCTATCTCTTATTGTGCCCTATTTCAGTATTTGTATACTTTTTACCCATCTATTAAATGAAATTGAAAACAAAGAAATGAAACACATGTACAAAAAGATTTAAAAACAAATAAAGTTGAAAGAAAGAAAAAAAGAGCTAAATTTAAAACAAAGTATGTTTTGTACAGTCCAAATTCAATTTCCAACCATCAAAGCCCCAAAAAAACAAGACACCCCTAACCATGCAGAACTAACCTACTCAAATTCCTTCCCTCGCTCGAAAAAGCACAAACATAATTTGCAATCTGCAGACAGCAATTGTCACAGAAAGCTCCATTTACCAAAGCATTTGTGTGTTGATCCGTCACAGACCAGTACACATCAAAAATGCGACTCGACCCGTGCGGAAGGAAGAAGAGAAACAAGTTAGCCCTGCTTTTCGAAAAAGGAGCTACAAGTACTGAATTCACTGTCCTAAAACAGCTGTACTTGGCTGAAAGGAGGCGTCATGTTTTCTTTACTTTTTTTTTCTTTCTCTTTTCAAAACTACGACTCTACTGCACCCGGGTTGACATTAACCCTTTTAGCCCCAAGGTCCCATTTCTCAAAATTTGGTGGAGTTGCCTAACGGCTATGTACCAGCTGCAGGAGATGGCTTGATCATGATAATTAGTGCCAGATTAGCTGGGCGCTTTCAGGCGCCCAGCTAATCTGGCACTACCCTTGAATTATCATGGTCAAGCCATCTCCTGCTGTAGGGATCCGGGGCTATTAGGGTTAACACGCATCTGCTCGTCTGTGCTTTCCACAAGTGCACACGAGCATGCAGGAAATTTTTAATGATTATGATTATGATTGTACATTGCTTAACGTCCCGACAGCAACAAGGCTTTCTCAGGACGTGTCTGCACTGCTTGTGAAAACAAATAAACAGAACATTGAATGTATGTCGCCAGCCGGTCAAATACATTAAATAAACCTAACACATAGGGCCTAAATAAAGCTAAGACCATTTAGCAACACACATCCAATATCAAGAGCTACAGGCAGTGCAGACAGTAGGGAGAGGTTCTAAAAAGGCAAATACAGGTGAATGGACAAAGGGTAGACAGAAACACATGCCCCAGAATGGAGAGAAAAACCCACCCTGTGGGGCTGACCAGGGTGACCCTGGGAACTAAAAAATACCTAACCCACCCAAGTCACCCAGGGCAGACCCGGGTGGGGTAGGAAATTTTTAAAGTACTACAAACAAAAAACAGACTAAATAGGGAACAAAACGGCAGCCCAAAATGAACCCTTTGCGAATCTGTAGCATCTTTTGTCACGATTTCGACAGGAATCATCGCAACGAAAACCGCTACTGACACACAAAGAGGTCACTTGCATGCTCACAACCAAACACAATGTAGAAGTATCTAAACAATGCACGGAGGGTTCAATGCACGCAGAAACTGGAAAAGGCAGCCAGATGCATACGTCGGGCATAGTTTGGTGCTAACATCATTTCCTGATTTGAACAGATTGTATTGAAAAAATATTGTACAAGTATTTCTTATCTAAGTGGGTACATGTACGGTCGATGTTGGTTTTTAAATCACCCTAAAACTGTTACCATTACCTGACTTCATTCTATTCCTAAAATTTCAAACTTGGTTTCCCTACGAATATCGTCACCGACAATACTGGCGATAATGCACATTATAACAACTTACTCAGTAGCATTAGGAGCATGCGCATAGATCAACAGTAACAGAAAGAAACTGATTGTGACACAAAGTGAAGATACATTATAGTAATTATGAATATTTTCAACCAATGTCATGATCTGGATGTTTTTGTCGTCATGTTCGCACTGTAGCGGCTGGTCAACAAAAGCAGAAACAACACAAACTGTATGCACACAGCTACTATTAACATATTGCACAGAATACCCGAGTCAATAAGACTTTTGTGCTCCTAAACACAAACAACACGTTCTAAACTATAAAAATTCACGGCAGGAAACACTTCATACAAAAAGCGCTAAAAAAAGCAGTTTTATATCAAAAAGACATGGCATATGTTAATTTATACTTCATTCAGTTGCAATAATGTACACCAAAAGCATTTTTACACCAATATTTTACATTAATGAACCAATATGATGAAGCATGCAAGATATACAAATTATTTTACAATGCAATATTTGACATGACACGGTTTGAAGAAAATGATCACAGGGAAGGTTGATGAAAAAATGAATGAACGTGAAACAGTATGCTTCATCAAACACTGGTCTGTGACTTTGGACTTTACAGCTCTCATCTGGCTGAGAGCCGTCAGGTCCAAAATCACAGACCAGCACAGAAGTCTGAACCCTTTGGCTGTAGGTATCCGTTTTTGTTGCAATGATTCCTGCAGGAATTGTTGCCACAAAAATGCTATCGACAGGCACAGGATTAATGAGCTTCAGAAAATGGGTCTACCTTTCGGCCAACTTCACGCAATAATGATGTTATTCTGAACTGTTCTCAAATACTGTGATATTATCTTGATCACAAGTCAAATTACTAGTACGCCACATTTTCATGGCCAGGAATTTCCCCATCAGTATGTTCTGTCCATACCTCTACATACTACCTGTGTGCTTGTCTGTGATTCTAGCCCTACCAGCACCAGGTGGTCACATTTTATGTTTTTTTATACACTTTTTTCTCTTATTTTTGGGATTTATTCTCCAATACTGTATTCTCAAAGCAAAACCAAGTACATGTTTGCAAGCCAGTCTATGCTTTTGGACTTCACAGCTCTCGTAAACCCATACAACCCCACAGGCACATTTGGGGTTGTTACCTGACCATTATGTACTAGTTGTAGGTGATAGCTCGACCATGATAATTCAAGGGTAGTGCCAGATGAGCTTGGCGCCTTCTGGCGCCAAGCTCTTCTGGCACTACCCTTGAATTATCATGGTCGATCCATCTGCCAAAGGGGTTGAGCTGCAAGGTCCAAAAATCACACACGCGCACATATACACATACACACACACACACATACATACATGTACGCACACAAGGAACTCCCAACATTGTGGGGCTATTCATTTTGTACAATTCAACCGACGATGAAATTCTCCCAGATATCATTATCACCTCGCCTCAAAGTCCCGTCCCCTTCTTGTCAAAAAAGAAACCCACCGGAAAACAACTGAAGACCGCTCGTATCACAAAACAGGGAGGAGAAAGGCTGGATGAAAGCCATTTGGTTAGCAGCTTAGTCATTCACCACCACAACCGTCATACACAAAGTTCAAACACAAAAGGTGTTGGAGAAACATGTAAACTTCAGACGCCAAAGTGGGAGATCGGTCAGCTATGATAATTCAAGGGTAGTGCCAGATTAGCTTAGTACTAGATCAGAATGGTGCTGGACACCTAGTACCTTCACAAACTGCCATAATCGTTCCTAGGGTAGTGTCAGGTTAGCTTGGCGCCTCGTGCGCCAAGCTAATCTGGCACGACCCTTGAAATATGGTCATTCCATCTCCCACAACTGGTACACAGCCTCACATATGCGAACAAACATTATTAGATCAAAAATGTTCTTAGATCTCAGTGCTTAAAGTACTGCAAGGGTGTGACCGTCACTTCTGCCATTTATATCAATCATTCTTACTAGCGCACATATGTCTGGCCATTATCAATATTAATCTAACTCCTTTGTGTATGCAGCCACCATCACCGTGAACAGTGCTGGTAGCTGCACACACACACAGGGGGTCACAAATTAAAACTCTACACAACAACTTGCCATCTCCTTCTGATGGCACATCACAGTTCTCTTCATGATTAGAATATCCTGGGCAACAAAACTAACGCAAAACAAACGTGTTGAAAGTTCACAAACAATTTGGTATACCTTACACCGTGTTCTTTATTTACAGAAAATAATAAAACTTTCAAGAATGTCAGACATACGATTTTCAAACCTTGATACGAGGTGTTTCGTTACTGCTAATCATTTCTTGGCCACGCAAATTCCTAAGAATTGTTTTTCAGTATCTTGAATTCGGATTTTCCTAACACACACCGTGGTAACTTACTTCTTCAATATATTGTATTTTACTTGAATCACACCATTTTGCTTTTCAGTCTGAATAGTGAAATGATGATGCAATCGTGGAGGGGAGAAAGGCGTGAAAAGCATGGTGTAATGTGAACCGAAGATGTCAATCATGAATACTAACTCATTCAGCCAGATGCACGTACTTCCCAAATTTTGGAGGCGTCATCTAATGACTATGCACCTGTTGCAGGAGATGGATCAGCCATGATAATTTAAGGGCAGTGCCAGATTAGCTTGGTGCCGACAGGCGCCAAGCTAATCTGGCACTACCCTTGAATTACCATGGTCGACCCATCTCCTGCTGTAGTGCGTCAGGGCTGAATGGTTAATTGAACAATCCACAAAAGCTTCACTGAATGATGAATGGTACGACCATGCAACACAAAACTGTCATCGCTCCCCCGTGAATTATCATAATGCACATCAAATGTCACAAAAATTGTTGTACCTTTTCAATAAATTGTAACACGTCCAGCATCAAAATTTTAAAAATTGCGACCGTTACATCTCATCTGCAAGAGGCATAGAACCTCATGAGCCACGCAACAGTGGGGGCTCATGAGCATCTATGCCTCTTGCCCACAGCAACTCAGACCCTCAGGATGACAAATACTTCACAGGTTGAGTCAAGGGCTCTACACATTATTGTAACACAACACTGTCCGATGACCAATGAGCAAAATCAAATCTACATACTTATCCATCGAGCAGATGAAATGATCGCACAGAGAGTGATGATAATCTGACAAAAATTGTGACCTTCAAGCTCTAGGCGTGACAAGACTGGCAAAAAGCTCACACAGATCTGACCACACCTGCGACTTTCTAACTCTAGTTCTGCCCTGGACAAGCTTGGCGAAAAGCTCACAGAGAAAAAAAGCGCTCGTTTTGTAGGAATGTGATGAAGGACCGATTAAAGAGATCAATTAGTTGGCTACATTGTACTTTGTAGTGAGCGTAACCCCACTGTACATGCAGCATACTGTTTACATGTACTGTTTACAGTGCAGATGGCTGCATGCACAGGGGGGCTTCGTGCAATTAGTGTATTTCACAACACAAAGGAAGCGGTCACGTTACACTTGACATTAATTGGGAAGTGTATTATACAAGCGCGTCAGCAAAATTTAATCAGCATGGAGGAAGAGAAAAAAGAAATGGTACGAAAATGGAACATACATGTGGATGGGTCGAGTTCATGCTGGATGTCAATTTTTGACGTTTTGCGTTACCTTCACATATCTAAACACACCTCACCTATGCATGTACAACAGCACAAGGAGCTAAACACACCATACTCTTGGCATTGTACATATACAGGCCTGTGGTTTTGAACCTTACTGTATTAACCCACAACATCCTGAGGTTGAATTTTAAAATTTGCTTATTGTCCTATGCAGGATACATTACAGATTAAAAGAATGATCAACCATTTTAGTTCAAGGGTGGTGCCAGAATAGCTTGGCGCCTTAGGCGCCAAGCTTTTCTGGCACCACCCTTGAACTATCACAGTCAAATTTATTTCGAGCAAAAGTGTATCAGGATGAAAAGGGTTGACAATAAGGTTTTCAATCACAGACCAGTACACATGCGGATTCTACTTTACACGTTGGCTGCTTTGAAGAAATACACAGATGCTAATGTGTCAAGTTATGGAATGGGAGAAACCGTGTCATCCTTCAATACCAGAGAAAATGTACACCTACTACACCTGACACGTCTATACACTCACTTTTTACATCATTGTAGACACCAAGAATATTGCACAATGTGTTTGACTGGCCACTGCCAGAAAGTGCAGACAATTGAATGGAATGAACGAATGGAATACGATCAACATCGATGCTATTATGCTAAGCAGACATGATGATAGCACATACATTAACCCCTTCGGCGAATACATTAACTCTTTCGAGACGTGTCGCCACCGGATTCCCGGCGTAAAGCCGCCAATCCACATGCGACACATCTCGAAAGTGTTAACCCTGTATGCATGAGAACCACAGATGTCTACTCGGCTAGCATGAGGCAGAGATCTCATCAGACCTCCGCACCTGCCGGGGCTCATCAGGATCAATGCCTCTTGCAACTGGGTGCCGTTCCGTGTACCCCATCCACAAAATGGGGTCAACTGTCAATAATGTACCCGACAACAAAGTCAGCACAGGGTTAATATTCATTTTTTTTTTTTTCACATCAAAGTGAGATGAACAAGATTTGATGATGATACGGGGGGGGGGGGGGGGGGGGGGGGGGGGGGGGGGGACCAGAGAAAAGAGAGCGATGTCGATTTTCCAATATCCCACAGACAGGGAGGGGAAAATGAAACTATTTACATTTAGAAACAGTATCGGAGAAAAATGTGCCTAAAAATCTCGCACACAAGTCCCTTTTCTCGAATTATCCACAACTTGTATCATCAACCAAACTTTGTTTTCCTCTACAGCTCTTGTCACCATTCCGACATCATTTAACCCTTTGCATCCTGATACACTACTGCATGAAATTAATTTGACTAGGATAGTTCAAGGGTGGTGCCAGAATAGCTTGGCGCCTGAGGCGCCAAGCTATTCTGGCACCACCCTTGAACTAAAATGCTTGATTTATCTCCAGATTTTCATAGGACAAGAAGCAAATGAAATAAAATCAGCCTCAGGATGTAATGGGTTAAACGCCGACATCTTCTTTCCTTCATCGTAGCAAAACCTCTCCGACAAACATTTCTTACTGATGCCAAACTGATCGAGGGATGGATTACATGATACTGACGAGTTGGTGATGTGTGAACAAACATGCTGGTCAGCGATTTGTCTAAAAATCACACACGAAGACGCAAATATACACAAGGTGGATGGTTTTTGACTTTGTAATTCACAGTAAATGCTAGGTTTTGAGGTACCAACATGGAAATTCACCAAGACGAAATGACGACAGATTTTCAACATCCAGCAAACTACGGGTGGCTATCTCAAAGCCATTTATATCACAAGAGAGGCTGAGAAAGTTGATCTTTTCATCCGACACAAAGAAAGACTGTAGATAGTTGACTACATATATGGATTTCAGGAGTGTGGCCAATCAAAACAAAACAAATTTTTGCAAATGAAAAAAAAAGTGATGGACTTTAGCTGACTACAACACACACAAAAAGAGGGACACATTTCAGCTGGCAAAAAAGTTTTGAAAAAAGAGCAGAACTTTTTATTGCGCTGAAGCTGGAACGATGCTGACACAGTGATGAAAAAATCATTTCGGCAAACAGGACCAGAAAAATATAGCACAAATTTAAGTCGCCATAAAAGCTCATCTCCTGTTCCATTATTTTGTTGAAAGGAAGCTCAGTCTCACTCCTGACACAAATTGTGTGATATAGATCTACGTTACACCACTATCTGTTTCTCTCTTTCTCCTGTTCCTAATGTGATGACGCCTGCTCCGTCTTCCTCTCCCCATCAGCACCATCTGTGGTTACTCAGATCATCATGGGCTGCTTTCTCCTGGACAGTTTGGACCTAAAAAAAAGAATGCAACTCGTTTAACTCGTTCAACCTGACGCACGTATTGCCCAATTTTGGGAAGGGTCATCTAATGACTATGGACCAGTTGCAGGAGATGGATCGACCATGATAATTTAAGGGCAGTGCCAGATTAGCTTGGTGCCGATAGGCGCCAAGTTAATCTGGCACTGCCCTTGAATTATCATGGTCCACCCATCTCCTGCTGTAGTGTGTCAGGGCTGAATGGGTTAACCCTTATTCAGAATACACCAGTGTGTGAAATAGGTTTGACTAAAATAGTTCAAGGGTAGTGCCAGAATAGCTTGGCGCCATTGGTCTATATCCTTATCTGTAAGTACAATAATGTAGCTTGCATATGGCAGTGTACAAATTTGAAGCTTTTAGCCTCAGTATCATACGGGTTAAACTAATGGGGGGGGGGGGGGGGGGGGGGGGGAAGGCTCACGACGGATCAAAGTTAACACATTCTAGCCCCAAAGCTGATGGATAGACCGTGACAAATTCAAGGGCAGAGCCAGATTAGCTTGGTGCCGTCAAGCTGATCAAGCACTCAACTTGAATGATAATTGTCGATTCATCTCCTGCAATTGGTACACAGTCATTAGGCGACACCTCCAAAATTTGAGAAACATTGTCCTGGGGTTAAATGGGGTGAGAAGACTTTTGACCTATTGACCTACCATGACCTTGTCATTTGAGAGGCCACCAAACTTACAAACGATTGGTTGCACATTGCTTAACGTCCCGACAGCAACAAGACTTTCTCAGGAAAGTGCCTGCACTGCTTGTGAAAAAAAAACTAAACAGAATATTAATTGAATGTATGTCGCCAGCCGGTCTAATACGCTAAATAAAGCTAAGACCATTTAGCAGCACACATCCAATATCAAGAGCTGCAGGCAGCGCAGACAGTAGGGAGAGTTTAAAAAAGGCAAATACAGGTGAATAGGCCAAGGGTAGACAGAAACACATGCCCCAGAATAGAGGGGAAAACCCACCCTGTGGGGCTGACCAGGGTGACCCTGGGAACTAAAAAGGTAGTTAACCCCACCCAAGTCCCCCAGGGCAGACCCGGGTGGGGGTTGCAAATGAACTGAAGCAGTCAGCGATGTCTTAATTGGCTACTTTACTGATGATACCATTCGGCAGTAAGAACCTGTATTTAACTCACTGAAGGCGCTCTGCAGCAATACTATAGGTGCAAAAGTGTCACACAGCGTTGCTAACGGCAACGCTATACGACACTTTTGCAGCTATTGACCCGCGGCACCTTCAATGAGTAAGCCCCTTGACACCCAGTGAGCTGAGAAAGGTCTCACCACAAAGTGTCCTTGCGCCAAGTTGGAAGCGAGTGGTTTAAAAAGTCTCAAACAAAATGACAATGATGCAGTATACTGCTCAACTACGAATGACAGATGAGGCATGAAAGACTTACTTAACTCATTGTACCCCAACACCGAAATCCCCAAATGTTGCCCTTGTCCTCTGAAGACTGCATTGCAGTGCAGGACACAGATCGACCGTGATAGTTCAAGGGTGATGCCAGAATAGCTTGGCGCCCATAGGCGCCAAGCTATTCTGGCATCACCCTTGAACTATCATGGTCGATCCTTATCTTGCTGCGGTGTGTCTGGGGCAGAATGAGTTAATCTTTTGCTATAGCTTGGGAGCTAATAAAAATGCAAGGCTACCTGATCTGCCCAGCCAGAAGAGGGTTGATGGCGTACAGCCAGTCATGGAAGTCCTTGTCGTCCAGACTTTGCAGCAGAAATCCACGCGTTTTGGTCATCACGGAGAATGCATTCTGTGTCTGGGATGAAAGAAAGAAGTATCCACTTGCATTGTATTTTTTTGTCCACTGTGCATAACACAGGTCAGTTGCCTATTCTAATATTCTAGAGGTACACATAACCACGAAACTTCCACCCCAACCCCCTTACAGTTTAATCTACTGTTTTTCCCTTGTTCTTCTTTCTGTTTGTTTAGGGGGAGGAGGAAGGGGGGCAGTGTGTGTTGGGGGTGGTTCAAGCTCTACCTAACGATGTTCGAAGCACATTCTCAGGGGCAGGGGAACAGTCTCTACCCACAAACCATCACAATCGATTGTTCTCCCAGTACTGTTTTAACGCCCATGTGCATGCCATAGTTCAAGGGTAGTGCCAGATTAGCTTGGCGCCATTAGGCACCAAGCTAATCTGGCACTACCCGTGAATTATCGTGGCCTTAGTCACCTGCACGGTGTTAACCCTTTTTGTCCTGATGCACCCATTCCTTACAATAAATTTGACTGATAGTTCACGGGTGGTGCCAGAATAGCTTGGCGCCTGAGGCGCCAAGCTATTCTGGCACCGCCCGTGAACTAAAACGGTTGATCTATCTCAAGATCTGTAGTGTGTTGTTGACAGTACAAGCAGGTACATGCACAAGGGAGTAAACGATTGATCAAGTTCCCTACCTTGAGAAGAGCTTGCTGGTCCTCGGAGTACTCAATGTGTGCGGTGGCAAGGTTGATGATGGCACGCACCACAGGGTCCTTCTCACTGTTGTACACATACACGTATGGACGACGCACCACCTGAAAAAAAGGAGGGAGGGATGAAGTCACAAATGCACAAATGAAGAAAGATTAAACGCACATTTGGGCTCTACTGCGCGAGCTGGTGACAAACAATTGTAACAAAAGAAACTTCAATACACTGTCACAAACCTGACATGAGTCAAGCTAGTGAGGACTATGAAAATAAACAAAGTAAGCAGAACGACAAAATAAAGAAACCAAGATCTAATATTCTAGAGACACACATAGCCGTGAAACCTCCCACCCCAACCCCCTTACAGTTTAATCCACTGTTTTTCCCTCTTTTCTTCTCTCTCTCTTTTTAGGGGGAGTGTGTGTTGGGGGTGATTCAAGCTCTACCTAACAATGTTCAAAGCACATTTTCAGGGGCAGTGGAACAGTCTCTGCCCACAAACCATCACAATCGATCGATGGCTTAACCTTTAGCATGCTGACTTACTGGGGCCATTTGTTTCCCCTACCACTGACTAATTTTCAGAAGTCTTGATAGTGGTGCTGACCTTGTGTGTTTGATGCATCATTGTGAAGCCATCTGAACTGATATCAATATTAAATTTTGTGTGTACATAGAAAAAATGCATGCAAAATAATAATGCATAGTCAGTTTATGTATTCTGTTCTTTTGACAAAATATGGCTATTTTTCACCTATTTCCTGAGCTCTTGTGACCCTTGACCTTTCCGAGGGATCAACCAAATTAGTATGCATAGAAAGGTCTTACCATCAGGTATCTTTGTACCAAGTGTGGGTTTGAAGTTGTGAATAGTATTTGAGAAGAAAACAAATTATGTCAAAATATAGCTATTTTGACCTATTTCCTGATCCCCTGTGACCTTGAACTTTGTGAGAGGCCACTCAAATTGATATGTTTAGAAAGGTCTTGCCACAAAGTATCCTTGGGTCAAGTTTGAAGATTGTGGCTTGAATAGTCTCCAAGAAAATGCCAACGTTAAAATTTACCAAGGACGACGACTGATGGACGATGGACCACTGGCCCAAAACATACTCACTTTTGCTTAGCACATGAGCCTAAAACGGCAGCGAGTCCTACTTTCTACTTTCCATCAATATTATTGTCAGATGAAACATCGCTAACATTCACATCGATCACACCAACAGCAGCATCTCCTTCCCCTTGCCGGTTTCCTGGTAAAATGCCATCTTCAGTAAAACCTAAGAACTCATCTTCATAGTCCGAGTCCATGAACAACTCGACCAGAAAATCGTGGTCTGCCATTGTTGTTGCTGAAAAAAAGCACGCAGTGGCTGGGGAAAGATTAGTCATGGTGGGATATTGTGCCCGCAGCATGCTAAAGGATATGTTCCCTTATCAGTAACACAAATGCCACACCATTTCTCCAATGCATATTTTGACAGTGCCACTCACCACCCAGCGCTTCACCCATCCATATTGTGCCCGCAGCATGCTAAAGGACATGTTCCCTTAGCAGTCACACAAATGCCACACCATTTCTCCAATGCATATTTTGACAGTGCCACTCACCACCCAGCGCTTCACCCATCCATATTGTGCCCGCAGCATGCTAAAGGATATGTTCCCCTAGCAGGTTCTCCAATGCATATTTTGACAGTGCCACTCACCACCCAGCGCTTCACCCATCCATATTGTGCCCGCAGCATGCTAAAGGATATGTTCCCCTAGCAGGTTCTCCAATGCATATTTTGACAGTGCCACTCACCACCCAGCGCTTCACCCATCCATTCGTGTTCTCCTCCAAGAAGTTGAGGTAGCCACGACGCGACACCACGGGAGAGACACGAACCTCCTCTGCCTCGGGCACAAACAATGGAGCATCCAGATTGATGGGCTTGAGAGGTAGGGACAGCTTACGGTCCGTGCTTTCCATTATGGGGGAGGCCCCACCAGTCAGGATGTTGTCGCATGACCGAGATGTCTGGATTGGCACCGATGTTATGGATCTGTGTGGAGGGGGGAAATACAAGAAAATGTTAAGTAAACTGAAATTAATATCACATTAACCCATTTAGCCCTGACGCACTACAGCAGGAGATGGGTCGACCATGATAATTCAAGGGTAGTGCCAGATTAGCTAGGCGCCTGTCAGCACCAAGCTAATCTGGCACTACCCTTGAATTATCATGATCGATCCATCTCCTGCAACAGGTGCATAGTCGTTAGATGACACCTCCAAAATTTGGGAAATATGTGTGTTGGGCTGAACGAGTTAAATAAATTTAAACTAAGCATAAAAAAATTACTATTTAAGACTTGTGAGCTGCTCAAGAGAGAAGCATGATAAAAGCACTATTTCCTGATCCCCTGTGACATTGGCCTTTGAGAGTGGTCACTCATATTGGTATGTTTAGAAAGGTCTTGTCACAAAGTTTCCTTGGGCCAAGTTTGAAGTCTGTGGCTTAAATAGTCTAAAAGAAAATGCCAACGTTAAAGTTTACCACGGATGATGGCGGACAGACATCCACTGGCCCAGAACATAGACCGACTTTTGCTATCGCATGTGAGCCAAAAAAGCCACAAGGTTTCTTGCTATTCATTATGTTTGTTCTTTGTCTGTTACTGTTTTTGTTGTTGTCGGGGGGGGGGGGGGGGGGGGGGGGGGGGGGGGAGGGGGGAGGGAGGGGGGAGGGGGGGGAAGGGGGGGGGGGAGGGGGGTTGATTTGTACGTGTCTGTGTGTGTGCGTGACAAGACTGTCACTTTTTGAGGATAATGTTTTTGAGCAACAGATAACTACTACTGACTTGACGAGATCTGACGTGGATGACACCATGCTGATGCCCATGTTATCACTGCTGGCTCCATCGCTTTCCTCTGAGGTTACTGTCGTAGTTGAGCTAAGCAGGGAGTCTGCTACTGACTGCTGCAACAGGCGTCAATTTGTGTGATTAAATAACAGACATCATCATCATCATCATCATCAGTCCCTTGCCCGAACTGGGCGTTGGGGGGACTGAAAGGCAGCAGCAACAGACAGTGCTCTCCACTGAGTTCTATTTTGGGCGGTGGCAAGCAAGTCTGGCATCTCGAGTTCGGTCCATTCTTTTATGTTTGCGACCCAACTCTTTCTCTGACGACCTCGCCGACGACTTCCTTCGAGAGTGCCTTGGAGGATAGTCTTGGACAAGGTGTTGTGTCGGGTCACGTGGCCAAACCAAGCAAGCTTGCGCCGTTTCACGGTTGCCAGAAGGGGTTCATGTGGGCCCACCAGGGAAGTGACGATGCTCCGTACATATTCGTTGGTCTTGTGCTCGCGGTACGAGATGCGGAGCAACTTCCTCAGGCACTTGTTCTCAAAGGCCTGGATTTTCTTTTCTGAGTCTGCAAGCAGTGTCCAAGTCTCACAGCCGTAGAGTAGAATAGACACTACGAGGGACTTGTAAAGCCTGTACTTGATGGTGAAGCTGATGGAGTTACTTCGCCATATCCTGTCCAGCCTGGCCATTGCGGATGTTGCTGTACCTATCCTGATACGGATCTCTGCTATGCAACTACCGTCTTTGGACAGGGTGGCTCCCAAGTACTTGAAGCTATTGACCTCTTCTAGCTTCTGGCCGTTCATGTGAATGTTGCTGCTGCTGTCGCTTGTGGTGTTGATCATCACTTTGCTTTTATCCGTACTGATCTCCATGCCATAAGACCCTGCGCTACTTGAAAGTTTGTCTGTCAGGTTTTGGAGCTCACTATTGCTGCCTGCCATGAGGTCAATGTCGTCTGCGAATCGAAGATTGCACAGGGATCTGCCACCAATAGAGATTGAAGTATGGTGGTCGTGGAGGGTTTCCTGCATGATCTTCTCCAGGAATATGTTGAAAAAAAATAACAGACATTTTGTCACAAATACTTATTATACAGAAACCTTTGGTTTCACACTTAGAGGGAAATAGAATACAGCCCAGTGCGCAAAGGCCATGGGGCCAACGTCGGCCCGATGGCCTTTGCGCATTGGGTGGCGATTTCAGAATGACACATTCAATGACACATTGAAACGTTAAATCCAATTCCAACGTACATTGTCGAAGGGTGGTGGTTTGAGTGGCAGCTTTCCCTGCAGTATGAGTCTGGCACAGCGAGCGATCAGCTTAGTCTCTCGGTCCTCGCTGGTCTGCAGCTTGTAGATGTCTTCCGTCTGGTTCGACTCCTGCACAGTAACAGAACGAATTAAATGATAACAATCAACATATTTAATCAGCAGACTCTAAACAACTCATAAATATCTATATAATAACATGCAAACCATCCACAAATAACTTTTTTTAAAAACGTTAATAAAAAAAAAATAAATTAATCATGTGTCATGATTTGAACCCATACCTCCCCTCTTGTAAAAGCCCACATCCACAAGTTTTTTACCACACAAACACCCCCCCCCCCCCCCCCCCCCCCCATTCTTTTAATGCACTAACTACACTGACAAGCAAAGAAATGCAACATGAATGGTATCACTGGAAATACTTAAGTGTTTCCAATGACTCCAATGATATTGCATTTCTTTTGCTCGTCAATATACCTATACCTACTCTGTCAATCCACTTCTCTAACCTTTTCCTTGAAGTCAATGTCTTTGGGATTTTCGTCCATGATGTCAAGGGCATTGTCAGGCGAGGTGATGGAGATGGATCGCGCCTTGGCCTGCATGTTCTGGATCTCTTTGTCCAGTTTGCTCAGCTCACTGGTCTTGTTCTGCTCCATCAGTTTCTCCCGCAGCAGCAGCACGTGGCGTGTCTTCTCCACCTGTTGACACAGTGGTCCAGTGATATTATTTCTTTCCTTTCCAGGGCCAACCATCACACGTGAATGCCCTTCACTGCCGGCTGAATCACACCGTGTCGCTGTGTCTTGCATAACCCTTTTAGCCCCAAGGTCCCATTTCTCAAATTTTGGAGGTGTCGCCCAACGACTATGTAACAGTTGCAGGAGATGGATGGACCATGATAATTCAAGGGTAGTGCCAGGTTAGCTTGGCACCTGTTGGCGCCAAGCTAATCTGGCACTACCTTTGAATTATCATGGTTCATCCATCTCCTACTGTAGGGACTTGGGGGTTAAATGGTTGGCTGTACATTGCTTAATAATAATAATAATAATACCGTTATTATATAGGCGCTTTTTCTCAATTTTGGGGAAATCGACTCAAAGCGCCGCGCCTGAAACCCAACACACACACTCACGAAACAGACACGGATTTACGCCATTTAAGACAAACACAGTACAAGACAAACGAAGGGCCAGTCAGCTACTGAAGTTACAGAGATTTTTGATCGCTTGTATTTGAAATTTGTAAAGTGGCCTGAGACCGGTACCAAAGTGGGGGCAACAAGACTTTCTCAGGACGTGCCTGCACTGCTTGTGGAAAAAAAACAACAGAATATTAAATGTATGTCGCCAGCCGGTCTAATACGCTAAATAAACCTAGGACCATTTAGCAACTTACTTACTTACTTACGCCTGTCACCCCTACCCGGGTATAGGCCGTCGACGAGAGACCTCCAGCAACTCCTGTCCTGTGCTTCTCCTTCGATTCTACTCCAGGTGGTTCCCAGTCTCTTGATGTCTGCTTGGAGGTCTCGACGCCAGGAGTTTCTCGGCCTACCTCTTTTCCTCTTTCCCTGGGGGTTCCATGACAATGCCTGCCTAGTGATACTGGAAGCTGGCTTTCTCAGACTGTGACCGATCCATCCCCATCTTCTTCGCCCAATTTCATTCTCTGCTGTTATCTGCTCTGTTCTCTCCCAGAGTCTGACGTTGCTGATCTTCTCTGGCCAGTGGATTTTCAAAATTCTTCTAAGGCAACTGTTCATGAAGGTCTGTACTCTGTTGACTGTGGTTTTTGTCAATCTCCATGTCTCTGCTCCATATAGGAGAACTGCTTTTACATTGGAGACCATTTAGCAACACACATCCAATATCAAGAGCTACAGACAGCTCAGACAGTAGGGAGGGTTTAAAAAGGAAAATACAGGTGAATGGACCAAGGGTAGACAGAAACACATGCCCTAGAATAGAGGGGAAAACCCACCCTGTGGGGCTGAACAAGGTGACCCTGGGAACTCGAGGCTAAATGGGTGAATTCACCAGCAAAGAACCCACACCGTCCAAGGCATTTGGATTCAAAGTAGTGTCAACAAGCGGCATAGATCCTCATGAGCCCCTGCAGTTGGAGAGGGGTGGGCTAATGAAGATCAATGTCTCTTGCAGTTGGACCATGCCGATTTTTTTCCTCAGCTGTCAAAGGGTTAAGCATGCACAACAAGGTGAGAGTTAAGTGCGTGTGACACACCTTCTCAACCTGCCAGCAGAGACATAACGATGTTCAGTCTTTGCGTCCAACATAAACAAATCGCACGCTTGTAGCCAAATGCGGTCTATATCAAAATGAGTCGACCTAAACAAAGCTGCCTTCTGTTCCCTAGTCCACTCTCTGTCACTCTGAATTCTCTGGCATTTTATTTCCTGTGTCTCTGCAAGTATGGCTCACAGCAGTTGATCGTTCATGGCAAATCCGACTTCCAACTCCTATAATTTTCACTACAGGATGTGAGGGGTGGCCGGAAATGTCCAGCCACGCCCCACTCCCCTCCATAACAGCTCACTGCTTCCTCCACAAAGTGTGTCAATGTGTACAGAAGCCTCCACAAGTTGGGAACATTCTGATAAGTAGAAGGAGTCGCAATATTTACCATCTGTAGACGGGTGAGCTTCTCCAGCTCCCACTGGTGATCGACAAGCAGGGAGTCTCCACGAGGCCGCCAGCCATTCAGGTTTTCCTCCCCACGAACATAGGTGGATGACGTGTCTAACACACGACGACGGCGGCGTTCCACACCTGAAGGAAAGGCAAGTGACATGTTGACTACGGTACACACTCCCTTTGCAGTCTACAGATTTTCTCTATGCATTCTCTCCCGTCACAATCTACCAGTACTGTCTTCTGAGGTGAAAATTGAAGCTGAAATGCTGGCCTCTCTCTTCAAAATCATCAAGCTTACTTTTTTACACATATCATACTGAGGCTAAAAGCTTCAAATGTGTACACTGCCATATGCAAGCTACATTACAGTACTTACAGATAAGGATATAGACCAATGGCTTTAGTTCAAGGGGGGTGCCAGAATAGCTTGGCGCCTAAAGGCGCCAAGCTATTCTGGCACTACCCTTGAACTATTTTAGTCAAACTTATTTCACACACTGGTGTATTCCGAATGATAAGGGTTAAAACAACTATATTGAGGCTGCCCTCTTCAGGAGAAAGTACATTACCACAGAAGGACCACCCTACAATCTCTCCCTCTCTCTCAGTTCAGCATGTGTGCTTACAACGTCAAGCTCTTTCTTTGCAAAGTACATGTATGTGTGGACTTTCTTGCTTATACCCTAAGAGGCAATAAGCGAAAAACTGACATTGACAGCAAGTATGTTTCCTTATACTTAATATCCTCAGGAGTCATGGTACATAACCCTGAAAACAAGATACATGTAGTCAAACCTGCTCCACTGGCCACCTGTATATAGTGGTCACGTCCGTAACAGCCACCCAATACAGTCATATTCTCATGCAGTTTTACCGTATACATGGGCGACAGTCTTCAGTCCTGGAGACTGATTCGGCTTTATAAAATCCCAGGAAGCTGAATTTCAGCTTTGTGGTTCAGACAGAAGAGTCCTGCAGCCAGCCTGTTCCCTCTGCAAAAGGCATAAATTCTCACGAGCCCCTGCACTTGCAGTACTGTACTGGTGCGTCCGCAGGGGCTCATGACAATTTATGCCTCTTGCTGGCCGTGGTTCATGAACTCATTCAGCCCGACGGCCGTATTTCCCAAATTTTTGAGGTGTCATCTAATGACTGTGCACCACTTGCAGGTCAGGTGATGGATCAACCATGATAATTCAAGGGCAGTGCCAGATTAGATTGGCGCCTGTCGGCGCCAAGCTAATCTGGCACTGCCCTTGAATTATCATGGTCGACCCCTCTCCCTCCTGCTGTAGTGCGTCAGGGCGGAATGGGTTAAGCATGGTCAGTCTGTGGACTGTTATTTCAACGTTTCGCACTGTCACTCATGTACACAAAGACCTTTCATAAGTTGTTCCATGTCTACAGTGGCCACACGTGACCTGTCCCTGTGGCGACAGCTTTACGCAGGTTTGACTGTGCACATCAAACAGATACTGAGCCAGAAAGAACAACAGACGGTTGACAACATACACCAACACCAGCGTGAGATTAACGTGTACTGCCTGCAGGACGTGTACTGCCCATATGTGCTCATATACATCATTTACACAATCCAAGCAGGGATGACCACAGGTGCCTGTTCATGCAGGATAGCCGAGTGGTTTGGTGTTATTGCTTTGCATCTTGTGGGAGGAGTGTGTGGGTAGTGGGGAATGGGGGGAGGGGGGAACAAGGGGAGGGGGGAGCAAGGGGAGGGGGAAACAAGGGGAGGGGGGAACAAGGGGGGGAGGGGACAACGGGGGGTGGGGGGAAACAAGGGGTGGGGTGGGTGGGGGGGAACAAGGGGGGGGGGGAACAAGGGGTGGGGTGGATGGGGGGAACAAGGGGGGGTGGGGGGAACAAGGGGGGGGCAGGAGGGATACAGATGCACTGGAGCGCAACAGGGGGAAAGCGTGTACGACACTGAAATAAAACGACAGGAGCTATCCAAACCATCTCTCACACTACAATATTTGACATGTGCCATAACACATTCACCATAAAGAAATCTCAGGAGAAGATGGATCAGCCATGACAGTACCTGCGTGATGTCAGGTCAGATTTAATTTTTTAAAAAGTGAAGTAGGAGAGTTGCTAGCAGACTGTTGAAGAACACAGAAGTAGTTTTGTTGTTACAAGCAGAAGTGATCCTACAAGCCTGGTGCTCTCTCAACAGAAGTCTTGATGGGCAAAAAGTGTTAGCTATTATAACCCTTTTGGCCCCAAGGTCCCATTTCTCAAATTGTGCAGCTGTTGCCTAACGACCATGTACCAGTTGCAGGGGATGGCTTGACCATGATAATTCAAGGGTAGTGCCAATGGTCAATCCATCTCCTGCTGTAGGGACTCGGGGCTAAATGGGACAAAGACCATCGTGATGGTGGATACCAGTAAATGATATTCTTTAACGACAGGTGACCCTTGTAACGGGGGTCACTCAAAATAGACTCCACTGTACGTGATAAAGACAGATAATGCGTAATTACCACCACTGCCACCTCCCTCAAACTATCATGGCTGATCCACATCTGGTGTCGCGCTGAACAAGGGGATGGGGTGGGGGAGGGAACAGGCAGGGGAAATAAATGCGTGCTGCGGAAGAGCGCAGAGGAAGGACGGGTGGGCATGTACCCCTGTTTACATGCAGCCACTGGTACCGTTTACAGCTGACAGTACAGAGAACCTGTTTGGCGCGACCGCCCATATCAGGCACTGACACTTTTGGGGCCTTCAACAAGACATCTCCGAGACAGAGCACGTGTCCTGCAAAACCACTCTCTTCTGGCAAAAGGGGTGGCTAATCAAAACAGGTTCACATGTACTGCTTGCAGTAACCATGGCTGCATTCACAAGGAGGTTAACCCATTGGCTGTCAGCAGCGCTTTTTGTCGAGGTGATTCCGGCAAAAGCGCTACTGACAGCCAAGGGTTAGGGGGCAGGTGGGAGGAGGAAGAAGAAGAGGCAGAAAAAAGGGAGGAGGGGGGAGGGGTCAGGGGTGGGATGACGACCTGAGATCACAAGACAGACCTGGGCTACCTGTCTCTGAGAACTTGCGAAGCAGCAGCTCGTACACGCCGGAGACCTTGTTGCAGTCAGTGGACCGCGACCCGCCAAACAGCGACTTGAGGGCCCTGAAACGAGGGCTGCGTCAGGCAGAGCACAAAACGCAACCACCGTACAACATAAAGGGTTAAACACCGGGACCACCAGACAACACCGACATAACGTAATGTACACAAAACTACATCTGCTCAGAAAATAAGATGAATGTAACAAAATACATAAATCTGCCCATCATAAAAACAAAAGAAATAATAATAATAATAAACACGCATAAAAACAAAGTAAATAATAATAATAAACAATCATAATGTAAACCACAATGCAACAAATTTACATGAACTTTTAACAAATATGATATGAAACATGTCCCTCAGGCTGTTACCCTTTTCAACAGTAGATAGTGTCTGTCAACATTCTTCAGTTGTTTAGTACTAGCCCTTTCAGTAGTTCACTGCAACATTGCTGACACCAGAAGCACAGGGGGCTTAAACCATACTTGTTTCTGATGCCAAGAGTGTTACAAAGGTAACAGTACGTCTGTTACAGTTCATCTCTTTAACTGAGGTTATTTAATTAATTAATTGAATGAGTGAATGATGTTGCCATGTGTTGTATGAGTAGACAGTGAACTTCCACATGAGGATTAATAAAGTTTTATTGTATTGTATTGAAATACAACTAGTAAGACACAAATAGTAAAAACCTGCATATATTTGATATGTTCTGACAGATCTGTGCATTTATCCTACAGTCAATTAACCCATAGGCTGCTACCGACTACACTGTTTGGCATGTAACTTGGTGTCTTTGCCTCCCAGTATCGTCAGCAGCAGTCAAGCGGTTTAACTCGTTCGAGACGTGCCGCGTCCAGATTCACTGCATAAAGCCGTGAATCCAGATGTGGCACGTCTCGAAAGAATTAACGCGTTCAATGTCAGCTGATGCACACTGTGTGTTTCTGCAATCTTGGTTAATTCAAGACAGGAAAATCTAGACGTCCCAGCAACACGGATTTAAAAGTAATATTAGCAGGAGGCACAGATCTACATGAGCCCCACAACTGCGGGGACTCTTGAGGATCAATACCTCTTACAGATGGGGCTGAACAGATTAACCCTTGTAGCCCCAAGGTCCCACTTCTCAAATGTTGGAGGTGTTGCCTAATGACTATGTACCAGTTGCAGGAGATGAGTTGACCGTGATAATTCAAGGGTAGTGCCAGATTAGCTTGGCACCAAGCTAATCTGGCACTACCCTTGAATTATCATGGTCAATCCATCTCCTGCTGTAGGGACTCGGGGCTGAACGGGGTTAATGAAACTCATGTCGGAAATACATGTCAACATAAATGCACCATCAAGTGTACGATTATGTAGGTATATGTAAGCTTCCTGATTTCCATAATTCACTTTCAGTAGTTTGACAAATATGCACCACAAAAGACAGAAAGGAAAAGGCTAGAAACATCTCTCTGTCTCTCTCTCTCTCTTTCACGCTTAGAAAGCATGCACACACAAAAAAAGCCACATGTATCTACATCACCATCTACATACAAAATCTCTCTCTCTCTCCGTGTCCCCTAGCCATCAAACCATCCCATTTTTCACCCACCTGCCCACCCACACCCACCCACTTTTTGGGAGACAACTTTATTCCTTGTGAAAAAAAGTTGATTGGTCAAAAACAGGTTTGACTGCACTTGCAGTCAAAACTGTTTTGACCAATCAACTTTTTTCACAAGGAAAAAAGTTGTCTCCAAAAAGCCAACGTCAAAAAACTTAATTGCAAAAAAAATGTCACCTGTCATTAAAGCCCATTGTGCTGGTGGCGACAGCCACAGTGACAGACACCTACATGATGGGCTTTAATGACAGGAGATGTGTCACAAGAGTGGTCGCTGAAGACAGGTACCTCTGTATCCAGACCTCTCCACCACAGCCACGCACAGAAGCAAGGGTTACAGCAAAGGAGGTGGAAACAGGATGAAGAAAGGACAGCACATGACACAAAAAGACACGTCAACCCCTTCGCTGCTGAGAAAAACGGAACCCCACCCAACTGCAAGAGGCATAGATCCTCATGAGCCCCCGCAGTTGCGGGGGCTCATGAGGATCTATGCCTCTTGCTGGAACCACGTTGGTTGCTTGCTCCTTTGACGGCTGGGTGTCTTCAGACGCTGACTTAGTTACCCGGATTTTCAAAACGCTAGCTGCGTACTGGCAGGGAAGGGGTTAATGCCCAAGCCCCAAGGGTAGTGCCTGTTTAGCTTGGTGAAAAGCTGATCAGGCATTTTCCCTTGACCTGCTTGTTGCAGTGTCGGTTTGACCTGAGACGGCAATATTAACCTGGGTGCCGAGATCTTGGTGTCTCGAGGGTGGATAACCAGGGTGAGATCTTTGGTCACACAGGCCGGCTGAGGGCAGTTCTCCATCTGACAAAGACACACGCACGCACACATTATACTTAGTACAGTGAACTTACAATACACCAAAATGACCCATAAGCATTCAAGATAATACTGGTTGTTGTTGTCAGGTTTGTGGGGTTTTTTTTGTTGTTGTTATTTTTTTTGGCTTCATCTAATATATGGTAAAGCATACAGACAGACTTTTGTTTATGTAAAGGCCCCGCCACATTTGCCGGTTGTGCCCCGATTTTGAAGCCGATTCCGATCCGATATCGGGTGCTTAGAAACTGCTCTATTTTCCCGATCCGAATCGGCCCCGATTGTAAGCTTCAACCAATCAGAGCGCGTCTTGCAAAGCACGTCGTTTCAGTTTGCAAATGGCGGAAGATCAGCCAACCACCTTCGTTGCCGATGTTTCGCCCGCCTCAGTCTTCCCGAATATGATGTAAAACTGCTGATAATGCAAGCACATCATCATCACTGTCCAAACTAGCAGCTATTTCGCTGAACAGGTACGACCTTGATCTTCGATTCAAACCGGTCGGCTAAATAAAGTCGGGGAATGTGTGGCAGTGCACACGTTTTTGCAGTCCGGTCCGATCACACTCCGATTCGAAACTGCTCAAGAATCGGCCTCAAAATCGGGCATGTGTGGCGGGGCCTTAAGAGTGTGGAAAATGTTCTATCTAATCTGTTTTGTCTTACTGAGAAAGGAGCAACAGTGCCCACCTCCAGGTACGCGGAGAGAGTCATGTACACATTTTCCCCGTGAGGTGTGACGCGGTTCAGCAGAGGGGAGTCGTGTAGCGAGCTGTCCCATGCAGCCTCGAACTGGAAGAACACCCTGAAATAAAGACAAATACATATTAAAACAGTGGCCAGCAAATCATGCACTCTACAACAACAATTAATACAGCATCGTCATGTGGGGATGATCTTCAGCCACAAGACAGGGTAAGGGGAAGTTCCCAGCAAAACAACTTTCGTTCTTTGGAAAAAGCAGTCAATATTCTCTGAAACTGTAGCGTGACCACCTACACAGTGGGGTAATGTGCAGCCACACATGAAATCCTCTCGTCCGACTGGATGATCTGGACAGTTTCTGACCCACCTGGATGGACCCATGATAATTAAAGGGTGGTGCCAGATTAGCTTGGCACTGTCAGGCGCCAAGCTAATCTGGCACTACCCTTGAATTATCATGGTCTATCCATCTCCTGTTGTAGTACATCAGTGGCAAACAAGGTAAACAAAGAAAGAAGGCAGGCAGGAAAGGAAAGGAACGAACCTGTCATCATTGGAGTATTGCAGAAAGTGTGCAGGGAAAAGACTGAGGCTCAGAACCGTCCCCTCCGAGTCAGCGTCCAGGTATTCCTGCGTGTTTCGGATCCTGCCCACCACCAGCTCCTTCACGTCCTTCCAGCAGAAGTCCGAGCGCTTCTCGTGCACCAGGGTGATACGCATGCGGCGCTGTATGCCCTGGTGCAGCATGAAGGTGCCACGGGTCGGCATGTCACCCGAGTGGTCCACCATCACCGGCACGTATCTGCCCAAGGAAATATCGTCGCTCGTGAACACGTTCAATACTGAAATAATGTCTGCGGCTGGAGGCGGCCGGCTTTGCGTCATTTGCACGGGCACCCCTAGTGTTGACCCTTTCACCGCCATGAGAAATGCTGCTGCCCAGGCACCCAAGCTAACCCAATGACCTTTTCACCACTGTGGCAGATCCATCTCCTGTTAACCCCTCCACCACTGAGAAAACTCAACACAATCTAAATCAAGAGGCATAGATCCTCATGAGCCCCCACAGGCCTGGGGGCTCATGAGGATCTATGCCTCTTGCCGACACCACTTTGTATCCGTGTTTCCTGGACGGCCGGGATTTTTGGCCTTGTGTTAACCCTTGTCGTCCTGATACACCCACTGCTTGTAATAAATTGTTGACCTGTCTCCTAATCTGTAATGTAGCCTTCATAGGACAAGAAACAGATTTTTTACTAATCAGCCTCAGGATGTAATGGGTGAACTTTTTGACGACGGAACGCACATGTGTGCGCCAGGCAAAGCTCCGTTGCCAACGGGGCGCACATATAATAATGTGCGTTGGCCTCGCTTACCGTTGCTGACGAGGCGCAGACATGTGCTCGAATTCCAGTTTGACTAGCAATACCGGCAGTTTGGTCTAAGGGAAAAAACCTAGTATAATATTTCAAGCACTCATTTCTGTACTGGTAGAGTGACTTTTCTTGTTTGTATGGGCTGAAACAAGCGAAATAGCTGCAAAGCGACCCCACAAGCGCGAAAAAATGGAGCGTGCGAGCGGTGATGTATTCCCATGTTGAAGTCGATGAACCTGTGGAATTGTGGTGTAAAAACTTTTGTTTATGTGTGAAGAAGCTTTCTGTTGTGCCCTTCTGTGTCTCTGGATTGCCAGGCAAGTGGTAATTTTCACACTAATACACAAACAGCATGTGTTTTCATAACCCAGTGCATATCTGACCGTTCTTGCTTTTTGGCTTCTTACCCCATCTTGTTTATACACCTCTAAAATCTTAACAATACAAACTATTTTCTTTAGCATAATGTCAATGTGTTCATCTTGAATTGTTCTTCCATTGATACCAAATATGTTGGGCTTTGATAAGATTTTTACTACAAACAGTGCCAATGAAATGTGTCAACATTACTACAAGCAGAGAAGTGAGTCAAAGTAAGGCATACGTTCAGGGGGGAAAAAAACCTAGCTGTCAGACTGCGGTGGCAAAGAGTTAAGAAAGTTTTTAAGACACAATCTGCGTCCATTGGCCGTGAATGGGTTGAACTTGAAACCTGGTTGTCTGAAAACAAAATGTTCTCAGTGTAAAAGTTTATCCGACAGTTCCTGACAAAAGAAGAGAACATACAACCAAAGCGCTGCAAAATACTTACTCTCCATTGTGCGCCAGTTCACAGATCTCAAACCACACCAGCAGGTCACAGTGGGAACACACGGGACTCGAGCTGCAACATCGCGCAGTCATTCATCAATACATTTCACCTTCATACAACAGCAACAATGTACAGCACTAGCAAGGAATGAGAAGCAAGACCACGGCCATTTGAAATTAGCTCACTTTCGTCATTATTCCTCACGCAAAACTGAGTGCAGTTTATCATTCGCCATTTTCACAGTACGGGAAATGTCAAGCATTGGAAATAACACTTTTTTAAACAAAGCACGTCTTATCCCTCATCATTCAGAATACACCAGTGTGCGAAATGTGTGACTAAAATAGTTCAAGGGTAGTGTCAGAATAGCTTAGCCCCTCTAGGCGCCAAGCTATTCTGGCACCCCCCCCCCCCCCTTTGAACTAAAGCCATTGGTCTATATCCTTATCTGTGAGTACTATAATGTAATTACTATAATGTAATTGCATATGGCAGTGTACAAATTTGAAGCTTTTAGCCTCAGTATGATATGTGTTATAATGGTCTATGCTTGTACAATACACAATTATACACCAAAAAGCAGAACTGATAGTGCTCAAACAATATATTACCGGTAGTCTATTCTATGACTGATTTCTACAAAGTGTACCCATCACACATAGTACCCAGAGCCAATGAGAGTTTACCTTGCACAATCAAAAGCAAACTAAACTTATTATTCCAACAATGATAATAAGAGAGATAAATGTATGCATGGTCCGTTAGAGTATAACATGAAATCCACACAATTAAAAGTGTCACTGTGAGGAAAAGGAAAAGATTTGTCCAAGAAAAACAGGGAAGATAAAAAGACAAAACCACCACCACATCCAAATACACTGAACGCTACATTGCGCACCATAATCCTGATGATAACACAAATAACCTCTGATAATAACACAAAATAACCTCTGATGATAACACAAATAACCATGATGATAACACAAATAACCCTGATAACACAAAATAACCTCCGATTATAACTCAAAATAACCTCTGATGATAACACAAAATAAACTCTGATGATAACACAAATAACCTCTGATGATAACACAAATAACCTCTGGTGATAACACAAAATAACCCCTGATGTCAAACATTCTAAACATTAACACATTTAACCCCAAGGCCTCATTTCCCAAAATTGGGAGGTGTCAACTAATGAATATGTATCAGTTGCTGGAGATGGGTGTACCATGATAATTCAAGGGTAGTGCCAGAATAGCTAGTGCCGACAGGCGGCAAGCTAATCTGGCACCACCCTTGAATTATCATGGTAAACCCATCTCCTGCTCCAGTGCATTGGAGCCAAATGGGACAAACACATGGTTACACAAGAAGCTACTCAGTACTGGTAGCGTCATGCCAAAGGGGGGAATTCTACATTCTTTACTTAAAGCACATATATACTCTATCATCAAAACTACAGTCAACAGCCATGCCTGCAAGAAAACAAGGCAGCTGTTCATCACATGCATATTCTGCACACATAATGTGTAATCATGCAAGTTACATTTCCAGTGTACCTGTCCCAGATTATGTGAATCGTTTCCAAGCCATTTTACGTGTAACCCCAGAAAACTTCCATATTTTGCCTATAAGTTTGTCCCATTACAGCCACATCCACGTGCTAATTTCAAATAAAATCAAAACCAATGAAATTATCAAGATCAAAATGTTATGTATCTTTTTTCTTTTTTAAATTTTACCGGTGTACTCTAATGACCTTTAAATACACCCGACACAGATCTTGAAGAATCAAATGGTATCTACAAACTCAAGTCAAGCCTCAACAACTTTGATCTATGCATAGTCCCTGTTCCTGCTGTTTTGTTTTCTAAGCGCATATTAATTTAGCTGCTATGTCATTAAAGGAAACCACTTCAGACAAGCAGGTACTATTCATTGTTGTCACCCCCTGGAGAAAGCATGCAAATTTTCCACAGAGTATAAAAAACAATGCAGTAAAATCAAACCAAACTGGTAAAAACTTCAAATGTGTGCTGATCTGTGATTTTGAACCTTATGGCTAGCTGAGCCGTTAGGTCCAAAATCATTAACCAGCAAACAAAGTCAATATGCTGTTCATTAAGATGCAAGCAGTAAGAATATTAGTTTAAAATTCCAACAACCATTTTTATATTGCAGCTACATAAAATGCAAGCAGAAAGAATGTTAGTTTGAAAATTCCACAGGCCATTCTCATGCCAGCGTCTAGCATCTCCCACACTACGATGGAGAAATATGTTCTCACCGTAACCTGTCCACTTTCGGAATCTCCAATATCAAAGATCTAAAAAAACAAGAATTTTAGATCCAGTGTATAAAGATCTAGAAAATGCAAACACACTGACTGGCAGTCTCATCAAAGATCTAAATTAAAACCACATCACACAGATGGTGTTAAGGGCATGACAAATTTATGTCTGTAAACTGTGACATATAAACTTTATAATTATAAAAACATTAAGTTGACAGTCATTATTTGTACTGGTTTTCAATAATACATCACAATAAATCAAGCTGTAATGTAACTGATAGAAATCTAGTAACTCTATCAATACAGGTCTAACAAGAAAGGCAAAGCCATTATGGCTCATGTGTATGACCTATTTACATATGTGACCTTTGTGACAATAAGGGCTGGCTTCTGCACCAGCAAAATCCATGTTTTTTCAAATGTAAGCATTTTTCACACATCTGTCACCCCCTGTACCATTTTTGGGTTCGAAGTTGTAAATAGTATTTGAGAAAAGATAAATATGTCAAAATATAGTTATTTTTTAACTATTTCCTGATCCATTGTGACCTTGACCTTTGTGAGATGTCACTGAAATTGGTATGTTTAGAAAGGTCTTGCCACAAAGTATTCTTGGGCCAAGTTTGAAGACTGTGGCTTGAATAGTCTCTGAGAAAATGCCAACGTTAAAGTTTACCACTGACGGATGATGGCGGACAGATGGACAGACGACCACCGGCCCAAAACATACTCACTCTTGCTTCGCACATGAGCCAATAAAATTTACTTATTTTGTAACCCTAACAAGGATTTTTTGACAAACTATTTGTTACCACATGTTATAATATGCTTTGATTTATCATTAACCCACCTGTGCCTTTTCATCTTTTTCCCTGTCTTGTCCCCCTCACTGGAAATCAACAAAAATGTCAACACAGGTAACTAAAGCACAACATCAATGACAGGTGTAACATAAATCACAGGTGCAACATAGATGACAGGTGCAGAGAATGTTGCAAGTTCACAAGACAAGCATCAGTGAATATCATACATGTGTCAGCAGACCACTTCACCCGATCATAGGGGGTTCACCGACACTTTGTGCTCACAAACAAAACAGCAAAGAAATATAAACACAAAATACTGGTGGTCTCACCAAAAATTCTGACTACAGTATGGGCCAAAGTGGACTGATTCAAATCTCAGACAGCTACATTTCCGCCTTCAGCTTCACACAGAACTCAATCTTTCAGAAAACCAGTTTGTGCCAACAGCAAGAAACACACACTCTCACGAACCCCATCAGCAATTAACCCTTATCATTCTGAATACGCCAGTGTGTTAAATAAGTCTGACCAAAATAGTTCAAGGGTAGTGCCAGAATAGCTTGGCGCCTCGAGGCGCCAAGCTATTCTGGCACCACCCTTGAACTAAAGCCATTGGTTTATATCCTTATCTGTAAGTACTATAATGTAGCTTGCATATAGCGATGTACAAATTTGAAGCTTTTAGCCTCAGTATGATGTGGGTTAATGTTTTGTGCTGACATGGGCTGGCCACAATTACATCTGATAACTCTACAACTGAAGACATGATGTCCATTTTCTGACACACAAGTATGAAATACCATTTGTCCCTATGCAATAGTTGGGCACAGGTAGCCTGCAGATATTTTTTCAGGTATTTCAGTTTTCTGGACCGTCACCCAGATTTTCTGTTGAGACTACAAGTATTTTATGGTGCACAAACAAGAAGAACAGAACATGTTAGATAGTCTGAAAGACACTGGCATCGAGCTGTGGGATATTAACCCCCTGGTGCATGCAGCCACAAGTACTGTAAACAGTGTGTGTGGTACTGTAAACAGTGTGTGTGTGGTACTGCAAACAGTGTGTGGCACTGTAAACAGTGTGTGTGGTACTGTAAATAGTGTGTGTGGTACTATAGTGTGTGTGGTACTGCAAACAGTGTGTGTGGTACTGCAGTGTGTGTGATACTGTAAACAGTGTGTGGTACTGTAAACAGTGTGTGTGGTACTATGGTGTGTGTGGTACTGCAAACAGTGTGCATGGTACTGCAAACAGCGTGTGTGGTACTGTAAACAGTGTGCGTGGTACTGTAAACAGTGTGTGTGGTACTATGGTGTGTGTGGTACTGCAAACAGTGTGCGTGTTACTGCAAACAGTGTGTGGTACTGTAAACAGTGTGCGTGGTACTGTAAACAGTGTGTGTGGTACTGTAAAAAGTGTGTGTGGTACTGTAAACAGGGTGTGTGGTACTGTAAACAGTTCTGGTGGTTGCATGCACGAGAGGGTTGACCAGCTGACATAATGACAACACTAATCATACCTGTTCTCCAAAGCCGCGTAAAATGAACAATTTAGGAAAAGCAGTGAGAAAGCCTACGTGAGAAAAACACAGAACATACGGAGGAGCGGTGATGAGTCCATATTTGGGTGAGGGCACTGGCTTGGACACGGGCAGAGTGGAGGGGAAACTGCGACGTGGTGGTGGACGCACGCTGAAAAACAAACACCAGACATTTCTTCATGTGTATTAAATGATGGGGATGTGGTTGTCTCCCTCGATCAGTGTTGTAGTAAATGGAAGGAGACAAACAGTGTACCCCTGTCTTTGTTGCAAGCTGGCAATCTGGTATAAGAAATGAGTAAACAGGTTTGACCATTTGTATCAATGATGACAATGACTTACACAACGTTTTTCGGTGTCTATAGACACACAAAGCATGCGTCTACAGAAAACCTCCAAAAGTTGTAAAAGTAATTCGGAGTGATTGAGGGCTGATGAGATGCCTGACCACCAGTGCTGTCCAACAATCAAGGCTACCAGTAAAACGTTCCTGCCACTGTGACATCTGCACGGTTGTCAACACTGCTGTAAACCTTCGAGACTGGGACCAGCTGCAAGAGTGGGCATAGTCCTGCGGCAGCCACTAGGCGAGCTGCTCCGCAACAGCGGAGCAGCTTGCCTAGTGGCTGGTGCAGAACTAAGCTCGCTCACGAAACTGACCCCTGGACAATAGAAAACTACTTACTACGAGGCCTCGCGAGCCTGTTCGTGCAGAGGATGTTGCTGGTAGTGACCGAGAACCTCAAACACCAGGGGCTGGGTCTTGATGTAGTCCACAAACGACTTGGTCACCGTCACAGTGAACTGTAACCACAAGAAACACTGGTAAGTTCTACGGGAAAAAAAGCACCCTCAACTCAGGTACAGCTGAAGCCAATCTCATTCAGCAAGAGACATCGATCCACATGAGCATGTGCGATGCACAGGCTCAAGTGGATCCATGTCTCTTGCAGATGGGAGGGACTGAATGAACTTTATTTGACTAGTGTATACTCACATTCTGGACATGGTAGAATCCCAAGGGAGGCCCCTTGCCTGTGTTTTTCAGGGGCTCTGTGGAAAACGCCTCATCATGACGGTGCAGGAAGCTGTGAAACGCAAATTTCATGCTTTAAACTACGGTCGACTTCACTTTTGACAAAATCAAACGCAACAAAAGTCAAATATAAATATGTTGGCCTGCAGGTCTTAATCGCACTTTTTCTGCCACTGCCTACAAAAATGTTGGATGTAACGACAAAACATTCCGAGTCCTGCAGCTTTCAATATACAGTACGCTTTGCTCATAAGAAGGTTGTACATATATATATATATATATATCGAAAGTCAGATATGACAAGAATCATCATCAGCACTTTTTATGTCTTTTTACACTTAGTTAATATCATAAAGATACCTCAAAGATCCTGAATACACTTCTCTGTGAAAACTGCTCGGTTTAAAATAAGCATTTTGTTCCAGCAGTGAAAAAGGGTTAACGCACTTGAACTGGCAGAAGATGTCTGCGTATTCCGGGGAGATGCAGGAGGCCTGAAGCACGGTCACGCGGAACTGGAACTGCTGGCCCAGCTGGAGGTGCTCTGGCAGTTCCTTGACGTTCATCTCTGGACAGTAGTCTTCTTCCTTGCCCCCCTCCATGCCTCCCTCTGGCAAATGCGAACAAAATTTAACTAATTATGCATGCAGCCACTGATACTGACCCTTTGGCTGATCATAGCGCTTCTTGTCGAGGTGATTCCTGGAGGAATCACCTCGACAAAACGCGCTACAGACAGCCAAAAGGCTATCTGCTTAATTGTTAACACCTTTAAACCAATCAGCCCTGACACACTACAGCAGGAGATGGGTCGTCCATGATAATTCAAGGGTAGTGCCAGATTAGCTAGGAGCCTGTCGGCGCCAAGCTAATCTGGCACTGCCCTTGAATTATCATGGTCGATCCATCTCCTGCAACAGGTGCATAGTCGCTAGATGACGCCTCCAAATTTGGGAAATACATGCGCCAGGCTGAATGAGTCAAGCATAAAGATGCAGGCGATGTCAACAGAACCGACAACTGTTTGCAGAAGGGGGGAAAGAAAATAACCAAGAACAGAGGAAACATGCTTTGAAATAACAAGCTGACTAATCTTCGGGTAAAAAGGATTTTATACAACTCACCTCCTTTTCACACATATGTGATACTACCCTATCTCAATTCACATGTGTAATAAAGGCATGCCATCTCCGCCACACCAGCTGATCACTTTGTGATAAAACCACATGACAGTGAGGCAAGACGGAGATGGATGCTGTCTGTAAACATTACAGCAACAGTTCATGTCACTGAGTTTTCCTCTCAATCAGGCCACGGATCAATGAGAGTTGTTGCAATTTTGAACCAAAAAAAGAACATTAAAAAAACAACGTCAAACTGGAACTTAAATCTGAGGAATATTTGTTGTATAAAATAAATTAAATTATGATTGACATTCCCATTATGCAAAAGAAATCGCTCGTGCTCTGCGAGGCAAATAAAATGCTCATCAAAACTTGTATTTTATCGGTCGAACTGAGCACTTGTAATTTATTTTGCGCAATAGGAGGTCAGGCATAATTCAATCTCTATTTACCTGAGGCCATTGTATTGTTTTCTGGTCCTTGACCTTGTCCTTCTACAATCCTGAGTTCCTCGCGTGACGACACGGTGTCCTGTGGGGGCGTCACTTTGCGGAAGTAATCCTCATCCTTGAAGGTGATCTTGGCATTGCCCGATTGCTTGATGCCGGTGGGGAAGTCTGTGCTTTCATCTTTTTCTGAAATCAAACCCGAAAAGGTGACTGCCAAGCGTGTAAATTGCAGAAAAGAACCTGACACAAAATAACAAATAACAGTTGTATCTGTCTTTTATAAATGTGCTTCTCCCATATCATACTAAGGCTACAAGCTTCAAATTGTACACTGCCATACGCAAGCTACACTAAAATACTACGGATAAGGATATAGACCAATGGCTTTAGTTCAAGGTTGGTGCCAGAATAGCTTGGCACCTAGAGGCGCCAAGCTATTTTGGCACTACCCTTGAAAAATTTTAGTCAAACTTATTTCACACACTGTGCATTCCGAATTATAAGGGTTAATGCTTTGATGGATTCTTCTCTGCAATTTTTTCCTGTATTTCAAAACGCAGAGTGTATGTCATTACTTTTACACATCACACACTAAGAGTTTAGGCTGAAATTTAAAAATTTATATAGATGAACAATGCTAGCTCAAGGGTACTGCCAGAACACCTTGGCACCTGGGGGCTTAGCCCATAAACGTGACTGCCAAGCACGTACAATGCATAGAAAGTCCCGACGAAGCAGGAACATGCTCAGAAAAGACAATCACAACAAATTACAATCTGAAAACCTAAAAGAAGATATAGCTCAACCATAACAATTTGAAAGTAGTGCTGTTAGCTATGCAAACTACCCAAAGTCTATATCACGGATGATCCATCTCTAACAGTACAGTTATCATAAAGTAGTGCTGTTAGCTATGCAAACTACCCCAAGTCTATATCACGGATGATCCATCTCTAACAGTAACGTTTTCATAAATGTTTTCTAAAGTTGACAAAGTCTTCTTTTTCACAACGTTAACACTTCGCTTTACTAATGTTGGGAGAATCTGACACCAGCAAAGCTTGTGTCAGATTCTCCCAACATTAGTAGGCAAAGTCTCAATGACTTATGAAGGGGAGTCTGCACTGCACATCATCACAGGGTAGTGCCTTAACAGGTGTGCATAATATATTTTTTACATACCTGTGATGGCCTGTACAGCCACCCTCAGGTAACCCTTGACGTCACCCTTGTCACTGACGATGGCCACGCGGTGCACCAGAGGTACAGGGTAGTACAGGTTGCTCAGGTACACAAACGCTCTGCACACATGGAAAACTAGTTTACTGATAGTGTAGCTGATGAATGGTGACGACACGTATTGGCCAAGATGCCATGCTATGCAGATTCATTCAGCCAGACTAAGTAGGCAATTTGAATTGCAGTTGTGGTCAGTCTTAGCTGTTTTGCTGCAAATCATATAAACAAAATGCAGCAACGTCTGCAGTGCATGCATTTCATTATCAGCGATTTAATTAAAACAGTACGTTTCTGTCAAAATTGCTGCGGAAACTGCTGAACAGACTTTGTGATGCTCTACTTCAGCACACTACCTGCTGAATTTTCTTGCCTATCAAGCTGATATTTTACGAAACCACAACACAATATTGAAATATACAAAATATTCGCTTTTAACCCTTTGTGCATACAGTCACTAGTACTGTAAGCACAAGAGGGTCAAATTTTGTACTGCAAAAGTGCATGCTGATCTATTAGAGCAAACCATACCTGCCGACAAGCCTGAACCAAGGGAAGCGATCATAGAAGGGATCTCCACCCGTCATGGTGTCGATCTGGGGTTCAGGAGAAGTGGGGGACAACTCTGCCTCGTTGTGGTACATCTCCCGCATCAGCTCCAGGCGCTGTCTGCAATCAGGAAAAAATTTCAAATAAAAATAAAAGCAAAAATGCATTATCTTAAAAAAAAAACAGACTCAGTGTCTGTGAAAACAATTTAATTAACCCCTTCACTGCTAAATACAAGAGGCATAGATTCTCATGAGCCCCCGCAGATGTGGGGGCTCATGAAAATCTATGCCTCTTGTTGGCCTTTTTAATATCTGTGTGCTTCACGCATACTGAATCTGTGAAGTTTTCAGGCACTAGGATAAAAGTTAAAGTGACTACAACTGTACATATGATGCCAAAATACATGTAGCCTTCAAAAGGTTAACACAATGGTTAATAGGACACAGAGTATCACTACTGACTAAATACAAATTCTTGTGCCGTGATTTTACAGTACTTTCAGATTAAGTTTACACTCACAACACCAAATACATATCTACATCTAGCGATGGAATGAACTATGACGCCAATCTACCAGATCATGAAATTAATTAAATTAAAGTGGGTCAAATCTGCATGTGTTTGACAAAATCAGTGAATTACATGTAAGAACCCAGACAAACATGCGACGCCACCTTTGTCTGGGCTTTAACACATTGTGCCCCAGCGCCAAAATCACCCAATTTTGAAATTGCCCTCTGAAGGACTGTATCACAATTCTTGAGACAGATCGAACATGCCAGTTCAAGGGTGGTGCCAGAATAGCTTGGCGCCTATGGCACCAAGCTATTCTGGCACCACCCTTTAACTGGCATGTTCGATCCATGTTTTGCCGTGGTGTGTCCAGGGCTGAATGAGTTAATCCGCTGTCTGCATCAAACACACGTGTAGCCTACTTCTGATTTCCTAACAATCTCTAGTACAATTAGACAAATCGTGGTTAAAACACACAATAGTAAGCAATATAACCTGCTTCTACACGCAAAACAATCTACCACAAAAGTAAACAAATGGACACAGAAAGAAAATTTGAAATCGCAAACAAAAACAAAACTAAAAATGTTATAAAAATGAGCACAAAAAAAAAAAAAAATCGGCTACAAATATTTTAAAATCATTTAAACAAGGTCATTAAAATATGAGTGCAGAATATACAACAAACTACAGTTACATAATCAACTGAGAGCACACACGTAAACACAAGTCGACTTGCTGAAACAAGACAAAATATGACAGAAGTGAACAAAAAAGGAAACGTGTTGAAACTACACAAACAAAATAGTAAAAGAAAATGCTGATGAAAAAAAGTTCGACACATGAACAATTAATATTTATGCATAAAATATTACAGCCAAAAAGTAAAACAAAATATTTTGATGCAGATTTTAACAGATCATGAATGTGGATCATGAATCGCAAAAGGCCTCCAAAAAAGACAAATTCTTGTACATGTGCACTCCAAATACTAACACACCGAGGACAGAAACAGCATATTTAAACAACTCTGAATACCCGGACAACAAAATTCAAGCAGATGCATACACAGAGAGCAGATTTAATGGATTTTTCGACCACCATCCTGACTGGCTAAAGTCTCCACAAAACAAAACATCTGACTCCAAAATTATAACACAGTGAAAACAAAAGCCATCAGCACACTGAAAATACAGTTAAAGCTGAATGCATGAACCGTGAACAGATCAGACAGATCCCAGCATGGACAGCAACAGATCTCCGAAAAAAGAAATCAATATGCTGACCATGAAATTCAAGCAGGACAACAACAAAAACAACAGTGAGCAGATCTGAGGGTTGTTCATCTGCACAACTGGATGACAAGTCTGCAAAACTGGATGGCGAAGGTCTTCTAAAAGGAAATCAACTTATACAATTTCACTCAAAAATAAAACACCACGAAAGTCAACAGTTCTTCAAACACCAACAGCAGAATCCAAATGGACACATAACAAGTGGGCAGATCTGATGCATTATTCCTTTGCTGATCTGGACGGCAGAATTCTCGGCCAAATGGAAATGCACAAAAATATAACACAGAAATAAAATAGCTACGAATACACCAACGATGAAAAAAGGTTTCAAACTCCACACACAAAAACAGTGAGCAGATTTGACGGACAGTTTGTCCGCTAACCTGGATGGCAGGAGGTTTCTAAAATTAAAGACGTTTTGCTGGCCGCAAGCGGACAGGCAGTGAAAAATGTTCTGCTTGGCTTCTGGTGTGTCCGGGGACAGGTCTTCATTGTATACTGAGCGCATGAGTTCCAAACGATGTCTAACAGGGCCGAGCAGCACGGGACAAAAACAGCAACATTCAATTGCAGGAGAAGAGGTAGATGTAAATGTGACTCAGCCCTACCAGCAAGAGGCATAGATTCTCATGAGCCCCTGCAAATGCAGGGGCTCATGATGATCTATGAGTATTGCAAATGGTAGAGTCTAGGAAAGGGTTTGTAAAATTACCATTAAGCTCTATCTAAAGAACCAAGGATACACTTCAATTCAGATTTGTACAAAAACTTCACAATAACATACTGTTAGTGTTAGGAGACTTATTGTGGTGAAGAAACGACATATCACTACAAACTATAAGATTTATTGTGTCTAAATCCCACCACGAACATAAAACCCAATTCTGAACTGACAATGACAACTTGTTAACAGAATAAGGCTCAGAATGTAGTAAAGAAAACAAGAGCAGATTAAAGTATTCAAGAAAACCACCATCAGTTTTAAATGTTGCCTCAGCAAGTTTATTTTTGTTAAAAAAGAAAACAACCAACCACACAAAATATGAGCTACTGCTGTAGACAAACACATAAATTTGCATTAATTTGCAACAATTTGCATAAATTTGGATGCTGCAGTTTGCTATGAGTGCAGGACATACAGTTACAAACAAGAGAAGCTTACTCTCCCTTATCAACAATAACATGCATGAACGTAAGTCGACAAAACCCAACTGCGTTGAATAATGCATTTCATACCGCAATATCTAATTCCCAGTGGCAAATGACCTTTCAACTTTCAGCCCAGTAGACAAAGATTGGAACTCATGCTTAGACTAAAATGTGTTTTTTGTCAAAAAAACACTTGCATGGGGGTAAAAGTCAAAGAAAAATGGAACGCACAAAGTAGCGACAGCAAGACAGCAGTCCTTGGACACTACATAAAGAGTGGGCACGTTAAAATTTCATTCAGTTACATAATGTGCAACCCAAAAAATCAAAAGGGGCATAAGTTCCAAACTTTGCCCATCCAGAGTGGCGTGAGGTGAGGGATTCGAGGAAAAGAAAAGATACAGAGAAAGGCCAAGACAAAAACAAACAACACTGAAGCATTCAAAGTCAAAATAAACAGTCAACTACACTATATATGACTGAAAGGATTGTATGGTCCTCCTAAGCGAAACTGTTTTCTTCCAATGTATAAGAAAGACTGATCTGGGCATTTCATGTCTGATGATGTATTATGAAGACTGATCTGGGCATTTCATGTCTGATGATGTATTATGAAGACTGATCTGAGCATTTCATGTCTGATGATGTACGATGATGAAAGATTGATCAGGGCATTTCATGTCTGATAAAAGTATGATGATTAAACACTGATCTGGCTCCCAATGCATAAAGACAGACTAAAAGAAACAGCCTGGTCTAATTAAGAAGTTACGGCCTACCACTAAAAGTAAGCCAGGGCCTAGATGCACAACACGCTTCAAAATTAAACTGTTTTAAGCCTAACAATGTTTTAGCTAAAAGAGGTTGTGAAACAGTCTAAAATTGTTGCACAACATGTTTCTCAAAAACATCACACCTCTTCTGCGGCTCTACGTCACCGATTAATAAATAGACGGAGAGGGGATTTCCTGGAGAGTTCATGCCACAATAAAGCATTCCTATCATAAGTAGGACAAAATTGGAGAAAGTTGTTTTCTCTGGTCTTGAAACAAAGTCTAGTGTCCATGATGAAGAAAATATGGACTGTACATGTGTTCTTGCACTGAGGAATTGATTTTGATGTCTTCCTTAACCCATTTAGCCCCGGGACCCAGCAGCAGATGGATTGATCATGATGATAATTCAAGGGTAGTGGCAGATGAGCTTGGCGCCTGACGGCGCCAAGCTCATCTGCCACTACCCTTGAATTATCATGATCAATCCATCTCCTGCAACCGGTTCATAGTCATTCAGTAACACTTTCAAAATTTGGGAAAAGCACCCTGTGGGGCTACAAGGGTTACAAAATACTTAAGAAGAAATAAGCTAGTCAGTCATTCTGAAGAAGATCAATCAAACCAGCAGATAAATGACATGCTTACAAGCGTCACATAATGACGTCATTATTCGCATGATGTCATGTACACAATGATGGGCTTGTGCTGTAGGTTGTGCAGGTCAGGCATGTCACAAATAACACTGTCGTCATGCATCATGGCATCACCTTAATAATAATAATAATAATAATAATACATGGTATTTATATGGCGCATTTCTCATATTTATACTATAACTCAATGCGCAGGTGAAAACCACGCACGCACGCACGCACGCACACACACAGAGTCTGCAGGGGGGGGGGGGGGGGGGTGTACAGAAATACCGTAGAGATTACAAGAAAGTCTGCGAGAAAAAGTAAGTTTTTAACTTTGCTTTGAACTGTGTAAGGGTGGAGGCATTTCTCAGCTCAGTCAGTAAGGAATTCCAAATCCCAAGTACATCTGAAAGAGCGTTCACCGGCAGATTTGAGATGGAACTTTGAGAAGTTTCTCTCCCGATGAACACAGTGAGTGAGAGGGCTGGTAAGTAATTAGACTGGAGGAAAGGTATGACGGAAGACTGCCATTAAAGTGGCGGTATACAAGGGTTGGTATCTTAAACTTTATGTGGGATTGGATTGGAAGCCAGTCAAGGTCTTTCAGTATAAGGGTTATGTGGTCTGGTTTTCGCCTGCACTTCACAAGCCTTGGGGTATTATTTTTAACTCGCTGAAGGCGGTTAATCTGCTCAGATGGAAGACCAAAAAGCTGAGAATTGCAGTAGTCAAGACAGCACATGACTAAAGTATTCACTAACTTTGCAGTGGCGGATTCAGAAAGACTGTGTCAGACAGAGGCCATGCGTCTCTGGGAGAATGAAGCACCATGACAGATTTCACCGACGTGATCCTGCATACTCAAAGTCTTATCGAGCTTGACACCAAGATATTTGACCGAAGACTGAAATGGAATATATCAGTATCATCTATGCGTAAAGACTCAGTGTGAATTTGTTGAAGCTGAGATGCTGAGCCAACGGGCAGTAACTTTTTTCTGGGTAACTTTTCTAGACATGGGGACGTAGTTTAGTGGATAAGACACTGCGCTGGCAGTCGTAAGATCCCGGGTTTGAATCCCCTGGTGGGCAGGAATGGGATGTGGACTTTTCCTCATTCCCATGGAGTCAAATTTACATATCTCGGTTTACGGTTGCCTGTCTCGCCTTCGTGTGCACAGCACGCATAATCATCCAGTGCGCACGTTAAAAATCCCATTGCCACTAATCGAAAAGAGAAGGCCCGGTAGGACCGGTGAAATGGAAACAGAAATATTTCACATGCACCAAAATTTAATAGCTGGGTGGAGGTTTGCACATAAAGTAGCGCTTAACTAGCAGCAGGCTTTCAAAGCTCCAGCTTCCATCCCTATGGCGGTGCCTTGAGCATCTTTAATTAGATGGATATGTGCGCCTTGGAGATACCGTACCATACCATACCATACCATGGTTTTAACATAAGTTTGTTAATGTCCATCCATGTTGTGACATCGTCAACACAAGACGATGCCAGTTTCAACAGACTGAAATTCCCCAGCCTTGCGCTGGGACCATACGGCGTTGAGGCGCGTCCCCTGGGTGGTGGATAGGGGGTCCCTTGTTAGAGGGGTGCACCGAATGAAATAAGGTGCCGTGAACCAACATGGTCTAAGGGAAGGTGACCCCGACAGAAAACCCCTGGTCCTCCTAGTAAGGGGGTTGGGCGTGGGGGTAGCTTCCCCACCCTGCAAAAAAGGAAATAGCTACAAAAACGCCGACGAAAAGACTAACAGTAATTCCTTTCCTGGAGGAGGAAGGTTCTTCTACTAGAAGACTTATGACGTCCTGTGGTGAAAGCCGGAAGTCTTCGGAAGCCACAGGACCGAGCCGCCTCTCTCTATCCAGGGATACAACCATGGGCACATGGAACGTCAAGACCATGTACCAGAGCGGCAAGGCCGCCCAGATAGCAGCGGAAATGCAAAAGTACAACCTTTCCCTGCTAGGCATCAGTGAAGCCAGATGGACGCAGTCTGGCCAGAAAAGGCTGTTAAGTGGGGAGATGGTTCTGTATTCAGGTCATGAAGAGGAGAATGCCCCCATACAGAAGGAGTAGCACTCATGCTGTCACCAGTGGCACAGGGAGCGCTGATGGGCTGGGAACCTCTTGGGCCAAGAATTATAACAGCAGCCTTTAGAACCAAGAAAAAGCTCAAGCTGAACGTCATCCAGTGTTATGCGCCCACCAATGACAGTGACGAGGAAGAGAAACAAGAGTTCTACGACCGACTCCAGAGTGCTGTGGACAAATGTGCGGAGCGAGACATCACCATCGTCATGGGCGATTTTAATGCCAAAATAGGGGAGGACAACACCGGATACGAAGAGGTGATGGGGAGACAGGGACTAGGCTCGGAGATGAGTGAGAACGGGGAGAGGTTTGTAGACTTTTGTGCTCTAAACCGACTTGTCATTGGAGGCAGCATCTTCCCACACAGAAGAATACACAAAGCAACTTGGGTCTCACCTGACCATACAACAGAGAACCAAATAGACCATATCTGCATTAGCAAGAAATTTAGAAGATCCCTTCAAGATGTTCGAGTGAGGAGGGGAGCAGATGTCGCCTCAGACCACCATCTGCTTACCTTAAGAATGAAGCTCAAGCTAAAGAAAAGCCGCACAGAGACGACAAGAAGACAGCGCTATAATGTAGGCCTCCTGAGAGAAACTGGAGTTAGAGAAGAGTTCAAACTGGTGCTGTCCAACCGGTTTCAAGCGCTACAGGAGCTAGTAAATGAAGAGGAGGCGGTCACCACAGAGCAGCAGTGGAAGGCAGTTAGAGAGGCGCTGAACTCAACCTGCAAAGACACTGTAGGGTTCAGGAAACACCACCACAAGGACTGGCTGTCGGCACAGACCTTGAAGAAGATAGAAGCGAGGAAGCAGAAGAAAGCAGCGGTCAACAACAGTCGCACGAGAGCAGCCAAAGTAAGGGCACACGGGGAATACTCGGAAGCCAACCGCGAGGTGAAGAGGAGTATCAGGGCAGACAAGAGGGCCTACACAGACAGCCTGGCAGCAGAGGCAGAAAAGGCAGCAGGCAGCGGCAACATGAAACAGCTCTACAACATTACCAGAAGATTGTCGGGTAAGTATGGCCATACAGAAAGACCAGTAAAAGACAAAGAAGGCAAGCCTATTGCAGACAGAGCAGACCAACTCGACAGATGGGCCGAGTATTTTGAAGAGTTACTGAACAGACCTAGCCCACCCGACCCCCCCGACATCCAGCCGGCAGAGACCGACCAACCCATCAGCTGTGACAGACCCAGCCGGGAAGAGATCAGAAAAGCAGTGGCATTTTTGAAGAATGGCAAAGCAGCAGGGCCAGATGGCATCCCAGCGGAGTCTCTGAAAGCAGACCTAGAGACAACAGTTGAGATGCTGTACCCACTGTTTGGAAAGATCTGGGAAGAGGAGGTGATGCCAGCTGACTGGAAGGAGGGGTACCTAATCAAGCTTCCCAAGAAAGGCGACCTCAGCAAGTGTTCCAACAACAGAGGAATCACCTTGCTGTCAGTACCAGGAAAGGTCTTCAACAGGATCATCCTAGAGAGAATGAAGAGCTCCGTTGACCCCCAGCTGAGAGACCAGCAAGCAGGATTCAGGAAGAACCGATCATGTACAGACCAGATCGCCACTCTCCGCATCATCGTGGAACAGTCTCTGGAGTGGAGCTCCCCGCTGTACGTCAACTTTGTGGATTATGAGAAAGCATTTGACAGCGTGGACCGAGAGACTCTGTGGAAACTCCTACAACACTACGGTGTACCCACAAAGCTCGTCCGCCTGATCAAGAGCAGCTATGATGGCATGACATGTCGCGTGATCCACGAAGGGCAGTTCACCAGAGAGCTCCAGGTCAGAACTGGTGTCAGGCAGGGGTGTCTGCTGTCTCCATTCCTCTTCCTACTGGCCATAGACTGGGTCATGAAGATGACCACAGAGCACAGACGAAGTGGAATACAGTGGACACTGTGGACACAGCTTGACGACCTCGATTTTGCAGACGACTTGGCATTACTGTCCCACACTCATCAACAAATGCAGGACAAGACCACGAGGCTTGCTGACATCTCGTCCCAAGTGGGCCTCACCATTCACAAACAGAAAACAAAGACAATGAGGTTGAACGCAACCAGGGAAGAACCAGTCTTGCTTGCTGGCACCCCGTTGGAGGAGGTGGAGTCCTTCACCTATCTCGGGAGCATCATAGACAAAAAAGGCGGCACTGATGCAGATGTCAGAGCACGAATCGGTAAAGCCAGAGCAGCCTTTCTCCAGTTGAAAAAAGTGTGGAGTTCCAGAGAGCTGTCACAACACACCAAAGTCCGGATTTTCAACTCCAATGTAAAAGCAGTTCTCCTATATGGAGCAGAGACATGGAGATTGACAAAAACCACAGTCAACAGAGTACAGACCTTCATGAACAGTTGCCTTAGAAGAATTTTGAAAATCCACTGGCCAGAGAAGATCAGCAACGTCAGACTCTGGGAGAGAACAGAGCAGATAACAGCAGAGAATGAAATTGGGCGAAGAAGATGGGGATGGATCGGTCACAGTCTGAGAAAGCCAGCTTCCAGTATCACTAGGCAGGCATTGTCATGGAACCCCCAGGGAAAGAGGAAAAGAGGTAGGCCGAGAAACTCCTGGCGTCGAGACCTCCAAGCAGACATCAAGAGACTGGGAACCACCTGGAGTAGAATCGAAGGAGAAGCACAGGACAGGAGTTGCTGGAGGTCTCTCGTCGACGGCCTATACCCGGGTAGGGGTGACAGGCGTAAGTAAGTAAGTAAGTAAGAAATTCCCCAGGTGGACTACTCTGAGAGATTTCAGTGTCATCGGCATATTTATGATAAGAACACTGACGGCTGGAAATAACATCTGACAGCGGTTGTGAATACAATGTAAACAATGCAGGGCCTTAGACAGAGCCCTGAGGCACATTTTACTTTGAGCTACATGTGCCAATATTTGTTATGCTGGAGTTGGACTCCCTTCTCACGGCAAGCCAACTCATTTACACGCTTTGACCTCTAATCTCGCCAACATTCAACATATCAGCCCTTCTGAATCTAAAACACTGGACCAGTTTAGTTCATCATTCCATGCTGATGTTGTCCATTGCCATGCAGCTGATACACAGCCCCCACCATATTTAGATGACGTTTAGCACATTTTGAGCAACTCCAAGCACTTCTAAACTTAGGAGAGAAAATCTTTCCTAAAATGCTTTTAAAATGTACGTCAACCACATCCTGCCTACACAAACAACTTATAGTTAAAAAATGTACATTTTCACTTTAAACACAATCTTAACCCTTTAGCCCCAGGACCCTGCAGCAGGTGATGGATTGATCATGATAATTCAAGGCAGTGCCAGATGAGCTTGGCGCCTGTCTGCGCCAAGCTCATCTGGCACTACCCTTAAATTATCATTATCAATCCATCTCCTACAACTGGTACACAGTCCAAAATGTGAGAAATGGGACCTTGGGGCTAGACGGGTTAGAGTTAGAAGTGTGTTTTGCACTCAGGCCCAGGCTGACACCCTCACTTGCTATCATGCAATGGAAACCTTGGACATTGCAGGTGCGATAATGAGGATAACAAATTCAACAAAGTCTAGGTGAGTGAACCGTGAGCAAAAGAGACCTGGGGTGAAAATGACCGAAAGAAACGAAATGACATCTGCAAAAGGCGGACACAAACTATTTTGCGACGATCTTTTCCTAGTGGAACTGGTTTGCCACTGGGGTGAGAGACAGAGTTGGATAGTGCATGCATGTTAACCCCCTTGGGCCTGCAATCACCAGTACTGTTTACAGTACATCACACACTGTTGACAGTACTGGTGGCTGAATGCACAAAAGGGTTAACAGTTAGTTTACTTACATATCACTACAGTCTGCACAACTGTACATATCACTACAGTCTGCACAACTGTACATATCACTACAGTCTGCACAACTGTACATATCACTACAGTCTGCACAACTGCTACACACAATTGTTGAGTTACCTGAGTTTTTCCAGTGACCAGTAGTGGGTGGCTCCGTTCTTTGTATCCTGCACTTCTACGGCCACCACCGTGCGAGGGAAGGGACGCGGTTCCTCACCTCGATCACGAGCAGCGTCAGACGGCAGGAGCTCGGGAGGAAGGGGAGAGTATAGTGTGTCCGTCAGCAGCACAAACTGGAACTGAACCTGTAACAAAGGAAAACCAACTAACTGACTCATCGTGATTAGCTGACTATCACTGTAGCATCAAAGTTCGCCTTCTATTACTTTCATTTTTGCTGAAGGCTTTCACCAGCCATCTACCCTCCCCAGCCCCATCCCACCGCTTCTGTGCATGCAGGTCCTGGTAATGTATACTGTAATAATAATAATAAAGAGCATTTATAGCACACTGAATCCCCAGGAGCAGTGGGCTCTAAGCGCGTTACAAAAAATGTAAGTAGGCAGAATCTCACACTACCTTTAAACGAATTGAATCTACGCACATATATACGAACACACATAAGAAAACCATCCCCAAGTTACTGAGCATTTTGATGATGCTGATGCACCACCACGATGGTGCTACACGTTCAACAAAGGAAAGACCTAAGATCACGGCCACCACGATGGTGCTAAACAGTCACTGTACCCATGGCTGCATACAAGAATGTGATTTTCAAGTAACTTGCACCTACTAGGAAATTCCCCACAGCTGCTCGTGATACGCTCACCTGTGCACAAGATCATTATCCTGACCAGGTGGTAAGATGGGACTGGATTTGTGGGAAAATGTCTCTGATCTTTTCTCATGACAAAAATCTCGAAAAGATGCCGACATTAAAGTTATTAACTCACTCAGCACCACGGCCGCATTTCCCAAATTCTGGCGGTGTCATCCAACGACTATGCACCAGTTGCAGGAGATGGATCGACCATGACAATTCAAGGGCAGTGCCAGATTAGCTTGGCGCCGACAGGCGCCAAGGTAATCTGGCACTACCCTTGAATTATCATGGTCGACCCATCTCCTGCTGTAGTGCGTCAAAGCTGAATGGGTTAATTATAACAGATAACAGATGCGCCTAACCCTTTGCCTGTCCACAGCGATGTCTGGTTAACAGACAGACAGCCAAGAGATGACTGATATGATCACAAATATTCATTTTTCTTTAAAAGGTATTTTTTCGAAAAATACTTACCGATGACATGACTACCAGGAGTGTCCACTCCTTGCTCAATTCTAGCCTAAGAACCCGTTGTGTAAACACAACCCGGGAGGCACTCGGGGAACCCCCAGAGGGACCGAGAGTTGTCTCCCGCTCCTACCCACCAGCCCTATTCACCTGTGAACTCCAGTCACGAAATTAGGCTCACCAGCGGCAAGCGGGGCAGGTGGGAGGGTCCTTCGAGTCATGTCATCGGTAAGTATTTTTCGAAAAAATACCTTTTAAAGAAAAATGAATTTGTTTCTTCAAAAACATTACCGATGACATGACTACCAGGAGAATGCCGAACAGGAGGAGGGTGCCGCACCCCCAGATGGTTTTCTCTAGGCTCATGGCCCCCTCCTCTCTTCCGACACTCTGCCCTCCCTAATAGGTGCATACCTACGGCGCCTGTGGCGCCGGGAGGGAGTGTTGTGCCGCCGTGACGTCCCCCACCAAGGCGAGGTTGTCTCGCTGCCCTGCCAGATCCCGTAGATAGAAGCGGGCGAAAGTAGATTCTGATCGCCAGCCCACCGCAGCCACGATGTCCTTGACAGCGCAGTTCCTGTCGAAGGCTACGCTCGTGGCCATGGCCCGTACTTCGTGCGCCCGAATCTTTAGGCTCTTCGCTCCCTGAGGGGAGAGATCGACATATGCTGAGCGAATCACCCAGCGAAGCCAGGAAGAGACTGTCTGTGCCGTAATGTCGTTTCTTCCTGTTTTTAAAGGAAGGAAGAGGCGAGAGCGTCCCCTCCGGACGGCTCTGGTTCGTCGCAAGTACACTCTGAGGGCTCGTACAGGATCTTGTTGCCTGGTCTCACTGGGGAAGTCTTTCCCGCGTAACGGTCGTAAGGTGATAACCTGTGGCGCCGTCAGTGGAGACCTAGTCTTGGCAATGAAGGCAGGGTCGGTCACCAGTTGGACCGAGTGGTCAGCTCGAAATTGCAGGCATGTAGGCCGGACTGATAGAGCGTGTATCTCACTTACTCGTGCCGCGGTGGCAAGCGCCAGCAGGAAGCAGGTCTTCCGCGTCACATCCGCAAGCCTGGCCAACGGTAGTGGTTCGAAACGTGGTGAGTTTAGCCAGGTAAGAACCCATGGTAAATCCCAGCGGGGAAGAAGAGAGCGAGAGGCAGGCCTTTGTAGTCCGAAGTGTGACATAAGATCTGCCAGGTCCTTACATGCGCCGGGGTCCGCGCGGCCAAGGTGCCGGTAGGTGTCGGCAATCATCGAGAGATATCCCCGAATGGTAATAGGGGCCAGTCCTTGGTCTTCGAAGAGCCAGAGGAAGAAGTCCGCAAGTTGGGGGTTTGTCAGTTCGGTGGGGGAGAGACGACGGTCGCTGCACCAGGTACAGAGTACCCTCCATTTCCCCTCATAGATACGTCTAGTCGAGGGCTTGCGAGCTGTAGCGATCGCTTCCACTGCAGCACCCGAGAAACCTCTAGCTGAGAGGGCTTGCCGCACAACCTCCAGGCGTGTAGCAGTAAGCGTTCCGGACAGGGGTGGAACAGCGCCTGGCGTGGCTGCTTGAGCATAGTGCGGGGCGTGGGGAGCAGTAGCGGAGGGTGCGTGGCGAGGCTGATCAGGTCGGTGGACCAGGAACGAGTCCAAGCGAACGGGGCGACCAGGAGCAGGATCGCATTGGTTCCTCGCAGCTTTAGGAGGACTTTGGGGACAAGGACTGTCGGGGGAAAGGCGTACGCTATGAGTCCGTCCCAGGGAATGGATAAGGCGTCGACCGCCCAAGCCAGGGGATCCGGTACTGGGGAAACGAAGAGGGGAAGCTGGTGATTCCACCTCGTGGCGAACAGGTCCACCATCGGGGTCTCCCAGTGAGAGCAAATCATCCGGAAAATGTCCTGGCGTAGCGTCCATTCCGTGTGAATGAGCTGTCCTCGGCGAGAAAGGGAATCCGCTAAGACGTTCAGGCGACCGGGAATATGGCGAGCGCTGAGAGTCAGATCGCGGTCCTCGCACCATCGCATCAATCGGAAGAGTAGCATGCATAGATCGGGTGAATGAGTTCCTCCCTGCTTCTGTATATACGCTACCACTGTCGAGTTGTCCGAAAGGACGAGAAGATGCTGGTGTCTGAGCTGCTCTTCCCAAACGATGATGGCCTGCCACACCGCTTGCAGTTCCAACCAGTTGCTGTGTTTGTCCGCGAACTCCGGAGGCCAGAGGCCGGACGTCGTGGTGAACTGAGGAAGCAGGTGGGCTCCCCAACCAGCCCGACTCGCGTCGACACACAGGGAGAGGTGCGGGGATGGGGAGGAAATGGGGACTCCCAGAGCCAACCAGGCTCTGTCGGTCCACCGTAAAAGGTGGGGGCGTACCAACGGGGACACGGGGACGTTCGTGGTCAAGTCGCCCGAGGAGGGACGCCAGAGCAGTAGGAGATGAAGTTGTAGCGGTCGGGAGTAGAGACGCCCGAGGGGGATAAGATCCGCCGCTGCGTTGATCAGGCCCAGAAGCTGAAGCCAGACCCTGGCGGGGGCTGCCTGTTGCTGATCTATCAACGCGGCGAGAGCGGACAACTTCACAATCCGTTTCTCTGGCAAAAGTACCCTGTTGCGGTCCGTGACAAACTCCATGCCTAAGTGGATGAAGTGGCGCGCCGGGGTGAAGTCCGACTTTCCGGTGTTGACCAGGAAACCCAACCGGTAAAGCAGCTGTAAAAGAGCGTCCCTGTCCGCCGCAAGCGCGGTCTCCTCCTGATTTCTCAAAAGAAGGTCGTCGAGATAATTCGAGGTCGGACTTGACGACGACTGCCTCGCCTTGGCCACTACAGCATCCATGATGCGGGTGAAGGCCCAGGGGCTGAGGTTGAGACCGAACGGCAGGGCGCGAAACTGGTAAATCACTCCTTCGAACGCGAAGCGCAGGTACTTCCTGGCCGAAGCGTGCATGGGGACATGTAGGTAGGCGTCGGACAGATCTAAACTGACCGCGTAGTCCATGGGTTGCACCGCCGCACGAAGAGCCCTGGTCGTCTCCATCCGAAAGGAAGGGGCCGCGATGAAGGCGTTCAGCGCCGACAGATCTATGACTGGCCGCCACTTGCCGCCGGGTTTGGGGACCACAAACAGTCGGCTGTAAAAGGCGGGCGAGTCCGGACGCTGCACTATCTCTGTGGCCTCCTTTGAAAGGAGAGCCGCGACTTCTCCTCGCAGAGCGGCGGCCTTGAGGGCGTCGGACGGAACCTCTGTCCAAAGAGGAATGGAGCGCAAGGGCGGAGGAGAGCGGAACGAGATCCGTAATCCTCTGGTGACTACGTCCAAAACCCAGGGCTCGTCTCGAAACAGCGAGCGCCACTCCTCGCTGAATCGTGCTAGCCTCCCGCCGACTGGAGCCCCGACGACGGTCGGCGGGGGCGGAAATGGGGACAAGTCAGGTGGCCCGCCCGCGCCCAGGGCGACGGGCGGGACGGGGCCAGGCGGGGGCAGGGGCGTTAGCTGGGCCAGGGCGACGGAAGGACGGGCGACGGCGCGGCGCAGCTCGTGGTGGGGCAGACGGGTCCGCGGTGACACGTTTCCGGGCCCGCAAGGAGCGCCCCAGGGCCGTGCGGGCGGGAGGAAAGCGCTGCTTGACAGTCTTGCGAGGCCAACGGTCGGAGTTGGAGTCCTTCACCGTCTGCCAAGTATCCCCGAAGAGCAGAGACCCTCCCAGAGGGGCCCGACGTAGCTGAGTACTCAGGTCGACCGGCATACCACTGCAAGCTTGTAGGACGGCGTCTCGTCGCATGAGGTCGCAGTTAGCCGCAGCCGCCATCGCGTTGACCGATGAGTGATAAGCAGCGCGGTTCCCAGCCTCCGCCATGAGTAGTAGGTCTCCCAGGAGGGGAGACAAAGCAGGTTGCCAAGCTTCCTCGAGACGTCGGATGAAAGCCTGAGTCAGCAAGTCCAAGAAACCGGAGCAGGCGAGCGTGTTCCGGACCAGCGACGCCGTCCTATCCAGTCCCCGTGGGAAGGACCGTTTCAACATAGAAGCCCCTCCGGCTTGCATCAGAGCGGCGGGATCCACTGGAGGAAGCGGGCAGAGGAACGACTGCGAATGGCCGGCGTACCAGTCCTGCTGAAAAGCGATGTCCAGAGCGGAAGGCCATCTCCCGTCCGCGAAGAAGTCCGAGTTCCGAGTCTCCGCATGCAGGTGAGACGAGAAGGCGTCCCGCAGATCCAAAAAACTAGCCGGCTGTGGGAGGGACTTGAACCTCTTAACCGTCCTATCCGCGTCCACGAAGGCGGAAATCTTCCTCTTCACAGGAGGTGAAGCTGGACAAACATCCTCCGGTAAGGCGGCGGCGATCAGCTTGGCTGCTCCGTCCAGTGCCAGCCGCGTGTCCATCCGGGAAGAAGAGACCTGTCTGACGGAAGCCGACACACTGGAGGCCGAAGAGGGAGAAGCTGAAGAACGGCTAAGACCTCCAAGTAACCAGTCCGAAGCATCCTCCGGTGCCAAACTGAGGGTGTCGAAGTCCCGCTGTCCGGAAACCGGCGACCGAAGAGGGCGACGAGGGCTCCGAGGCCGGGAATCCCGTCGGAGAACCGCAGCGGACGAAGACTCCCTCCGCAGTGGAGAGCGGTAGTCTGAACGATGCGGTGAGGACCTCCTGCGAGCCGAAGGCGGATCCCGACGAGGAGAACGGCTGCGACGAGATGGAACGGAGCGGTGAGTACGAGGAGGGGGGGAAGTGGCCGGTCGCTGGGAAGAGGGACGGGACGAGCGGGGGTCCAACCGAGAGGGGGGACGCGAAGAAGGTGAAAACCGTCTGCGGCGAGGTGAGTCCCGGTGCGACGAGCGATGAGGCGAGAAGTTCCTCCTACGATCGTGCGAAGGAGAGCGGAAACGTCGAGCAGAACCCCTGTACCTACGTTCTTCCCAACCAGGAGGCTCCGGACGAGTGCAATGATGTCTCTCTGAACCAGGCTCTTGGGAGAGGCGGGTTACTGGCCGGCCAGGGGACCTCCAGCGGGATCCCGGCGGCTTCCTCAGAGACGAGTGGGGAACGACGGTGGAGGAGGGACGCCACGAGCGTCCCACCAAACCAGGCTCTTGGGAGAGGCGGGTTCTTTCCACCAAATGTGTACGGGCGCGCTCTCGAACGGAGGCGGTCTTGACGGTCGAACTCCCACTCCGTGCACTAGTCCCTTGATTACTCAGTGGCGTTATCTGCGTCGGATCCCGTTGGTCTCGCACGTCCGGTGCCGGGGGCACAGCGGAAGGCGTCTCGGAAATCTTCAAGGTACCCGCGAGGGTAGAAGGCTCTCTCTTATAAAAGTTCCAGAGATTAGACCACCGCAGTTCCGGCCATGTAGCACAGACGTCACACGTATGGTCGGACGCACACCCAGCGCAGGGGAGACAGACTGCATGTTTATCCGACGGCCACTGGAAGCCTCCGCATTTTGTGCATGTCATCAGTAAGCCACTGCAACACACAAAACATGAAGGCACTCGGCAAGCGTCCACCAATCACCCCGTTAAGCTTTAGGCCCCCAAGCTACTGTGGTGTTATGCACCCGATTAACCAACGTACGGTCACCTGCCATCAACATTTAATTAAACTACGGCGGAGGGAAAACAAACCCTGCCGGGACAGGTGCGTATCCAAGCCTTCGTCATAACGAGGGGTGTCTAAACCGAAAGCCGAAAAACGTTAGGTATGGCCGAGATACAGTAACTTGACTCACCGCTCGCATCTGGCAATGGCGCGAAATCCCGCCAAAACCGGCGCCAACATTCTTCAGCTAATCAGGCCACCAAACAGAGGTCCAAAAACCCCAACTGAGGGAGAAGCGACGCAAAAAGCAAGCTGCTCGTGCCTGTGCCCCGCCCGGGCAACCAGCCGAGGGCCCTCTAACTACCTTACCTGTCAGTCGGAGAGGTACGAGAAGGAGAAAGCTCCATGACACCCGCAGCCCGACCGGCAAGCCAGAGAGGGAACCCTTAACAAGACCGAAGCTGCAGTCGACCAACGTCGCACGCGCAGAATCCCAGGCCGGCGAAGACGAAGCAAGCAAAGCAGACCGACCCGGTCGAAAAACTTCTAAGTCCAGAGGCTAGAGACAACACGTCTGAACGCGTGAGCCTAAGAAGCGTGACTGGAGTTCACAGGTGAATAGGGCTGGTGGGTAGGAGCGGGAGACAACTCTCGGTCCCTCTGGGGGTTCCCCGAGTGCCTCCCGGGTTGTGTTTACACAACGGGTTCTTAGGCTAGAATTGAGCAAGGAGTGGACACTCCTGGTAGTCATGTCATCGGTAATGTTTTTGAAGAAACAAAAGCCAGGCAGGATCCAGCAACAGAGACAACGTACCTTCTTGTTCAGTTCCACACTGATAGCGTTGGCCTCCTTCAGGAAGATGGCATTACCCCACAGATCATCCTGAAAAGCACATTAACCCTTTTTCATCCTGATACAGTTTTCTGCTGAAAAAAAGCACCCCCCTCTCCCCCCACAAGTCTCAGTGCACAGGACATGTCCTAAAAAAATAAAGAAAGATGCTGCAAATCATTAACATCGTCCCTGCTATGACATCATCATCAACACCAAAATGCAAAAGGCATACATTCTCATTTGGCACTACCCTTCAACTATAATGGCTAATCCACAACCACATGTATCTAAAGGGGGTCATTTCTTTTGTTATCATAGTGTAGGTGAGATGGAGTGTTGGCTATACAGCAAAATAATATTCTGCGCAACCATATTTTGGGGCAAACAAACATGGTCCCAAAAAGGCAGGTGCTCTCTCCAGAGAAATCGTAAAAGGCAACAGTGTCACCTGTCATAAAAGACCCATCATTTAGTGGCTTTCTCCACCTAAGGTGGCAAAAGCCACTAAATGATGATCTTTCATGACAGGTGACCTCCCGAAAGGGTGGTCACTCAAAAGAGGTTCTACTGTATATATTTTAGAGGTATGCGTAAGAGTACTAAGAAGAGAACAGAGTAAAATTACGCACCCTGAGGGAAGTAAATTGGTGGTACTTCCACTTGCGGAACGCCCAAGCAGCCACTTCAAATTCATTTTCTGTCCACTTCACTTCTGCAAAACACAATATAACGAAACAAATAAAATAAAATACACAGGGTCCACAGCGCTCATGCTGGCACAAGGGGTCTCAATATCATAACATCTATAATATGAGCTGTTCTCTTGCAACAATGTTTGTGTAACCATGTGTTTATATTTTTATTTTTGTGTACAGATTGTAAAGCGCTTAGAGCTTTGGATTAAAATTAAATGCTAAATAAATATGTATTATTATTATTATTAAAATTACAAGACCTATAAGGCTGATGGGCATCAGCCATAACAGTTCAAGGGTGGTGCCAGATTAGCTTGGTGCCTGGAGGCGCCAAGCTAATTTGGCACCACCCTTAAACTGTTATGGCTGATTTTATTATTTTTTATTTTTGTGTACAGATTGTAAAGCGCTTAGAGCTTTGGCTTAAGATTAAATGCTAAATAAATACACATTATTATTATTAAAATTACAAGACCTATAAGGCTGATGGGCATCACTGATCAGCCATAACAGTTCAAGGGTGGTGCCAGATTAGCTTGGAGCCTGGAGTCGCCAAGCTAATCTGGCACCACCCTTGAAATATCAGGGCTGATCTACCTCCTGTTGAGCAGTACGAGCCAATGACTAACCTTCCTCTTCTTCCTCCTCATCATTCAGGAAGAAATCGGGCAGCGTTGTGGCCACGCTGGAGATCATGGAGTGACGTTCTACCTGCTCCTGAAGACTCTGGATTCGGTTCTCGTAATCCTGCGTCACACACATAAACACACGGTCAGAGTAGGGAAATTATAAGTGGGGGACTACACACAAAAGAGATGAGAAGATTACAACTCATCGCAAATGACAGCATAGATAAGGAATTGAGTCATTCACATCTTGTAGCGCCTGTGGGACATAGAGGCTAACAAGAGATACACTTTTAAAGTCTATCTATGGGTAGAATTCACCTTTCTGGAGTAGAAACCACATGAAAAGGCAGAATTTCTTTACTAACTAGATCCGCACAAACGCAGTGCAAATGGTACAAATGTTCCTTCAGTGTGTTCTTCAGCTGGTGAAAACAATCAGTAAAAAGTCCTTTTTTGTGGTGTCTGAACTGCTGCTGTCCCTGCTTACCTGTCGCTGCTGTTCAAACAGAAGATCAGCTTCCTCCTTTTCTTTGCGATACTGCTCCTCCAGATTCATCAGCCTGTAAACAATTATCATAATTATACAATCCTCTACAAATCCTCCAATCACAAAATGCAGACACGGTACCTCTTCTATACCCCCCCCCCCACCCCCACCCCACCCCTCCACCCCCACATCCCCAACACACCACCCTGCCCCCTAATTACCCAAACATACACTAAAACAAAGACCCCTAGGTCACCTAGTGTCACCACAAACAACTGACTGTTCATTTCTAACACTTACTTCTTGAAACAGACAAACGAACAATAGGCAAACACATAAACAAAAACACTACACAAAATAATCCAGCAATAAGATCAGCACCAGCTGCCAACATGTGAAATAATGTCCCTGAAACCAGCATATCTCAACAAACTGTGTCCATCTGACGTATGTGGAGGTTACAGAGGCCAGCAAGAGGCACTGATCCTCATGAACCCCTGCTGACACTGAGGTTCATGAAGATCTGTGCCTCTTGCATTTGGGTGCTGCAGTGAAGGGATTAAATGTTCAATACTGACCTCTGCTCCATCTCCTTTCTCAGATCAATGCCCTGTTTCTCCAGCAGTTCCAGCTGAGCGAATGTCCAGTCAACTGGCTCCGCTGTAAAATGAATGGTACACAGTGTCAAAATCAATTGATAAGCCTGACTACCTGAACCCATTTGTACCCCAAGCACAATAGCAGGTGATGGATCGACCAAGATAATTCAAGGGTAGTGCCAGATTAGCTTGGCGCCTGACGGCGCCAAGCTAATTTGGCACTACCCTTGAATTATCATGGTCGATCTATCTACAGCAAACTGGCAAATTGTCGTAAGGTGACATCTCCAAGATTTGAAAAGTGCAGCCCTGGGTTTAAATGACGTACAACATTTGGATATGCTACGTTATACTGCATGTCCAGGGGCAGCACATCTCACCTCTTACACACCTAAACTATTGTTTTTACAACTCTGGAAAGCATCTACAACTACCTGTAGTGCAGTTGTGTCCAAGGATAAATAAATTAATTAATTAATTATAATTATTCTGTGATGTCATAACTCATTAAGGGTACACAATTTCACCCTTTGGCTGCCAGCAGAAGTCTTGTCGCGATGATTCTTGGAGGAATCATCGTGGCGAAAAACTGCTACTGACGGCCAAAGAGTTCATTATACAACCTATTCAACTTCTACAAATAGCAATCATCAAACACAAATCCTACATCTGACAAATCAATAAATACCCCACTTACTGATCAGGGTGTCTGTAGACTCCAGCATCTGTGCTCTGCTCTGGCGAGCTGAAACAGGTGACATTACACTGACACTGCGGGCTGAGCAGATCTGGACGCGTATCACACAAAACATTTACATTATCCCTGCTGAACCTCACACAGTCATACAACAGACAATGCCTCAGAAATTTGGCCGAGCAACAAGGGCCACTATACAGTCAAATTTCATGCTAACCTGTAACGATCTAAAAACTGCTTGGGTTGGTGAACAAAGGGGACCTGGGACCAGTTGCTTGAGTGAGCCAAGTCCTTCACTAAACAAGGTGCCCCGCTATAGCGGAGCCAAGTCCTTCACAAGCCACTAAACAAGGTGCCCTGCTATAGTGGAGCCAAGTCCTTCACAAGCCACTAAACAAGGTGCCCCGCTATAGCGGAGCCAAGTCCTTCACAAACCACTAAACAAGGTGCCCCGCTATAGCGGAGCCAAGTCCTTCACAAGCCACTAAACAAGGTGCCCCGCTATAGCGGAGCCAAGTCCTTCGCAAGCCACTAAGCAAGGTGCTCCGCTATAGCGGAGCCAAGTCCTTCGCAAGCCACTAAGCAAGGTGCTCCGCAATAGCGGAGCCAAGTCCTTCGCAAGCCACTAAGCAAGGTGCTCCGCTCATGCAACTGACCCCAGAAGAATATACAAAGGAAAGATCATAAAAGTTATCTATAAATCAGAAGTAGGTCAAAGATTGCACAGACTTCAAACATTTCATGGATTCATCCAACCCACTCATTCTTATGACATTTGGCAGCCACAGGAGCATATTCTTGCTCGCAAGCAGCTGCCCCATTGACAGCTGTAGTTTGAGGTAGGTATATGATGGTACGACTGTTACGAGGACGCATACCGCAGTCATCGAGGGCGATCACGTGAAACGGTCCCATTAGTCCTGCTCATAAAGGGCACAACCCACTCTCTTTCCATACCATAATGGGGTTCAACCTACTACCTTTGACCTGTTTCTGATTTAGGAATAACTCCCATTTAACCCCATGGCCACATGCCAGCTACAGATGTATTGACCATGATAATTCAGTGCCAGATTAGCTTGGCACCTGATGGCGCCAAGCTAATCTGGCACTACCCTTGAATTATCATGGTCAATACACCTCTAAATGGGTTAATCCTATGTTAAACTTTTCTTTCTCCTCAGAAGAAACTGTTCTTTCTAAGAAACAACGATCTTTTAATGAGAAATGAATCCACGGTCAATTCTGAGCCCTGTGTACAATATTAACTCCTTGTGCACAGTCACCAGTACTGTTCACAGTATCAGCAAGGGGTTAAACTGAACTAGACTTACCCTGCTGTGGGTGGTTGAACCTGAAGACATGGTGCTTGCCAAGGATAACGCGTGACCCTGTCTTGACGATGGTTGGCTCTGTGATTTCACGACCGTTTACGTAGCACATTGCTCCCTCACACGGCACCAGGGTGACCATCCCGTCCGCGCTCTCAAAGTAGCAGTGTTCTTCCAAGATCTGTGTTCCGCTCAGCTGAACGTCTTGTGGGCTTTTGGCATCATGGCGACCAACTCTGCGGAAAGGAGAAATTTATTCTAAATGCGGCTTTTGTAATTTATATTCAAAAAATGCCCTGTTTACTTCATTACATCAGGAAAGAGGGGAGAGATGCACTAACGTTACAAAGTTAACAGCTAAGTAACAGCCCCCCCCCCCCCCCCAACCCCCCGGTAGGAATGAACACTGATAGTGCCAGACATGAGACCAGGTTGAGATTAAATCCTAGGAGATCGATAAGCCGGGGGGGGGGGGGGGGGGGGGGGGGGGGGGGGGATTGAGAGAGAAAAGGTGCGTGACAGACAAACTAGACTTTCCTTCCAGGGTCCGAAGAAATCGATAAGCATGGGAGGGAGGGGGGAGGGATGTAGGTTGCGACTCGAAGACTCACCAGATGTAAAAGCTGTCATCGACAAATTTTGTGCCACACTGTACAATTATGCGCTGCGCCCTTTTAATACGAAAACGGTAGCTTGTGAAACTTCCGGTAACATTGCGATTTCAGCAAAGAGCAAAATGTAAATACGGCAGAATAGCGATACAATCGAATCGCACTTTGTTATTCTTTTCCCTCCTACGGCGGAATCTTGTCGTTTGTGCGGCGGAAAGGTTACCTTCAATGGCGGAAAATCGCCAAAAGGGAGAGGATTGTCAGGCCTGCTTCATTCATCTTACAGTGTAAGCAATGAGTTCAGGAAAAATGTAAAATTCAACATGTAAACATGCACCATAATTTAAAAACAAATTCTCAACGAATTTGCACTGATCTAAAAAATAACCAAAATGCATGAAAACAAATTGGATTTCCGAAAAAATTCGGAAAAGTCCCATGTCTGTAGTGCAAAGGTGATACAAAAATACTGCCCCTAGGGGCAATATTTTTGCATGATCTTTGCACTATCAAATCGTCCCATCTTTGAATTGTCATAGTCAACCTGACCTCCATACTAGGACGTTTTCCTCTGAACTTAATTTTGACCTTCGAGCTTTGATTTAGGAATGACTCTGAACCCGCTTAACTCTGCGACCATGCAGGAGATGGACTGACCATGATGATTTAAGGGTAGTGCCAGTTTAGCTCGGTGCCGTCAGGCGCCAAGCTAATCTGGCACTACCCTTGAATCGTCATGGTTGATCCGTCTCCTGCTGCATGGCGCTGGGGCTAATTGGGTTAATCCTATGCTAAACTTTTCTTTCTCCTCGAGAGAAACTGTTTTTTTTTTAGAAACAACGATCTTTTAGTAAAAAATGGATCAGTAAATTTGAGCTCAATAAGATAACAAAAGGTCACTGACCTGGTGATGCCGTCCTTGATGTAGTAGAGCAGACACTCAGACATCAGAGGATCTTCATTCAGGTTGACTAGATGTGGAGTCTGAAACACATCATCGTTACAATCAGACAACCGGCTATTATCAACTTAAGCTTCAGTCAAAATTGGTTCAGTGCACTGCGGTTTCAAGAGATTGCCTAAATATGACGAGAAAATTAATATGCCCAATATGGCCTTGACTTGCACAGTAGCTACTGTTTAAACAATTCCTGCATGAACCGCTTCATTTCAATCATCTTTTTCACCGAAATAATTGTATTAAGCTTGTCAAAGAGTGCAGGGCATTCGGCAAAAAACAAATATATTCATGACACTCCGTTTCCCAGAAGACTATTATTATTTCAAGTTTGTATCAAGTCCGTACTATAATTTTAGTGATACTGACTAAACAAAGAGACGCAGACCAACATCGCAAGAAAAATACCAAAGAATGACGTCTCACCTTTTTAGGCGAGAAAACACCAATGGTGCCTCCATCCTCTTTCAACGCCACACCCATTTCCGCTAACACAGCTTCACGTTCTTTTCGGATGGTCTCCGTTTTACGCAGCTTCTCTTCCCACGATTCGTTGAGCTCGGCAATGAGCTTCTCGCTTTCTTTCAGCCGTTCTATGGCGTCCTCTCCACCCTCAATGGTCACGGAGGATTTGCGTGAGCGAGACCTTTCGCGCGCTTCATGCAGATCTTGCAGGTTCACTGCAGAAGGACAAGTTCACAAAGTACAGACTCTGTATCAGACAAGCACTTGAAGGGCAAAATGTGTCACCTGTCATTAACCCATTCAGCCCAGATGCACTACAGCAGGAGATGGATCGACCATGATAATTCAAGGGTAGTGCCAGATTAGCCTGTTGGCGCCAAGCTAATCTGGCACTACCCTTGAATTATCATGGTTGATCCATCTCCTGCAATAGGTGCATAGTTGTTAGATGAAGCCTCCAAAATTTGGGAAATAGGTGCGTCGGGCTGAATGAGTTCAAGACAATCACTAAGGTGGCTACAGCTACAGCTATAGCCATCGAAGTAATAATAATAATAATTACGGTATTTATAATGCACTTATCTTATAATAATTATAACTCGCGCGCGCATGGGCACGCTTTTGACAATGACTCACGTACCACAAATACATTACGACAGTCAGCTTGGGGTGGGGAGTGTGCTGATGTTATAGTGCTAGAACTGTTGAAATAGATGCACCCTTGAACCAAAATGGTCAAATTTATTTCAAGCAAAAGTGCATCAGGATGAATAGGGTTATTACAGGTGATCTCTGATGAGGTTGGTCACTGAAACAGTCTCTAGTGTTTAGCTCAATAGACCCTGTTATTGTTCTTCAATAGTTTTAGTGTCTATACTCAGTACTGTTATTATTATTATTGTTGAATGAGAGTGAGACAGAATGTGTACAACACAACACCACACTGGCACTAGGTACACCTGGCTGCTACAATGTCTAATGGCTCATTATAATTTCAAACAAAGTGAAAAGGAAATGCATAGTGAAAAATTACCATCTCCAATATCGATGCCTTCTGAAGCCAGCAGTTCACGAAGTCTAGCCACCTCTTCCTTCAGTTCGCGGATCAGACGTGCATTCGGATCTTCGTTGACCACGGCCTTGCACATGATCTGTTTGGCACGGTCTGCATATCTGTCAGGAAATAAATGCACAAATGTGAACAATGTCATTGTCCAAATCTTTTTTTTTTAATGGTCCTGATATGTTCAAATAAGTGGATCAGCCATGACAGTTTACATGTAATAATAATAATACATGGTATTTATATGGCGCATTTCTCATATTTATGATATAACTCAATGCGCAGAGTTACGCTAAGCCTATACTAAGGCTAAATGTAGTGAAAGGTTAACTGGGCAGGTCCCATTTCTCAAATTTTGGAGGTGTTGCCTAATGACTGTACCAGTTGCAGGAGATGGACTGACCATAATTCAAGGGTAGTGCCAGATTAGCTTGGCGCCTTGAATTATCATGGTCAATCCATCTCCTGCTGTGGGGACTCTGGGCTGAATGAGTTAACTAGGCACCTTCCAAACGTCCAAACAAATTTCAATCAACACATTCATTGAAGGATCCTTTCTTTTTTTCCTCATGTATCTGAGAACTGGCCATGATAGTTCAAGGGTAGTGCCAGATTAGCTTGGTGCCTGAGAGGCACCAAGATAATCTGGCACCACCATTGAACTACTAAGGCTAAATCATTTACCACAGCTTATACAGTCTTTATGACCAGACACTTCCGAAGTTGTGACAATCATTTTCAGACTAGCGAGAGTTAGGAAACACAAAATAATCCTAAGATTAAAAAGACACATTTGTCCACTATTTTCTCTTGGAAGAATCGTTTTCCTTGGAACCTAATGGCCCTTTCGAAAAAAATCTATTGGATGAGATGCCTGAGAATTTACGATGCTCTCTCGTATAATAATAATAATAATAATAAAGAGCATTTATATTGCGCTGAATCCCCAGGAGCAGTGGGCTCTAAGCGCGTTACAAAAAATGTATATATGCAGAATCTCACTACCTTTAAAAAAGTCTAATCTATGCACTTCTAATCTACGCACGCACATACAACTAAAACACACATAACAAAACCATATGTATGCAGACCAAACCATCATCACACACACGCACACACAATCTGTGGATTAATGGTACGCAAGCTGAAAGAATTAGGTTTTAAGTTGGGTCTTAAAGACGTCAATGTTTTCAGCATTCCAGAGGTGTAGGGGAAGTGAGTTCCAGACAACAGGGGCTTGATACTGGAATGTCCGGCAGCCAAACCGCTTAGAGGAAAAGCTGGGGACACGGAAACGCTTCTCAGAGCAGGAACGAAGGGAACGGGAGGGTTGATAGATGTTGAGGAGGGATGAGAGGTATGGCGGTAGGGATCCATCAAAGCAGCGAAAAGCCAGGACCGCAATCTTGTACTCGACTCTAAACTGAATGGGTAGCCAGTGCAATTCCTGAAGTAGGGGGGTTACATGGTCCATTTTAGATTTGCCAAAAGCAAGTCTGGCAGCATTGTTGAGGACTGTCTGCAAAACGGGTTTGAACATTTACTAACCTGAGTGTGCTGAGGGTCTCATCGTAGTTGATATCAGCAGGACTGAGGGCGGCCACCATGGCAGTCTTGGAGTTACCACCTGCACAAAGCAACCCACACATTTTCACACAAAAAAACACACAGCCACAAATATTCGCAAAATGCACAAACATTTACAAAATAAAATCCAATTACACCACCATGTCACAGGTGGCTGCACTTCCACCAAATAGGATTTCACCTCTGCTTCCAGAGAATGAACAAAATAAAACAACAATCCTGCAAAGGTTCTCGGGCTCACGATGGCCGCAGTGGGCCCACGCACGGGCCCGAAGACGTTTTGCCTCCTGGGGCACTTACCCAGGTTTTCCCTTAGAAGCCAGGTGAGAACTGAGTCTCTGTAGGGGATAAACTCGGCCTTCTTCTTCCTCTTGTGAGCCTAGATTTAGTAAGACAGAAATCAGAAACTCATTTCGGAAACAGGGATGTACACTGCAATATATCAACCGTATTAAAAGTAAAAACTGTCCTTTTTTTTTGCATAATTAATACACTGTAATAAAAGCCAGTTTTAAAAAAGACAATCATAAATTAAACATAACAATAAACGTAACCCTTCGTTTGTAGCGCTTTTTGTGGAGGTGATTCCTGCAGGAATTGCCTCGACAAAAAGTGCTACCAACAGTCAAATGGTTAAAAGATATGATAATAAAATAATGGTGCATGGGGTATCAAAAGCCATGAAACACTGCATTCAACATTTCCCAAATAGTTACAGAAAATAGATCAACACTTAACCCTTTGCGTGTCGGTAGCGGTTTTAGTCGCGATGATTCCTGAAGGAATAACAACATCCTGACGTCCTGTACGAATAACAACATCCTGACGTCCTGTAGGAATCATCGCGACTAAAACCGCTACCGACACGCACGGGGTTCAACAGATTTAACAAGCCACCACCTCAGGACTTGATTTTAAGATCTGACGTGCAGAGTTCTAAGGATCTTTACATGTTTGGTTCAAATGAAAAGACGGTAGATGATATTTAACAGAGTTATATCCCTGCGCTATATACAAACCAGCACTCCCACGTCAATATATTGTCTACATAATATCTACATGTCTACATATAATGTCTACATTACGTAAGCAACTAGAACTTTTACAGTATATTGCATAAACACTGATGATTTTAAAATGATACATGTGTATGTCAAAAAAGTAGGTTACTGCAATCAAGTATTAGTAACCTGCCAAGACTTTTGGACATAAGTTATCAATATTGGAACAATGAAAAATGAATACCTGACATTTTCTAAATGCATTCTCTATTCACACCCGACAACTACAGCAGAAGATTGAAGGACCATGATGGCTCAAGGGCAGCATCAGATTAGCTTGACGCCTTAGGCGTCAAGCTAACCTGATGCCACCCTTGAACCGTCATGGTTTTCAAAACTCCCACAAGAGGTGCGTACACAACACAGGATACCCCCCTGGGCTGTAGTCATTAACCCCCTCACCATCAAGAAAAACCAACACAATCTAATTGCAAAAGACAGATCCTCATGAGCCTCCACAGTAACGGGGCTTATGAGAATCTATGCCTCTTGCTGACAACACTAAGTATCCCTCATCCATAGGAGCTCGATTACAGTAGCTTTGACTAGATTTTCTCTTGAGCATTAGTAGGCGTTGGCGCAGCGGATTTGCGTTAGTCAAAGCTACTGTCATCGAGCCCCTATGCCTTTCATCCTTGGAGGACTTTCAGCTCTTTGGCACTGAACTTACACAGACAGATAATCTGGGATCACTGCCAGGGAAGAGATTCCTACTAAAGGGTTAACGCACTCAGCCCGACGCATGTATTTCCCAAATTTTGGAGGCTTCATCTAACGACTATGCACCTGTTGCAGGAGATGGATCGACCATGATAATTCAAGGATAGTGCCAGATTTGCTTGGCGCCAAAAGGCGCCAAGCTAATCTGGCACTACCCTTGAATTATCATGGTCGATCCATCTTCTGCTGCAGTGTGTCAGGGCTGAATGAGTTAAAGTCAGTCAGGTTGAAAGTGTTAACAATCAAAGAGCTTCTAAACCTTGTCAGTCTCCATTGCAGGTTACAAATGTAAGTACGCATGCCTTTGACAACCACTTTCACAAATAGCCAACAAAGATATGAAATACCTTTGTGACGACTATAAATATCAACTGTCAAAAGGTTTAAAGGGTACACATCAGCAACTAACTACAAATTCTGTCCTTCTGCCATGTAATCTTTCCCATAGAAGTGATGCTTGTATGATTATGAATAAGAATGTTCAAAAGTTTCCATCTTGACATGCAAAAACGTCCCTTCAAACTACAAGAATGTTGCTTGTGTTGCAATGAATATTTGTATTAATGATCCAAAAGGCAAGCAATGTTTTTGAACAATTTTCTTCTCATGATTCAAAATTATGTTGCAAAGACACACTTCACAGTGTAGAGTTTTGGGCGTGTTGTTTTCTTGTGAAGGTACATGTACATAACGTGTTAAATGAAAACAAAAGACAGGACACGTTTTTGTGACGATAAATGTGCAGTGAATGATGTAAGTATGATTTAACCCTTATCATTCAGAATTCACCAGTGTGCAAACTAAGTTTGACTAAAATAGTTCAAGGGTAGTGCCAGAATAGCTTGGCACCTCTAGGCGCCAAGCTATTCTGGCACCACCTTTGAACTAAAGCCATTGGTCCGTGTCCATATCTGCACGTCCTATAATGTAGCTTGCATATGGCAGTGTACGAATTTGAAGCCTTTAGCCTCAGTCTGGTATGATTTAAGAAAAGAGTCACTACTACATGTGGTAGTTGCACACCCAATACACCCTCCCCCACCCCCACCCCAAAAAAAAAAGAGAGAATTTTAAAAAATGTATAAGTGAGGGATGCACAGAGCATGGAAGCTACAAAGAAGCAGTGTAGAAGGTGACAAAAGGAAAACATACTGGCTGTAACTGCTCTTGGCGACACTATTGAAAAAAACAAAGACACAAAGCTCTGACATCATGTGTAGGCAACAATCTTAACCCATTTAACCCCACGGCTGCACTTTGGAGGCGTCACCTAAAAACTATGTTCCAGGTGTAGGAGATAGATCGACCATGACAATTCAAGGTTAGTGCCAGATGAGCTGGGCGCCTTCAGGCGCCCAGCTCATCTGGCACTATCCTTGAATTGTCATGGTCGATCCGCCTCCTGCTGTAGGGTTTTGGGGCCAAACAGGTTAATTCTAATTTTGTCTGTGCAGCAAACACAAGAGATACAATTACAAGAAAAGCGCAGACAAGAAAAAAAGATGACAAAACATAATACAGTTGTACACTTAAGCCCAAAAATAACAGCCTGAATTGGATGCACATCTGGGGGCTTGACTTGGTCAGCAAGGGGCACAGATCCTCACAAGCCCCCGCTGCTGCTGCAGGGGTTCATGAGGATCTACGTTTCTTGCAGAGGGAAGTGGGTGCAGAATTGACTCTCAACGATTTTGACCCTCATCCTGGTCAAATCAACACTCGGTACAAAAAGCAATACACGCACGTCCGAATGTAGATACATGCACAGTGGAACCTCTCTTGAACCACCACCTACTTTGCAAGAAAAAGCGGTCTCAAATGACAGGTGCTCTCTCAAGAGAAGTCGTTAACCCTTTTAGCCCCAAGTTCGCCTAATGACTATGTGCCGGTTGTAGGAGATGGATTGATCATGATAATTCAAGGGTAGTGCCAGATGAGCTTGGCGCCTGAAGGCGCCAAGCTCATCTGGCACTACCCTTGAATTATCATGATCAGTCCCATCTCCTGCGGCAGGGTCCCGGGGCTAAAAGGGTCAAAGGGCACACACTGTCACCTGTCTTGAAAGACCATGATTTAGGTGACTACAGCCACCTACTAAATGATGGTCTTTAGAAAAGATGGTCTCATCATTCAAAAAAGATTCTGCTGCCTTAGGCAAGTAAGCTATGTTTCAGATAATGTATCCTTTATTAGTCTTTTGGTACGCGTATGTCTTTTTCTGTGTGAGCATTTTCTGAAGGCAAGTCCATTTTGTTATTTTTATTTTTCTTGTATATCTTCTTGCGTGAGTGTGTATAGGGAGTATATGTGTTGTAGGATACAAGGTGCATGTATGTCATTTGTACAGCGCCTAGAGTTGTTGTTTTTTTGAAAGTATACGCGCCTTAAAAATATACATTATTATTATTATAAATCTTGTGTCAAGTACACGATCTACAGTCTGAAACGTTGTTCTGTGTCATTTTAATATCTCATACATGGACTTTGTTGTTTTCTTCCACTCTTTTAGTGGTGTGCTTTTTCATTGACACAGCAAAGAAATCTGGATCAAAACTAAAGAAATAGCATTCACTACGCAGACATACAATGCAGTCAGGTTCAAAACTGAACAAATAGCATTCACCACACAGACATACAACGCAGTCAGGTTCGAAACTGAAGAGAAAAGCCTACAGATGCGAATGAGACACACAACATTCGACTTAAACTCAAAATCGTCCACAACATTTAAATACATCTCAGTGCATTGTTCTTACTTTTGTCTCAGCGCTCTGCGAGTGACAACCCAACGAAGATTGCACAGTCAATAATTATCATATCTCAGTTACAGAGTATGGATACTTCATGTGAGTAATTAATGTCCGATGCTTTATTCTTTAGTATGAAAATAATACGTCTAAGACAGTTCATTTTCCAGAAAGTATGCCGACACGAGCAAAAGAAATGCAACATCATTTGAAACATTGGAAACACTGAAACATTGTGTGCATTTCGTTTGCTAGTCAGTATGTGTGAATAATGCACCCTGGTGCTTGCACTCACATACATTTCTGTGCTGGCCTGTGACTTTAGACCTTATGGCTTCAGCTGTAATGTCCAAAATCACAGACCAACACACATTCATTACTTGTTATCAGAATAAATGTGCAAGACACATACGTGGTGAACAATTCCAATCATGTCCAATATGTAGCTGTATGTGTTAGCGCTCAAGAAAGAAAGGCATCGTCTTAAATCATAGCTACATGTAGTATATTTTAAATGTAATTTTCATAGCCGATATATTTTGGAAAAATAGTTAGTGCTCACCACTTCTGCGAGTGCAGAGATGACCTTGCCCAAGGTGGTCAAGGACTTGTTGATGTTGGCACCTTCTTTGAGGCGCGTGCCCTTGGCGCCTGTCGAGTCAGCTCTCTCGCTCCCAGCCAGATCAACAAGGCTGATCTTACTCACCTGCAGGAGAATCGATAAACACTGATAATCTGTGGCTCATCACATGACAGAATGTCCTTACAGTGATTAACCCTTTGGCTGTCAGCAGCACTTTTTGAAGAGGCGATTCCTCAGGATTCGCCTCACCAAAATGTGCTCCCGACAGCCAAAGGCTGTTGGGAGCACATATTGGTGAGGTGAATTCTGAGGAATCATTGCGACAAAAACTGCTACTGACACACAAAGGGTCAAGATCCACAATAACAGAAGAAGACACGCATTTTGAAAACGCACCTACAAATCGAAGCACAGAGCACTAATGTCAAGGAAAAGGTGAAGAAATATCATACGACTGACTGTATATATCACAAGGCCAGAGGAAACAAATGAAAAACATAACAACCCTTGTTCATAGGAACTTAGCGCCACACTTCCTAATACAGAAACTACTTTGTTCATAACAAAACAGTACAACCTGTTTTGCACCCCAAAAAAGTGGTTCTAAAACTACAGAAGCTCTCTAACAAGGAGTCTTGAAAACCAAACAGTGTCACCTGCCACTCAAAATCATCATTTAGGTGGCTACAACAACCTAAACGATGGTCTGTAGCTCTGTGCCTATGGATATCAACTTCAGTCACTGCAAGATCACTTCCGCTAGAACACTGTGAGCGTGCCTTGGAAGTGCTTGGCTACTTTCAGTGCTGAATGTGTCGTTACCAGCCATTACCCACACACCAGATCCAAATTGAACTCCAGATCCAGAAAGGAATTACGGAAAATTTCTGGGTGGCAGTTGCAAGAGATGGATCAACCAGGGTAATTCAAGGTTAGTGCCACATGAGCTTGGCGCCTCAAGGCGCCAAGTTCATCTGGCACTACCCTTGAATTATCATGATCCTGCTGTAGGGTGTTGCGGCAAAATGAGTTACTTAGGAGGAAAGGAGTTCAATATAACCTGTGTTCTCTCATAAGAGTGGGCACTCAAAACAGGTCCTACTGTCTCATAATACAAAATTCAGATGCCTGACATTTCATTCCATTTGAAGCTCGCTCTACTTACTCTCTCGCCAACCATCTTGGTTTCCAAGTCAAATTTCTTCTGCGTAAAGATGATGGTGAAAACAGCGTGGGAACGACTGCTGGTCTCATTCATGTTGGTGGCAGCCACAGTTCTGAAACAGAAACAGAATCGATAAGTAACAGTAGTTTCTGACAGCAAAATTGTCAAGACAATATGTTAGTGTTTAGTTTGATGGGTGAATTCATCAACACAATTTTGAAGGTAGTTTTGCTCCTGGTTCAGTTTTAAGGACAGGATTTGGACACACTTTAACACACAAGGTGCGTATTGAAATAAAAAAGACCAACCTGGCCTTGTTTCCCTCATCAATGAGGTTGTTGATGTCGCTAAATGACTGCACAGCCAGTTTGGACAGATCCTCCACATAGGGTCCCAACAGGGGGTGCTCACGCACACGCAGACTGTGTTTGTTGCTGGGGTTCAGCAGGTCACGCACTCGCTCGCAGTAGATCTCCATGTAGCTCACCTGAAACACATTCAACATGAGCTTTTCCTATATCTGCGTCATTCCTATATCTGCGTTATTCCTATATCAGAAGCAAATTAAAGACACCGGCAGTGCCCTGCCAAGGTGAGGACAGTGCTGGCAATAAACATGAAGTGTCTCAATGTGGTCGGCATCAATGATGTATCAGTCATACCTGGGAATGGGAGTGAGGCCTCTCCTTGCTACCCCAGCTGTAAAATGTCTTCAGGCCCACAAAGGCTGCAGTGGGCCCACGCACACCCGTGAGGGGGTCCACAGTGGCTCTTGTGGGCCTGAGGACCTTTGCTTAGCAGAGAAATCAATTCTTATGATCTCTTGCAGCTGCAGCAGCTGATGAGAACTTGCCGATATAGCAGGCTGCCTGAAGCAGCTGATGAGAACTTGCTGATATAGCAGGCTGCCTGAAGCAGCTGATGAGAACTTGCTGATATAGCAGGCTGCCTGAAGCAGCTGATGAGAACTTGCTGATATAGCAGGCTGCCTGAAGCAGCTGATGAGAACTTGCTGATATAGCAGGCTGCTGCCTGAAGCAGCTGATGAGAACTTGCTGATATAGCAGGCTGCCTGAAGCAGCTGATGAGAACTTGCTGATATAGCAGGCTGCCTGAAGCAGCTGATGAGAACTTGCTGATATAGCAGGCTGCCTAAAGCAGCTGATGAGAACTTGCTGATATAGCAGGCTGCCTGAAGCAGCTGATGAGAACTTGCTGATATAGCAGGCTGCCTAAAGCAGCTGATGAGAACTTGCTGATATAGCAGGCTGCCTAAAGCAGCTCAACATGTCCTCAGTAGCAAAACAGCTGCGGGCCCACGATGGCCGCAGTAAGCCCATGCCTAGCCATGGGCCCGTGTGCGGGCCCACTGCGGCCATCGTGGGCCCGAGGACCTTTGCTTACTGGGGTGCTCTTGTGCATTCTCCATTTTTCTCACCAGCACTTCAAGCAATTCTGCAACTTCAACTGCCTAAAGTGCTCAAGTTTCAAATAAGCACATTAGATTGGGTCTTCAATCATTTCTGACAGAATAATATGGGATCCCATTTTCTGCTTCATCCACTGACCTCTTGCCTGCGCCCTCCTGCACCATTTTCTCCCCTAACCCTTTGTCGTTAATAATAATAATAATAATAATAATAATAATAATAATTATTATTATTATTATTATTATTATATTTAAAAAGCGCAAACTCCCTGCAGTGCAGGCTCTAAGCTTTTTTGGTGATAAAAAAGCCCTACTGACAGCTATCAGTAGCACTTCTAGTCCAGGTGAGTCCTGCAGTAATCACTTTAGGTGGAATAGCACTACTAACAGGCAAAAGGGCCAATTCAAATAACACATTCAATTTCAGCGTGCGCACTGGCTCATGGACGTCTATGTCTCATACAGATGTCAGGAATTATTTGCTGACAAGCGGATCAATACAAGTGCAGTGGTCTGTGACCACAGAGTCACAGCTCTCTCAGCCATAGGATCCAATTAACCCTGATCATTCGGAATACACCAGTGTGTGAAACAAGTTGGACTAAAATAGTTCAAGGGTGGTGCCAGAATAGCTTGGCGCCTCTAGGCGCCAAGCTATTCTGGCACCACCCTTGAACTCAAGCCATTGGTCTACATCCTTATCTGAAAGTACTATAATGTAGCTTGCATATGGCAGTGTACAAATTTGAAGCTTTCAGCCTCAGTATGATAGGGATTAACACACCACTATAAACGATCATTTTCCCCTACTGTTAACCCGTTCACTGCCAAGAAAATCTGAACATGCACATCTGCAAGAGGCATAGATCCTCATGAGCCCCCGCAGTTGCGGGGGCTCATGAGGATCTATGCCTCTTGCTGACAACACTTTGTATCTATGTTCTTAGGACGGCTAGGGCTTGTTGATGTTCAACTGACGAAGATGGCAGAAACCCAGTTTGCGGTTCCGTCAATGGGCACTGAAAGGGTTAAATGCAAAGGAATGAACAGGGACAACATTAACTCTTGCGGGAAAAAGTGTCCCTTCGCCAAAAGCGATCACTTAACACAACGCAGTGGACTCAACACATTTGTTTGTCATGGGAGGGTCACTCCTGAGTGTGTGTTTCAAAGGATCTGATCGCAGTGGCATCCAAGGGAATATGTACCGGTGGACCAAGTCATACCTGCACAATCGCAGAGCCCGTGTGACAGTGGATGGGTACTGTGCCCAAAAAGTGCTGTTGCGTCAGGGGGTGCCACAGGGGGGAGTCCTGTCACTGACCCTGTTCATACTTTTCATCAACGACCTTGTACCAGAGCTACCAAAAGGAGTACACGCAGCCCTGTACGCAGACGACCTGGTACTCTGGTGCAAAGAAGAGTATGCAACAACTGCTACATACAGGATGCAGCTAGCCCTGGACAGGCTGACAGACTGGACCAACAACTGGTGTGTGACCATCAACACAGAAAAATCATCAGCCACACTCTTCTCTCTCTCCAACAAGGCAAAGGCTGGCAACCTAACACTGGGCAACACCCCGCTGCGGTATGAAGACCAACAGACATACCTGGGAGTCACCCTTGACAAGAGGCTGACGTGGAAGCCGCACATTTGGAATGCAGAAGCGAAAGCTAGAAGAAAGCTGAACATCATGAGAAAACTGGCTGGAACACAATGGGGAGCCAATGAAAAGATCCTCAAAAATGTATATCAAGGCACAGTGAGACCACACCTTGAGTACGGATCTAATGCATGGTTGACGGCAGCCCAGTCACACCAGCAGACCATTGACAGAGTTCAGAACCAGGCACTGCGTATCATCACCGGCGCAATGAGATCCACACCAATTGAAAAGATGGAAGAGACAACAGGCATCCCACCCCTGCGCATGAGAAGAGATTGCAAAGCCTTGATACAGTCCACAAAGATCAAGTCTTCCAAAGACCACCCTATGAACGCTAGGATGAAACAACCAACCTCAGGGAGACTGAAAAGATCAAGCTTTGTGAAGGAGACGAGAGCACTGCAGAGAAAACACCAGGCAAAGCTGCCTGCGCAGGTAGAGGCTCTGAATCCTGCTAGCGACCTTCCACCTTGGGAAAGTAAGCCAGAAAACATCACCATCTCTTCCACGGTACCCTACATCACCACCAGAGATGAGCACAGCACTGTGAGCAAGAAAGCCCTGACACTGGCCATGCTCGAAGAAAAGTATCCTCAGGAAGCATGGATACGGGCATACACCGATGGATCAGCCACAGATGCAGTTCAGGATGGAGGGGCTGGGGTGTACATTCAGTACCCAAACGGAAAATGGCAGGCAGAGGCAGTACCAACAGGCCTTCACTGCACAAATTACAGAGCTGAGGTGGAAGCCCTGGTCCACGCAGCTAACACCCTTAGTGGCACTGCAGACCCTGATGCCCAGATTGTCTTCCTTACTGATGCCATGTCTGTCCTTGAGGCAGCAACAGCAAGCAAACTGCCACGTCTACACGAGGCACTGCAAAACATCAAGTGCACCAGACTGGTGCTGCAGTGGATCCCTTCACACTGTGGCATCTACGGCAATGAAGAAGCTGACAGAATGGCAAAAGCGGGCGCAGAGAAAGAACAAGATGAAAATGGAGTCAGCTTCACAGAGATGAAGACCATCATTAAGTCTGTGTACAGACCACCACAACGGCCCATAGACAGTTACCATCAGCTGTCCAGACAAGAGCAGGTGACCATCTTTCATCTGAGGACCGGGCACAACCGACTCAATTTCCACCTGCACAGACGCTTCCACCTCGCGCCATCTCCCCCGTGCCCTTGTGGAGAAGCAGAGCAGACCACAGAGCACATCCTCCAGGACTGTGGGAACCACCAGCCGCTGAGGGAGGAGATATGGCCGAAGCCCGCCACTCTACAAGAGAAACTGTACGGGCCTGTGGAGGCACTACAGAAGACCACAGATTTCATTTTGAGAGCCAAACTCCAAGTGTGACGGCGTTCGAGAAGAAGAAGAAGAAGAAAGGATCTGATTTTAATTAACAACTTGTATGTGTGCTTGGTTGGGGCGGGGGGGGGGGGGGGAGGGGGGCGGGGGGGGGGGGGGAGGGGGCGGGGGGGGGGGGGGGGGGGGGGGGGAGGAGGGATTTCTGTAATAACCCATTACATCCTGAGGCTGATTTTGTAAAGTTTGCTTATTGTCTAATAAAATCTACAATACAGATTAAGAGACAGATCAACTGTTTTAGTTCAAGGGTTGTGCCAGAATAGCTTGGCGCCTGAGGCGCTAAGCTATTCTGGCACCACCCTTGAACTATCGGTCAAATTTATTTCAAGCAATGGGTGTTTCAGGATGAAAAGGGTTAAACCATTCAACTCCACGGCCACATGCATTTCCTAAATGTTGGAGGCGTCACCTAACGTCAATGTACCAGTTACAGGAGATGGATTGACTATGATAATTCAAGGGTAGTGTCTGATTAGCTTGGTGCTTGATGGTGTTATTATGGTCAATCTGTCTGATATGGTACCGAGTTATTATGGTCAATCCATCTCCCGCTGTGGAATTAAGTAGGCTAACTAGTTAGTAAGCTATTACAAATAGTCATCTGTGCATGTTTATCTTGGCAAAAGTCTTGTACTGACAGAGAAGACGATGTTTTAAGCAAAAAAATGTGTGGGCGAGAAACGCAGCAGACTATATCCCACAATCCCCCAAAACCCATCCCACAATCCCCCACCACCCAACTGTCTCTTTCTTTACTGCCTGTCAGATTCTGCGCGGCTATTCTCAGCACACAAGCAGGAGAACAAGAATTGATTTTTGTTCTCCCGGCCAGTCGCAGTTTCAAGCATCCTCAATCTGCCGATGTAAATGCCACTTATCTCTAGCAGCAGGAGGCATAGAGTCTCACGGGCCCCTCTTTGAGAATCTATGCCTTTTGCAGATGGGGAAAAAATTGACCAGGTTGCTCATTCTTGATTAATTCTTGACTGCTGGGCCAGCTATTTGCCGAGTTCAGTGTCATCAATCTGAAATGCAACGAGTCGCTGTCCGCAAGCAGGAGGCTTAGATCCCGTGGAGCCCCTGCAGCTGCACGGGCGCGTTAGGATCAATGCCTCGTGCAGACAGGAGGCCCTGGCTAGTTTCTGTCATTTTTTACAGCTTTAACTCATTCAGCCCGACTCACGTATTTCCCAAATTGTGGAGGCGTCATCTAACGACTATGCACCTGTTGCAAGAGATGGGTCGACCATGATAATTCAAGGGTAGTGCCAGATTAGCTTGGCGCCTGTCGGCACCAAGCTAATCTGGCACTACCCTTGAATTATCATGGTCGACCCATCTCCAGCTATAGTGCGTCAGGGCTGAATGGGTTAAAAGAGAATAATCTGCGAGCGGTTTCCGCAGTGCGCTTGAATAATAGAGACACTTAGCGGCGCACTGCGAAAAGTGTCAATCTCGGCCTTTCAGGTTTCCTGGTTTAATGGTAGTGGTTGACCGTTTTATCTTCCCAGCAAATCGCATTTGTATTAGATAATAATAATCAAACTAAGAAGAAAAATACCGCACTTTTTCGAAATGGAAAAATGAATGAAACGGACTCTGTGCACTGACCCCAAAAGTACACTCACATGAAATTCACACATTCTACTTACAGATAAGGATATTGACCAATGGCTTTAGTTCAAGGGTAGTGCCAGAATAGCTTGGCGCATAGAGGCACCAAGCTATTCTAGCCCTACCCTTGACTAAAGCCATTGGTCTATATCCTTATCTTAAGTCCTATAATGTGGCTTAGAGGCGCCTAGCTATTCTGGCACTACCCTTGAACTATTTTAGTCAAACTTATTTCACACACTGGTGTATTTCGAATGATAAGGGTTAATAGTTAAAGGGTAGTGCCTAGTTAGCTTACCATTTCCCTGGTGAGGTGTCAAGTTAATTAGGCACACACATGAAGCTACATGCTATTATCATTTACCAAGACAGATAAATGTTAGTGCTTTATGCCTGCTAGAAGTTTTCATGTTTAGCCATTTCACATAACACATTAATGGTAGCGCTTTAGTTCTGTGTCTGTTGGTAAGTTTTCATGTTCAGCTAAAAAAATCTTCAAAAGAAACATCAGAATTTCAATCAGGGCAGGTTACAATGTTAACCCATTCAGCCCTGACGCACTACAGCAGGAGATGGGTCGACCATAATAATTCAAGGGTAGTGCCAGATTAGCTTGGCGCCTGTCGGCGCCAAGCTAATCTGGCACTACCCTTGAATTATCATGGTCGACCCATCTTCAGATACAGGTGCATAGTCGTTAGATGACGCCTCCAAACTTTGGGAAATGCGTGCCTGTGACTGAATGAGATAATTGTGTTGTTGGTAAATAAATGACATCATACTGAGTACTCCCACCGCGACTGTAATTGTAAATAAAATGACGCAAATCTAAAACCTTTAAAGCATGCATCCACTGGTCGCGCAAACAGTGCCACTGGCATGCAATCACAAGAGAGTTCAGAAAACACAGGCCGTTTTCAAGACCTTTCCGTTACAGACAACTGAAGGTAATAATATGCGCCTACAGTTAGAAGCATTCATCAACCCTTTGCATGTCGGTAGCGGTTTTTGTAATTCATAAATTAACCCTTTGCATGTCGGTAGCAGTTTTGTCGCAATGATTCATAAACTAACCCTTTGCATGTCGGTAGCGGTTTTGGTCATGATGATTCTTACGTGTCAAAAACCGCTACCGATTATATGCAAAGGGTTAATATTATGATCTAGAAGGCTGACATGACAATCTTAACCCTTTCGCTGTCTGAATCACCTCGACAAAAAGTGCTGCAGACAACCAAAGGATAGAAAATGATGGCAGCAAGTACGCCATACATCGTCATTACTCTTCTCAGAATTCTTCTTTTCAACTGCACCAGAAACATTTCATGATCTGTACACAAAGAAGATTAATGGCCAGACCTGAATACAATAACGTTCTTGAAAATAAACTCATCAGTCATCTACAGTGGTAACAATGTATCATGAAATATACCCTAGTCTGAGCGTCGAGCACAAAACATATCTATTACATACATCTAGTTGGCTTCATTTATGCCTGCGCTAACCTTTCAGCTCAGACAGCTAAAAAACTTCTAGTTCTACGCAGCAACAACACAATGCAAATATCTGCGCGGTTGACCGTCATTAACACCTGCTTCTCGTCTTTCCATTTTAATAACGCATTCAACCCCCACGCACCTATTTCCCAAATTTTGGAGGCGTCATCTAGCGACTATGCACCTGTTGCAGGGGATGCATCGACCATGATAATTCAAGGGTAGTGCCAGATTAGCTTGGCGCCTGTCGGCGCCAAGCTAATCTGGCACTACCCTTGAATTATCACGGTCGATCCATCCGCTGCTGTAGTGCGTCAGGGCTGAATGGGTAACCAAGTGGAAGGAAGAGTGATGAGCTTCAACAATTGCCCTGATACTGATCCATCAGGCAACAAGAAGAAAACTCTAAAAATATGTGCACTTGTTGTTTGTGTCTGAAAACTGGTGCTGTTTTACTTTCCGTATGTCTTAATCCTTATCATTCAGAATACACCAGTGTGTGAAATAAGTTTGACTAAAATAGTTCAAGGGTAGTGCCAAAATAGAGGCGCCAAGATATTCTGACACCACCCTTGCACTAAAGCCACTGGTCTGTATCCTTATCTTGAGTACTATAATGTAGCTTGCATCTGGCAGTGTACACATTTGAAGCTTTTAGCCTCAGTATGATATGGGTTAAACAAGTCTGAGCAATCGCACTTACTGATAGAGGAAAAAATGATACCAAAAGCCAAACGACTGGTTAATTATATATGCCTGCCTCTTAACACATTCTGCCCCAGGACCGAAATCCCCAAACGTTGACGCTGCCCTCTGAAGGACTTACTGCCATTCTAGTGACAGATCGAGCATGATTGTTCAAGGTTGGTGCCAGAACAGCTTGCCCGATCCCTGTCTTGATGTGGTGTGTCGGGGCTGATAGAGTTGCAAGTTTAAATTCTTTTACATTGATCGATTCTTAGCTTGTTTGTTTTTTTTAACGCTGTGAAAGCAATGAAGACAAAAGCAAGGAAGACTATCTCCAAATAATGAAAGTATTTCAACTGAAGTGGTGAGGGTAACTGACTTGAATCGCAATCGATCGCAAAGCAAACGTGTCTTGAATCTCCCTGCTGACACTAAATGTTGACAACCGGCAATGACGTCAGAGGTGACCATAAGGACGGAAAATCTATAGAGGAGGACAGGGTATTTATTGTGTTCCGTAGCCAGTCCTTTCCATTTGCAACGGGCACAGATCCTCATGGGTCCCTGCAGATGCAGGGGCTCATGAGAATCTGTGCCTCTTGCAGGCAATTAAAAATAAAAGACTTATTTGTGTCTGCTCATCAGAGAAAATAATCACCGAGGATTAAGCTTGTCAATGTTTTCAGCTTGTTAGTGTTTCTATCTAGAGGCAGGGCAAAGACTATCGGTGAAGAGGCAGGAAACACTATGAAAACAAACATTTTATTTTCCCTTCTATCAACCGACACCACGTTCTGTTAACTCATTCAGCCCGACGGCCGTATTTCCACAATTTTGAAGGTGTCATCTAATGACTATGCCCCAGTTGCAGGAGATGGATCGACCATAATTCAGGCGCCAAGCTAATCTGGCACTGCCCTTGAATTATCATGGTCGACCCATCTCTTGCTGTAGTGTGTCAGGGCTGAATGGGATAATGAAGAAAACAGGAAACGTTCCGATGTACAATATGTGCTAATGAGATCAAAGACTCAAATAGGGTGGAAGATACTTACACCACTCAACGCCACAAATATCAGAAATTTGCAAGAAAATCTACCTTTTTTTCTGGCTTTAATTTGACTTCCAGGAAAGGCTGTTACAATTTGTCCTGTCACAACAAATTATTTTTGCCTAGTAATTGGGAGGATCCTCGAGTCAGGTTTTGACAACTCTACATGTATCCTTTACTTTGAAAAGAACAACAAAACGTGTGAAAGCTTTGACTTTTGAGTCGTTGTGCCAGTGGGAGGAAAACTGCAGTTAAAACACCCCATCACATCAACATTAGACATCTTTCTATTTACATTACGCTCACAAAACGACAAACAGCTCACTGTCCTTGTCTACAGAAGGCTTTAACCCTGTGTCTGTCAGTAGCGGTTTTAGTCGCGATTGCCGGAATCATCGTGACTAAAACCGCTACTGACAGCCAAAGGATCGACATATAAATGGTTCTGTTATTCTTTCCTCAGTGTGTTCCTTTTATTTATTTTTTCACGTATTTTTGTCACGACTGGACGTTCCCTCCAGTCAAGAGGTTACACAAGAAAACATGCAACGCCCTTTTCCTGTTGAAAATTAAAACATCAATACATCTCCCTTCCCCGAAGCAAAATTTCAAAAAAAGATCACTCGAGTGTGTTAAGAAATTAGTTGACAGAAAAGCAGACTTCGCTGTCCTCAATGTAAAAAAAAGCCATCCTTTTTTTAATGGAGTGTGAACATTCACATATCTGTGCAAAATAAACTGTTAAAAAGTCAAGTGACCAAAACATTTCAATCACAGTATCCAGTTTAACTGAACGATTGACCTTTTGAAAAAAGCTGACTGACAAGTTCTTTTGGTCATCCAAACACCTCCCATCCCTCGAGCCAAACCTTCAAAGCAACTACTGAAGCATTCGCAGAGAAAATCGATTGCAAGACAACCTGGTGCCGATTATGCGCGGATTGAAAATCAATACAGAGAAATCCTGCTTGGGGCAAAACTGGTGTCTGCACGCTCCTAAACTCTCAAACTGCAAGAAGCACAGATCTTCACGAGAATCTGCCTGGCGCAAGGTCTCCTGAGCATTTTGTGGTTCTTGTTGATGAGGCTCTATGTCTCTTGCCTGGCCTATTTCTTCTGCTGGCCTGCAGAAAATTAACTCATTCAGCCCGACAGCCGTATTTCACAAATTTGGGAGGCGTCATCTAATGACTATGCACCAGTTGCAGGAGATGGATCGACCATGATCATTCAAGGGTAGTGCCAGATTAGCTTGGTGCCAACAGGTGCCAAGCTAATCTGGCACTACCCTTGAATAATTATGGTCGACTCATCTCATGCTGTAGCACGTCAGGCTGAATGTGTTAACACAAGTGGACAAAAAGTGTACTGTTTTGTATTGTATTTGGATCGGACAACAGATCCACATTATGCCAGTATAGGCATGATACTTCTTAACAACCCAGAATGTGTAATGACTTGCAGACTTTCATTAGTTATTTAGTTATTTGGGTTCAACGCCGAGCAGGCAACTAAGGCCATCTCACGGCGGTCGCAGACTTTCATCAAAGTAACAACATCAACAGCAGTAAAAAACATTCAGTGAAAAAAACAAACAGAATGTGCAATACACAAACCATCTGACACATTTGACACACAACTAACCCCCTTGTGCAAGGAGCAATGAGTACCGTTTACAGTACAGTGGCTCTGGTGGAACACCAGACTTTACTTCCTATTTCTTTTCTTCTTTATATCCCATTAGTTGACATCGCAGGAGCCAAGCATAAACCTAACCCATTTAGCCCCGAGACCCTACAGCAGGAGATTGCTTGACCATGATAATTCAAGGGTAGTGCCAGATTAGCTTGGCGCCCAAAGGTGCCAAGCTAATCTGGCACTACCCTTGCATTATCATGGTCAATCCACCTCCTGCAACTGGTACATAGTCGTTCAGTAACACTTCCAAAATGTGGGAAAAGCACCCGTGGGACTAAAAGGGTTAAACACACACTCACCTCTACAGAGAACTGGATGTCATCGCTCTTCTGTGCCTTGATTCTCTCAAACAGATCCTCGCACAGCTGTAGGACAACACAGAACGGTGCGTAAGCAAATGCGACAAGTCGGACAAGGGAGGACGAAAGCATGCAACCACAGGTCAGAATCAGTATAATGCACATCAGAATATCACAACATCGGATATCAAGTGGTCAGGTCTGCCGCTCTCAAATTAATACCAACGAGAGAAACTTTGCCCTGGCTGACATCAGTCTTAACCCTTTCAGCCCAGAGTCCCTACAGCAGGAGATGGCTTGACCAGATAATTCAAGGGTAGTGCCAGATTAGCATGGCGCCTGAAGGCGCCAAGCTAATCTGGCACTACCCTTGAATTATCATGGTCAAGCCATCTCCTGCAACTGGTACACAGTCGTTAGGCAACACCTCCAAAATTTGAGAAATGGGACCTTGGGGCTAAAAGGGTTAATTGGCCTTTGCACAACCATGCATGAGCCAGCAAAGGCTAGTGTCAACCAAAGGACTTTTTGTGTACTGCATGGTTTTTTTAAAGACAAAGTTATGTATTTTTAGCACCACTTTAATGCGAAAATAATAATAATAATAAATCAGGCATCAGAACTGTTCACCCAAAAAAAATCGGAAAATGGCGATTTTGAAGAATTGTAGAGTTATTTAAAGCCATTTCCAAGTCAAAAGTGTTATTAAACAGGGGCCAGGAAAATCGGAAAATCGCCCAAAATCGGACAGTTCTGATGCCTGTAAATAGCTCTTGTTATAGCGCTGTTCTCCAGGAAAACACTGGACTCACTGCGCATCCACAACAGCACAATCTCTCTCTCAGACACACACACAATTATACACTACTTTAAACCACCCCATCCCTTCCCAACACCTTACATCCACTTCTTGTCAGTGTTAAGCGGTCTGCCTTTACAGCTTGCAGGTATCGCAATACAATGAGACTGACCTATACAACAGACGAGGGATGCAATCAAGCAATCAATGATTTCTTGTTTGTTTACTTTCTTATGCTCAGCAGACAATGACAAATATGCATTTAAGGACAGTATATGGACCTTAGCTCAGATTTACCGTAGAGGGCCCGTTTTCTGCACCCGCTAACTTTCAGACGAGAGTGAAGTATTTTCAACTTGTCAAAGTGTAAAAGTAATAACGGCTTCTTTCAGACAAAAGGTGGAAGTTATGCAGAGATTTTTTACTTGTCCCAAAATTTTTTATTAATCGACCAATTTTAATTCTTTGGCGTTTTCAGTGCCGCATACGACGGCTTTGGTCAACAGCAATGAAAATTTTGTACCTACCGCATTGCTTTTGATTGCAAGAGTCCGTAGTCTCGGAAAAAAACTTTGGTTTTGAAATTGTGTTGCTTAAAACGCATGCTATGATCAATTTTTCTGACTGGATGAGTACGTCAGTCGATGTCACAAAAATACATCGGCGACTTTTAAAAATTTGTCGGTCTATATTCACAATAATGATTGAACCCCAAAATATTAGTTTCTACCTGATGCAGGCTAGCTGGCTATCAGAATGTAAAAAAAAAAAAAAAAAATCTTCGCCATTTAGAGGACAAAAAAGAGATGCTGCGTGTTGCGTGCATCCTATTGTAATCAGAATGTTATGCACTCATTTTTTAATGGAGGAATTCAGAACTAGGTGACTTACTCTTACATTTTAACACTCGTGGGCTATTCATTCCCGCCAACGTTGTATATGGTAGCAGCCACAAGAAAAACTGTCTGCCATCAGCAGACAAAGCTCAGGTAAGTTTTTGTTGCAAATTGTCTTGTATGAGTTATTTACTCAAACAAGCATTTCTTTCACTGTTTTGTTGAGAGAACTATTTTTTTGTTGATTCTGACGAAAGTTTCTGACTTAGCAATGTATTTCAAAGGTATTAGTCTAAGTTTCTGATGCTTTCACATGTGTGTATACTTTCTTCTTCCTAAGAATGTTTAGTTTCTTTGGGATCCGAAAACTCTGATTTCACTCTAGCTGATAAGATTATTGAACAATCTTGCCAAGGGGCGTTTTGTATGAGTTTCTTGGCATTATTGCTGAGGAAATATGTGTACTAAATTTTTGTGATGGTGTAAATGTTATGTACACAATGCTATCTGCTTGTGCAGTGAAATAATAGAAATAAAGGTATGATCATCACCAAAATACCACAGGATGTGGCATCTTGTTTTGAATTCAATGTGTCATATATTAAATATGGAATGTAATTTTGGATTTGGAGTGTCACAACTGTTTGATGGTAAATCTGAGCCAGGGCCGTATAATATATGCTGAATCTTGAATCAATGCAAGGACAAAGGGTGTTGATCTGCATTACACAGCAGTCTTCGTTCAATCACATCACATGGACCATTTCAAACAATCTCAATCTGAAGCAAACCAATTCAATCTATCTCTGCAAGCAGGAGGCATAGGTCCTCGTCAGCCTCATGAGAGTCTATGAGTCTTGCAAACTATCAAGGTATCTGCAGGAAAATGATAAAATTTTCAGGCTACAATAAACGTGTGCTCATCTTTGATAGTGGATCTTACGGCCCACACCTACAGGAGAATGTCCCGAGGAAAAAAGAAACATGCTTTGAAAAGACAGTTTACAACATATCTGTGTAACTGTCCTTTCCAAGCTGTTCCTTTCTTCCTTGGGATTTCTCTGCATTTCAAAAGGCTCAGCGGTCACCCTTTTGGTCTGTATTGGTTGGTTAGTGCGGGGTTTAACGTTCACGGCACCAAAGTGATAATGGACGGCCCTGATGGGCAGGTTATGGGGGACAGGGAAATCTATTGCCTATGGAGTACGACCTGAACACTGATCAATTCAGGTACACTGCAACTGTGCTACTTTGATTTACCAGGACCTTTCAATGAACATGCTATGGAACAAGCCCGTCTTTTTCCCCTGGATTGCGAGTCCATCTACCGGGGCCGGGACTGGGACTCGAACCCACGACCCGGCTATTCCCTTCGCTCTCTTGCTCCAGCGTTTAACCGCCTGAGCTATTTCGGACTCTATTGGTCTGTATCCCACATCTAAACAGTGCAAACATTACAGACTAGCACACAAGACGCCACTGATAGCTTGGCAACATGTGTGCTGGTCAGCTATTTTGGGGCTGACAACCTTCAGCTTAACAGATCAGCAAAGAAAATATTATTCTAGAACATGTCCTTGTCTTTGCATTTAGAATTTTACAGTCAAAAGTGAATGTGTGCTGGTGTGCAATTTTGTACCTTACGGCCATAAACCATAGGCCCAAAATAACAGACCAGTGGTTAGTTGCACGAGTGAGTTTAGTCCTGCGCCAGTCACTAAGCAAGGTGCTCCGCTATCGTGGAGCACCTTGCTTAGTGGCTGGCGCAGGTCTAAGCTGACTCATGCAACATAGATATGCCGCGAGACCTAAATTCTCACCTGAGGAATGATTCCTTGCTGTCCGGGATCGCTGCGTCCCATCATGGTGTAAGACTTCCCGGAGCCTGTTTGTCCATAGGCGAAGATGCACACGTTGTAGCCCTCGAAGGCATGGTCCAGCATCTCCAGACCGATGTCCTCGTACACTTTCTTCTGGGATGCAAATAAGTCATCGCTTGGCTGCAACACGAAACACATTTTGTTTAACCCTTTTAACCCCAAGGTCATATTTATCAAATTCTGGAGGTGTTGCCCAACGACTATGTATCAGTGGCAGGAGATGGCTTGACCATGATAATTCAAGGATAATAATAATAATAATATAACTCTTCTATAGTGCAATATCCCCACAAAGAAAGGCTCAGAGCGCTTTACATCTAGATAATCTAATTGAAATTAACTAAGGTACCGACAACGTACAAAAAAGCAATCATTCATAGGTCCAAATAGGCCTTCAGGGGCCAAGCTAATCTGGCACTAACCATGAATTATCATGGTCAAGCCATCTCCTACTGTAGGGATCTGGGGCGATAAGGGTTAATAGCTCGTTACATCCTGTGGAAGCAACTGTCCTATTTTTAGATATCGTTGAGGTCCACATCACAGTTCTGGAGACAGATCGACTGTGATAGTTAAAGGGATGGCGTAAGAATATCTTGACGCCTATAGGGGCCAAAGCTATTGTGCCAATCTATTCTGACGCCATCCTTGAACTATCACGGTCGATCCACATCATCAACACTACAACAGCAGATAGGTCAAGCATGATCAAGGTTTATGCAGGGTTCGGTTTACCCCTGCGGCTTGCGGCATTACCGCATTGTTCTTGAAAATCCCGCATCGGCTCTCAATTACGAGTGTTACAGGGCTCAATGCTATCCAGTACCAGTGCGCCACCGCGGTTTCGTTTTTCCACGGAGTTTGGGATGCATCCGTGCCGCTGATTGGCTGAAAACGCTCGGTTCAGTCCAATCACTGAAGGCTTACTTTCACCAGTTCGTTGCTCTGGTTTGCGTTCTGGCGGCGTGTGTTTCACAGTGGTTCTAGACTTTTCTGCCAAGACTTATGAAAAATGCCGCCGAAAAAGAAACCAAAGCTTCTTCCAGGACAAGCAATTTTGTCCTTTGGACCGCCTCCGCCCGACTCTGAGTCAGGTCACAGTCAAAAAGTGATCGATCCGGACTGTAGTACCGATCAGCCTCAGCCGAGTACTTCGACGTGTGTCAGTGATCTTACACAACATTGTGACTCTGACACCTGTGTCTACTGTGTGCCATGGAATAAACGAGGACTGTACCTTCCTGTGGTGAACATTTAATTTCTTAATTTTGAATGCCACAATGGTTACAAACAAGTTACTAATCATTATCATTATTAACACATTTGATTTCAAATCAGCTGTAAATTACGCCGCGAAATATGGGGCCCATTGAAATTAGGAGGAAGGGGCCCAATGCCCCATAGTCATTTTTTGCCAGGCTGAACCCTGTTTATGTATCTCCTTGATCCTTTGGGTGTTGTTAGCACTTTTTGTCAAGGTGAACCATGCAGGAATCACCTTGACAAAAAGCACACTTGAGACGTGCTGCGCTCGGACACAGGGCTTTATGACACGTCTGAAATGAGCTACCTTATTGCTTTATATGAAAACAGACTTCAGAAGATAACTTCCTATATTGACTGATTGTTTAACCCTTGCCATTCGGAATACACCAGTGTGTGAAATAGGTTTGACTAAAACAGTTCAAGGGTGGGTAGTGCCAGAATAGCTTGGCGCCTCTAGGCGCCAAGCTATTCTGGCACTACCCTTGAACTAAAGCCACTGGTCTATATCCTTATCTGTAAGTCCTATGATGCGGCTTGCACATGGCAGGGTACCAATTTGAAGCTTTTAGCCTCAGTATGCTATGGGTTAAGTAACCCTCTGACAAAGAAACTGACTAAACAGAACAAGCATACATTGACCTTTTCATGGGCAAATCCAGGGAAATTGTAAAGGCAAAAAGTGCCAATACTTACATCTGTGTGTGACCAGTAAGAATGGTCAAAAGTGAAACTTTTCAAGTTCTGATCCTTGGGTCCTGCCTTGGGGTTTGTGATGGCTGCAAACAAAAACACAAGGATACAATTTTAGAAGTTATACCCACTATATTTCATTAAAAAAAAAGAAACGATTTCATTTCACAACCTGCTCCATCAAAAAAAGAAAGAAACAAACAAACAAAAACGCTACATGAAACAGGCTAGCCTCAACATGACCTGGTGCCCGGAAGAGATGAATTCAACTGATATTCACCTTCTTATTGTGCTGAATCGTTTTCTTTTTCTTCGTGAGCTCATGTATAGTCAGCATGTTTCTTCACGACCCTAAGTGCACTCAGAACAATAATCACACAATATGCAACAAGTCCTTAGGCCAATCTTGGCTTCAGTCAGCCCAAGGACTTATCGCTCATCTAACTGATGCTGAAGACCTGTCTGTTCAGCGCCAAGAGAATCTGACCACCACTCAACTGCAAGAGGTACAGATCCTCATGAGCCTCCGCAATCGCGGGGGCTCATGAGGATCTATACCTCTTGCTGACACCACTTGGAACCCAAGTTCTTGCAACATCTTCCCGCAGACTCTGTGTGTGTGTGTGCGTGTGCGTGTGTGTGTGTCGTTTTCACCAGCACATTTTGTGTTTTAAATGAGAAATGCGCCGTATAAATACATTGTATTATTATTAACATCTAGATTCTGGTCTTGATTTAACGAAGACCACAGTATTACACAGTCTGTGCAAGTTGGCACTGAAAGGAACAAACGATTGTGCAGTATGCTGGTGTGCACACTACCGAGGCTGACCTCTACATGTGAGTGCACGAATAAAACATGGGACTGCTCTCAACAAAAAAAATAAAAAATTTTAATCTAAAAATCAATGGTAGCTTGTTTTCTTTGTGTGCGTGATGTTTGTTGTTTTCCCAAAATACAAACGGTTCGTGGACTGAAAGTGAAAATGTGAGCAAATGGAGACGTTGGTGTTGTTGGGTTTTCGTTTATGAATCATAAAACACTGCACTTACTGAAACTGAAAACAAAAATAAAAGTGGCTATTAAAACCCTGGCCTCGAAGACAGCAGCTTGACCCATGACACTTCCTATAAAAAAAGCAATCCAGACCAAAAAGGTGACTGCCAAGCGTGTAATATGCAAAGAAGTACCCAACGGAGAAAGAAACACGCTTAGAAAAGACGGGTACAACACAATAAAAAAAGGACTATCAACTAGGACAGTTTAAAGCGATCCACTCCAAGGCAGGCTTTGGCTGTCAAAATTTGTCTTGCCTCAAATAAGACTTTTCTACCCTACTCTGCACAGTCCATGTGTGCAGGCAGACATAATAGTAGACTGAGGCTTTCTACTGCCGCTGGTTCCAGCCAGTGCAACTCCCTATATACAAAGATAAGAAGAGTAGAAGAGTGTTCTATTTAGCCCTTATCATTCGGAATACACCTGTGTGAAATAAGTTTGACTAAAATAGTTCAAAGGTGGTGCCAGAATAGCTTGGCGCCTAGAGGCGCCAAGCTATTCTGGCACCACCCTTGAACTAAAGCCATCATTCTATATCCTTACCTGTAAGTACTATAATGTAGCTTGCATATATGGCAGTGTACACATTTGAATCTCTTGGGCTCAGTATGATATGGGTTAACTATAGAACCTATCAAGACCACTTTTTACATAGCAAAACGCCCCACACCATATGTCCTGGTCTTACCGCACGGTGCTTTCTGGGGCAAAAATCACATAGTACACCTCTAGGTGGCTGTCAACCTTGAGAGTGCAAACAACCACAGCTTATTCTACACTAGAATCAATGACATTGCACTCCTCATGAAAGACAAACCTTTATAATTCAACAACACTAGTGTAGACACCCAAATTTTAAATTGTTTGCTCTACAAAGCAGCGAAACACAACAGAATCAGCGGTGAGCCGCACAGCCAACATACAGGCTAAAGTTAAACTGTCGTCCGCTTTGTTTGATTTTTGGTGACTGAATTCATACTATGAAAAATATTATAAAACATAGAAGTGGAGAGTGTGTACACTACCATTTGTAGACAGACCTCATCACTCACATTCTCAAAGGGTTTGAATCAGTCACTGAGAGCCCATTTTCAAACGGTTTGAATCATAGTCACTGAGAGCTTCGCTCTCAGTGACTATGATTCAAACCCTTTGAGAATGGGAGACGCTCAGTCCATCTAAAAATGACAGCATATGAACATCTCCACTTCTATGCTATAATATGCAAACTTTGCCAGTGAAAGTCAGCCCTCTTGTTCAGCATTATGGTAAGAACGCTTATAAAGGAATACTGCCAACTATTCATCCTTTACTGCCTGGAGCAGGTCACCTTCATTGACCCATATCATACTGAGGCTAAAAGCTTCAAATTTGTACATTGCCATATGCAAGCTACATTATTGTACTTACAGATAAGGATATAGACCAATGGCTTTATTTCAAGGGTAGTGCCAGAATAGCTTGGCGCCTAGAGGCGCCAAGCTATTCTGGCACTACCCTTGAACTATTTTAGTCAAACTTATTTCACACACTGGTGTATTTCGAATGATAAGGGTTAATGAAATATGTTTGACCATTATAAATGAAATGAAACTTTATTTCTCAACGGATGAAGTTATTAGCATGTGCCATTTTTCATACTTGCCGTTGCTACTCTACAAACACAGGGTAATAATTGTAATACTAGTACCAAGTTGCACAAAGGAATAGACATTGCCAGCACAGATAGATAGAATTTTTCTATCCAGACAAACAAACCACACACACACACACATACTCTAAAATTGAGGGACGCAAGGTAAGAAAAGACACATGAGGGCTTCAGGGTTAATGTTTCAAAGTAGGCGCTATGACAGACAGAGATGAAGAGATTCCTCACTTGTTCTGTTTCCATCCATTGCAATGATGCATTCTGCATCACGTGAGATTTCACGATTGTTGAAGGGTCGAACCCTCACTGCTACTTTCACTGAGGACATCTTAGCTGAACACAAAATGGAATATCAGACGAAGGTTAGCAATTTGTCCACAGGTACATCAACAATCTGCTAGGAAAATATACAAATAAAGAGGTCATTCATTGGTCACATTAAGTACATCTTTGTGATTACAGCCAAACCTATGTAAGATGACTTCCCAAGTGACTGTCATAAAAATGGTCACCTTAGACAGGTGCTTTCCTTAACTCGTTCGCTGTCAGTAAGGGGTTTTGTCACGATTCCTGCAGGAATCACATTGACAAAAACCACTACCAACAGCAAAAAGGTTAACAGGGACATCTTACTAACAAAATAAAAACCATAGGGCCAAAAATGGGTGGTCTGCTCGGACAGGAGGTCACATTCTACAGGTGGCTGTTGTGACGTTTGACTGCATGCTATCTCACTTTCTTCAACATTTCATAAACACACCAAATCGGCTGTTAAAAACGCTATTACAAAACGACAGGAAGCTCAGTCTATCATACCTTAACTCATTCGCGGCCAGCCGCATCCGGATGCGCAGCTGGATGCAGTTGGCCGCGAATGAGTTAATAATCCCTTCACGGCTGAAAAAAGCGTGTACACCACCCAACCGCAAGACTGCAATAGTCACAGAACCTCATGGGTGCCTGCAACTGTGGGGGCTCATGAGGTTCTTGGCCTGTTGCTGACCCCACTTTGTGTCCACGTTCCTTGGACGGATGAGGTTATTTGGTGTTGAATTATCAAAAGGGTTTTAGAAACACAATCTGCGGCCAGTGACATGGAAAGGGTTAAGAATAAAATACATTCAATGTACAGCTCAAAACATGTTAAAAAATCAAGCACTTCTCCTGGTTTTAAATTTAAACAATGTATGATCTCCTTCGAGATGTGCCGCATCCGGATTCGCAGCGTAAAGCCGCGAATCCGGATGTGACACGTCTCGAATGTGTTAACCTTCTGGGCGTCAATAGCAGTTTTTGTCATGATGATTCCTGCAGGAATCGTGACAAAAAACACTGCTGACAGCCATAGGCTTAAAACATTGACTGTTGATCATAACTTACAATACATTTTCAGAAGCAGAATCTAATTCAAGTCTAAACCTTTCCTCCATCTTCAGACCTAATTATAGTAAGCAGATTACAGAGCACTAATGTGCCATGCCTTGAGTACCGTAACATTAAACACTGTGACCTGAGCTGACCGATCAATACAGAAATAATCACTAATGTCCAACCCCTGTGACCGGACATTAGCTATCATAACAATTAACATGCAATAATCAATACGACTTCTCCGATCATGACTCACACATTAGTCACAGAATGGAGCAGAACCTCCAAGTCCAATATGCAATTTTTAAAAAGCCTTATAATCAGTTTATGTTAAGAAATAAACTAAAATATATGTGAAGAACGATGTCTGAATCTGTGTTAATATGAAGAAATCAACCACAATTTATCGTGGTTGATTTTTTTCACATAAACGCAAAGTGATGAATCTTTTTATCATATTCTGGGGCTTCTTGTAGAATCTGTGACGATGTATGTGAGAATGATGCCTCACCTGATGTTTATGTGAAGATATTGCCAGCAATATGTGAAGATGTGACAACCAGAGGTAGGGTCCTTATGGTCACCAGCTGTGAAATGGCCGGCACTGGGCCGTCCCTGGTGATTACGTAGACTTTCGGACGGTGGAGGTGACAGCTAGCAGCAGTCACCCTTGCGCATCAGTCCATGGTGGACTGCTAGCTCAGAACCTGTGACAACGTAACTGAGATTGAAGACAACTGGGAAAGATGTCGCAAGAAGCTGGGGGTGTAATCACACTGACGAATGTCTGCAACTATGCGGGCCGCAGGTCTACGACTATACAGCCATGGCTGTGGATGCGGAGGTCTTCATGTTAATCAGCAAACGTCACGTCTGACGCTATGCCAACCGGACCGCAGCACCAGCGTCACTGATAATACATTCGAATTGTCATCATAATGTATGCTGGTCACACAAGACTAGTCTCACACACCCAAAAACAACCCCATCTTTTTACCTTCTGACAATTCTCCACAAGTATGGCTGCCCTACCTAGAAGGCAAGCTTCTGCTGGGTTTGTGTATGCAAGGACTGGTACATATATTTCAATATGAAGAAACTGGTTAGGCTCTGGCAGAAATGGAATTACCCAGACAAATCAATACTTGAGCAACAGAACGCAGCCATACCTTAACCCCTAACAACATACTCAATCTGAGGCATCTGAGGCCGATTTCAGCAAGAGCAACAGATTCTCATGAGCCCCTGCGACTGCAGGGGCTCATGAGAATCTTTGCCTCTTGCACATGGAAGAGGCTGGCTGGGAGCTTAACGGCTAGCTTCTGTGGCAGGCGAGAGCAGGCATTGATTTTTCCAGCTCTGAAAACGCCTGCATAGTGCCAGCCAACCTGCATAGAACTCATCTATGGTAGCACATAATGATCAATATTGAGAATCAGCTAGAATTGTCTTAAATTCAGCAAACCACTAGCTGCAAGATGGTGACAACAAAGAAAGCAGTGAACAGGAAATCATCTTTCACAAGGGATGGGGGATGGGGATAAGGCCACTATGCAAAGTACAAATTCGGAAAGGGTGGAGGGGGGGGGGGGGAGGTGTAAGGATGCTTAATACAAATTGGGGGTTGGGGTGGGGGGTTCGCAAGAATGCAAAGTACAAACAGATAGGTCAAATGTCCTGGATTATCAAATGTGAATAAGACACTTGTCCATTGTACAGAATTGCAAGGAGTCATTGCAATGTATGTAGTCATGTAAAAATGTATTCTTTTAATTTAATCTCAGGGACCAGTCATCACAGACTTTCACTGCCAATAATATTAACAACAACTTCAAACAGCAAAGATAAAATGCCATCAAAACATGAGGCAGATCTAACAAAAGAATCACAGGATAAAGTTGTCAGCAATACTCTGACTTTCCTTAACCAAATCTCCTGATCCCATTACTGACATTAATTACAGTTGAACTGATTCACTGCCAATGGTTCACTTTTTTTTTTTTAATCGTAAATTCGGAAATCTGTGTCTACCATAGAAACAAGGATACAATTAACAAAATGGTTTGAGCAAGCAGCAGGTATATCTTCATGAGCCTCTGGAGTTGCGGGGGTTCGTGAGAATCATATAACACTACCCTTGAATTATCATGATCGATCCATCTCCTGCTGCAGGGTCCCGGGGCTAAAAGGGTTAATGTAACCCCAAAAATGAACGACAGTCATGATGGTAAATGCGTACTACCGTACGATCAGAGTGACCCTTACACTTGCTGTGCATCTGAAAGCGCTATCTATGTGATATCGATGGCCATGCCTGTCAGGGGGGAGCTGAACCACACAACATTGAGCAATGCTGAAACTGCCGCAGTAAGGGAAGAAACAGTGTTAAGAAAAAAACACGTGTTAATAAATTATGCATTCATGGCTTCCAAATAAGGGGTTCCTTGCACGAAGGAATGCTGGGATGCCCATAGAGTTAGGTACAGTGATGTCATAGATGCTGTTTATGCAAATGCTCGTGCGAACCAATACAATGTTTAGCGTCCCATCCCACACATACACCAGATTAAATCAATTGCGTCCTTAATACGCTGTGGCTATTTCGGTCATTTCAAAGACTCTCAATACTGCTCTATCGCTAGTGTCTGAAGAAATCTGACCATGTGAATGCAGAAGACAAAAATGTCCATTTATGTGAAAACAAGACATTTATTGTAATACAACAGAAATCGTGCTCTTCACAAAAATGGACTTTCTGTCTTTTGCCTTCCTGGGGCAGAAACATTCACATTATCTTTACAAAATAAATGTAACCCCCTTGTGGATGCAACTACTGGTACTGTCTACAGTCAACAAACCTGTTTAACCTATTTAATCCCCAAGATCACTTTTCCCAAATTGTGGAGGCGCTACTTAACCCTTATCATATTGAGGCTAAAAGCTTCAAATTTGTACACTGTCATATGCAAGCTACCTTATAGTACTTACAGATAAGGATATAGACCAATGGCTTTAGTTCAAGGGTGGTGCCAGAATAGCTTGGCGCCTAGAGGTGCCAAGCTATTATGGCACCACCCATGAACTATTTTAGTCAAACTTATTTCACACACTGGTGTATTCCATATGATTAGGGTTAAAGACTATGGACCTGCTGAAAGAGGTGGATCAACCGTGATAATTCAAGGGTAGTGCCAGATGAGCTTGGTGCCTCCACCCCCACCTCCAACCCTTTTTGTTTCTCTCGATATTCAGCAATTGGCGAGAAGGTGCTCACATGCATTTGGCCCATCCTGTTTCAGACATGGCCCATTGGATTTGTACTCTGCGGACCAATGACCCATGTGCGTACATTTTATGAATGAACCCTCTAACAGTACTTTATGAGTTTATGGTGTTTCAAGTCACCCAAAGCTTTTTGATTTGCCACATGTTACCATTTTCAGCACCCCACACACACACATTATGATGCAGTATTTTACAAAGCACATGAACTTGGGGGCTAAGGTTCCACAAAACTGATGTGGAGTGACCAGGACTCCAATGCATTAAGGCCTGGACTAAAAATGTTGGCCCGATCTAAATTAGAAGTTCTTGCCGACTACTAGTGTTACAACAGTAGGTCTAGAGTTTATTTAGACCAGGCCAAGGCTGCTGGTCTGGCTTCTACCATTGGAAGTCAGACTGGCAGACAACACACAGAATACACAAAATATACAGGCAAAACTAAGCTTCCTCTCACATTGCCCACAAGGGTAGCGCCAGATGAGCTTGGGGGAGAGGATTAGGGTTGGGGGAGATTGTTGGTTGTGGTCTTTGTCCTGATGATTTATGCAGGAATCTGAGAAAAACCACTAACAGCCAAAGGGTTAAGGAACAGACGGAGCCTACAGATATAAACAAGAGGCACAGATTCACATGTGCTCCTGCAACTGCAGGGGCACATGTGAATCTATGCTACTTGCAAGAGGGACAGTCTGGATGAGGAAAATAATGTGGAGCTGAACTAAGTCAGCAAGAGGCATAGACTCACATGTGTCCCTGCAACTGCAGGGGCACATGTGAATCTATGCCTCTTGCAGTTGGAGATGCTAAGGCCAGGGACCTATACTGCGCAGTAATCCATAAGCCAGCTAACCTAAAAGGCAAAGGGTGGCTGGAAGTGGAAGTGAAAGACAGAACAAGCAGGAACACAGGGTGCATGAATGTGCCTCAATACTAAGACTATTACAAGTGATACTTTAGTACTGACAGTCTAACCTGTCAAGTTGATTTTATTTCTACATCTGCGCGACTATAAAGTGCTACCTACCATTCAGATTCCACCGTAAATGATTTAGGCTTCAAATCTGGGTATGTCCGGTTCCCGAAAATATATCCTGGCCCTCAACTGCAGATGTAGCGATTGTGATTATGACTCAAGTCGCCATCACATTCACAGCATCTGAGGCCAAACATTTTTGGTAAAACATGGAATCTGAATCCCCTCCCCCAACCCTAAATTCTGTTACAGAGCCTCCCAAAAAGAATCTCACGTAATAAGATCACATTCTACAAACCAAGGGCGCCAAGCTAATCCGGCACCACCCTTGAACGAAAAGTTGTACCAAGCTATTTTGGCAGTACTATATCATAGTAAATCAATATTTTGCTGTCAGGTGTCAAAGCTGTGCTATAAGGTGAAATACATTATGAAGTTAGGTACTGGTACTGTGGTAACCAATAGTATTTAACCCAGATCATACCGAGGCTAAAGGTTCATATTTGTACACTACCATATATGCAAGCTACATTATAGCACTCACAGATAAGGTTCTAGACCAATGGCTTTAGTTCAAGGGTGGTGCCAGAATAGCTTGGCGCCTAGAGGCACCAAGCTATTCTAGCACTACCCTTGAACTATTTTAGTCCAACCTATTTCACACACTGGTGTATTCTGAATGACAAGGGTTGCAGCAAACTAGAAGTCTGCTCCATGGTAGGCTTTGATTGCTAAAACTTGCCCCTGAAACGGTTTATCAATGTTCCCTTGCCTGATCTCAGCCCTTTTCTCCCACCCCTGCTTTTTATAATCAAGGTGACCAGGCAAATGTAACAGAGGCTGTTTACTCAACTGTCCTCTGTGTGCAAAGGAACTTTCCGTGTATATAATACAGTAAATAAGATGCAGTTTTCTTCTTTTTTTTTAAATTAAATCAGCAACTTAAATTAGCCCTATTTTCTGCCATTATTATAAGACATACATGTAGTATGAGTATTTATAAAGAATATAGTGCAAACTATTAACTCTTTACCGGCCTCAGTAGCGCAGGGGTTAGCGCGTCGGACTGGCGGCCGGGAGATCCGGGTTCGAATCCCAGCCGAGTCAAGCAGGACTTTTCCTACCTGGGTCGGCTCCTACCCAGAGCGGGTGTGCTATGGACTCAATGGGAAAGCTGATGCCATGCAGCCGAGACTCACTCACTTCACGGATGCGACTATGGGGGTGGTACACGGATTATGACGCATCGCAAGGTGTGGATGATTACACGGCTGGCACCGCAGGTGTCCGCAAATCCTGGGCCTGGTTAATACCAAAATATTTATGACAGGACGCGTGGAATGCGGCCCTGTCTCGCAGTCCCTAACCACATGGACCACCATGGCATCATCATATCATCCTCATCATCATGCAAAAATGAAAAAACGCTATTCCAGGTGCCTCTGACCCCTCAAGTCTCCGTCTCATGGTGACCTCAGCGCAGTCCGGCCTCTAGGAGCCCTAGGTGCGCGGTTGTCTTGGGCCAGACCCTGCTGCTGTGCGTGGAAGGATGTAGTGGTTGACTCGCCACCTCTGGGGGGAGCTCTCACTCTCGACTCCGTGACTAGCAAAAAAAAATGTCGTAAGTAGGAAGACCACCGAAGTGACTCGGCAGTAGTGCGGAGTTTCCTCCAGAGGGAGTCCCCTACTACCTGACATATATACAGCAGCAGGGCCGGGAGTCTGGCTGGAACAGCTGGCTGGCCTGGGTAAGCACACTGGGGTTGATTGGGGTGAGCGGCGTGGGAGGAAGACCTCTGAGGCCGACCAAGGAAACTTGGAAGCAGCAAAAAAAAAATTTAAAAAACCAAACAAAAAAACTATTAACTCTTTACTGCCTGGACGGGACCCTTTCATTCATTGATGCAGCGAAAGTTTTCCACTTGCCCAAACAAAAGATTACCCGATATGACCCACCCTTTTGCGTACTGGGCACTAGTCTGTAGACCTAGATCTGATAGTGCTACTACTACTATGTTAGCACTTCCCCCAAACGTTGTTCACTGATAGTGATGCAAACACATGTAAATTGTCTGATAAACCTAGTACATGGCTAACTCTACTTTGAGTTCAGGAGGCCTAGTTTTTAAACCTTATCATTCGGATAGCATACCCTTATCATGGTGTGTGAAACAAGTTTGACTAAAATAGTTAAATTTTAGTGCCAGACTATAGATGCGCCAAGCTATTCTGGCACTACCCTTGACCTCAAGCCACTGGTCTGTATCCGTATTTGTAAGTACTATAATGTGGCTTGCATATATGGCAGTGTACAAATTTGAAGCTTTTAGCCTCAGTATGATAGGGGTTAACACTACACCACAAGACAATGTGAGACACCTTAACTGCAGAAAACTAAACTGCCACACCAACTGTCTATTCAGTCACAGTACATATTGTTCAAATTATAACCAATGGTCTCAAAAAGCTGCTTTCTCTGCACAAGGCATATATCGACATGAGGCCCTGCAGTTACAGGGGCACCTGATAATCTGTACCTCTCACTGACCAAAATCCTGAAGTACAGTACTGTTCATCTATATCTCAACCATAATGTCAACAAGTTGTGTCATAAAATATCCAAGAGGCAGAGATCTATTCACATGCGCCCCTGCAGTTGCAGGGGCACATGAGGATCTATGCCTCCTGCTGACTAAAATCAACACAGCTCTTCCTCAATCTGAGGATGACAGTTGGTTATAGGCGTTTGAACCTGTCATGAATTAAACAATGGCAAAATTAACCCTTTTAGCCCCACGGGTGCATTTCCCAAATTTGGGCAGTTACTCAACGACTGTGCACCAGCTGCAGGAGGTGGATTGACCATGATAATTCAAGGGTAGTGCCAGATTAGCTAGGCGCCTTCAGGCGCCAAGCTAATCTGGCACTACCCTTGAATTATCACAGCCAATCCATCTCCTGCTGTAGGGTGTTGGGGCTAAAAGGGTTATGCGCAACAGCTTATGGCTTTGCTCTTAGTTTTCCTATATTATTATTAACTCGTTTAACCCCGTGGCCACATTTCCCAAATTCTGAAAGAGTCACATAACAACTATCAACCAGTCGCAGAAGGTGAATCGACCGCAAGTTTTTTTCAAGGGCAGTGCCAGACTACCTCGGCACCAAAGCTAACGTGGCACTACCCCTGAATTATCACGGCTGATCCATCTCCCAGAGCACTGCATTGGGACAAGTGGGTTAAACAAGTCAATGGATTGTAGAAGGAAGGTGTATTCAGGTGCATTTTGGGATACAGTAATTTTTCATTTCTTAACCCAATCAGCCCCGAGTCCCTACAGCAGGAGATGGATCGACCATGATAATTCAAGGGTAGTGCCAGGTTAGCTTGGCCAAGCTAATCTGGCACTACCCTTGAATTATGGGCAGTCCATCTCCTGCAACTGGTACATGATAGTCACTAGGCAACACCTCCAATTTTTTTTTTTTTAAATGTGATCTTGGGGCTAAAAAGGTTAAAATGCAAATGTTAACTATACACCTGGGAAAGGCTGCTGTCATCAGCTGACTTCAGCTAAAACCACCGAGGACACACTCACACAGCAACTGTTTTTACAGCAATGTTATGTGGGGATAATCTTCATCAATAGTAAGCAAAACAACTTTCAATCTCTGGAAGCAGTGATGAAATTATCTGACCCTGCTGGGTGACATGTTTAATGGTAATGTTTACCCCCCCCCCCCCTCCCCCCCCCCCCCCAAACAAACAAACAAAAAATCCAAATCTTATCACAGGACCCACAAAAAAAAAAAAAAAAAAAAAAAAAAAAACACAATGGTGTGAAAATGACATTTGGATGGCCAATCTGTGGCATAACCCATTATTTTGCTGATTTTGAAACTTCTCAACCATTCAAGTTAAATTCTCAATGTCAAAATCTCCATCTCCACGCACTTACAGCTCACTGTTTTTGGGTATTCAGCGTGATATAAATGCTCTTTATTAATACAGGTATCCCCTACCTTTTTTTGGTGCATGGTATATATATATACAACTACAACCCACGAAGGGGATCCTCCATTCCGCATGCTTTTTTTCTCCAACAATTAGCTTAACCCCTAACTGACAGTGGATGCAGATTGAGTGTGTGAAATCTTTCATTATTAACCCTTATCATTCGGAATACACCAGTGTATAAAATAAGTTTGACTAAAATAGTTCAAGGGTGGTGCCAGAATAGCTTGGTGCCTCTAGGCCCCAAGCTATTCTGGCACCACCCTTGAACTAAAGCCACTGGTCTATATCCTTATCTGTAAGTACTGTAATGAAGCTTGCATGGCAGTGTACAAATTTGAAGCTTTTTGCCTCAGTGTTTTATGGGTTAAACACCAAACGAAGCCCATCTGTCCAAGGAACAAGGATAGCAGTGGGGTCAGCCAGACATCTAGATCCACATCAGCCCCCGCAACTGTGTTGGGTTGCTCAGGATGGCTAAATTGGCTCGCTGTTACATTCCTTTTGAAAACGTTAGCACGGACACGTGTATCCACATACTGATTTTACGATTTGTTCATTAAACGGCGATGTAAATTAATGAATAATAGTGGAATAAATCATTTCAGTACAGGTTTCAAGATACATATAGTGAATATAGCCATTTAGAGCAGGCTGACTGAAAACGCTGAGCTTGGCCATACGCAGAGCTTGGCAGTTTAATTATGGGTGCAGAAAGCATTTCCAGAATGATGACAATAAGAAAATGTCATTTATGCCCCTGAATGGTTGATTTTTTTTTTTTTATCTCAGTGCTAATGACAGTAAAAGAATTTGAAGAACAAATGTTATGGCATGAGGCTGCATTTAGTGTGACAACCCTTAATAATCAAAACCCGTGAGCACAGATCCATCTCAGTTTGACTTTTCGGTGCAAAAATGGCTGGCCTTTCCAAATCCATGGCTGTTTGTAACCCTTCAAAAAGATGCAGACAAGAGAGACTATCTTGTCAAACACAAAAATATGAATGATTACTTAAGAAATTTAAAAATAATAATGAATGTTAGGAGAGCTTGGGCAGGGTAGGCATTGTGTTTAGTGAAGGGCTAGGGCCCTACGGAACGTAAAGAAGTCATTCCTAAAGCATTTTTCATGGATTTGAAATCACAGTGCGTGTGACAGTAACAGCCTAAAAAGCAGTTAGTTGAGTTAGTTATTTGGGTTTAAGCCGAGCAGGCAACTAAGGCCATCTCACGGTGGTCTAAAAAGCAATCTTTGTGACACAGAAATGGTATCGGTAATGGCGACAAGAAAGACTTTTCCTACAAAACAAACAAACAAACAAGACAATTTATTCCATCGTGAACTCCATGACAACAGTGCTGAAGCGAAGCACAGTGTGTTGGCAGCTGAGGTCAAATTCAAGTCATCAGCTAGATGGCTGCAGGCAGACAGAGAGGGGAGTGGTGGGAAGTGTGATATGGGTAGGGGACCTGGATGGGGATGGATTGAAAGGAGACAAGTCTGTAGGAATTAGACGACAGTCTCTCTTCCCTACTGTCCAATATAATAATAATAATAAAGGTAATTTGTATAGCGCCTAATCACCAAGGTGCTCTAGGCGCTTTACAATCACAGTAATGAAACACAAAGCAAAATACAAAAACAAGCATATACAACAACAACAAAATATATTGATTTACAAGGAGCAGAAAACTCACACACACACACACATGATGAGCCGGCAGACAAAATGGTCTTTACGTATATGCAACAGAGAAAAGGTGTGTTTTAAGCTTGGATTTGAAAATGGAAAGAGATGATGAGTGACGCACATCAGCTGGGAGAGCGTTCCATGTAATGGGACCAAAATACGAAAATGCATGATGACCTTGAGTAACCTTATTACGTCTAGGGATACGGAAAACACGAGTGTCTGAAGCAGAGCATAGTGAGTGGGACGGTGTATACAGCTGGACAAGATCAGAGAAGTAAGGAGGGGCAGAACCAGAGATGATGTTGAAAGAAATAACACAGACTTTATTAAGTTTATACTGAATTCTGTATCAAACTGGCAGCCAGTGCAAATCAGCTAGTAGAGGCATAATGTGTTCACGTTTCGGTACACGAAAAATCAGACGTGCAGCAATCTGTTCAAATGTCTTAGCCTCAGTCCCACCCACTTATCTCCCAACTTTTCAATTTCTGAAATGACACTACTGCTCACTAGTTGCACATTTGCCATGCATAGATGCACATTTGCCATGCACAATCTCGAGACAAAATTCAGGACATCAGTCATTTCCAGCCTATGAACCTAATTGTGTATCTACCCCACACCCAAGTGCAGCCAAAACTGGTGCCTACATCAAATCACCATCTACATGGCAAGTTACACTAGACCAAATAAATTCCACTGATTACGGATAGTATCAAACATGTCTCATCTACCAAGAAAATTCAAGCAAAATCCAACACCCTGCCCCAAATTTCAAATAAGGTAGAGGATTTTTATTTTTTTTAAAAACAAACACCAGTCCTCTTAATGCCTTAACTCATTCAGCCCTGACGCACTATAGCAGGAGATGGGTTGACCATGATAATTCAAGGGTAGTGCCAGATTAGCTTGGCGCCTGTCAGCACCAAGCTAATCTGGCACTACCCTTGAATTATCATGGTCGATCCATCTCCTGCAACAGGTGCATAGTCGTTAGATGACGCCTCCAAAATTTGGGAAATACATGCGTCGGGCTGAATGAGTTAACTGAGTAACCCAAATATACTATGCAACATGAGCTTTAGTGTACACAGCTTCCTGCATATCTGATCTGTCTTCTTCCCTTGCCTCACACAATCCTAGTAGAAGTCTACGCTCAAGCTCACAAAAACTGCTTGTTCAGCCCAGAGTCAGCCTAAAAACTGCTGGTGCCCGTTCTTTCAGTTATCAGGCCCCTCACGTCTGGAACTCACTTCCACTGCATGTCCGTCTTTCCCCTACCCTGTTGACCTTCAAAACAAATTTGAAGACCCATCTTTTCCAGGTAGCATATCAAGATTAGCTTAGTCTGGATGTGCTGCCTGGAAATGTTGGTTGTTTCCCCTTGTTGATAGGCTGTGTGTGTGTGTGTGTGTGTGTGTGTGTGTGTGTGTGTGTGCGTACACCAAATGACTGAACTGGGTTACTTTCTTTACCATCCTTATGCAATCTGGGTCTGTGTAAAATTTTGGGTGGCCAGATCAGAAACCCATTTTTTCTGAGGGTTGTTTCTGTATTATCTTTCATTCAAAATTCAGAAAAAAATATCAAAATACGATGTGCCCATTTTAACAGATTTACTTCATCGTTGTGTTTCAGGGATGCCCTGGGCCTGTGTGTGGACACGGAAGCGGCCGGAGTGTTTTCAGATCAATTTGATTGGTCCAACACCGATGAACGGAGTTCCTTCCCTTGCTTAAACGTCTTTCGTCTCCAACGGACGCACCGGTCATTCTCTCGCATTTGCAGAGGTATTTTATGCAATATTTCTTAGTTAAGAGCACGCCCAAATGTACTTGTTCAGTGCAGTTATTTAACTGAGAGATGCCTCCAATCCCCGTACCCGTTTGGCCCAGAAAAATAAGGCGTCTGCTTTCACAACGTGTCTTCGGCCGCACCGGCCGGGCCTGACCGTTGAGTCTTGTAGTAAATGATAATAGAACCCCACGATTTTAACAAAAGCTTTCTTCTTCAATGAAAGGAATTCGTTCAATAACCCCATTACAAGGTCAATCTGCCACGCGATTTTGTTTCTTCTTTCTTTTTTTTTTTCTGACGTGTTAACTTGCCACATGCATGCACAGTAACTATCAGTTGACTTTTTTTTTTTTTAAAAACAAAAATGGCGCCAGATTTCAATCCTCGTTCGCAAAACTGCCTCGCGATTCGAAGAACGAACGTCCACAAACAGGTCTCGTTTAGGAATGTGCAACTGAAGTATCGCTTTTTACTGTATTGCCAGTTTTTAGTTCTCAGGGTCACCCTGGTCAGCCCCACAGGGTGGGTTTTTCTCTCAATTCTGGGGCATGCATGTGTTTCTGTCTACCCTTTGTCCATTCACCTGTATAAATTTGCCTTTTTAAAACTCTCCCTACTGTCTGCACTGCCTGTAGCTCTTGATATTGGATGTGTGTTGCTAAATGGTCTTAGCTTTATGTCTTGGCCCCATGTGTTAGGTTTATTTAACTCATTCTACCCCAGACACACCACGGCAGGATAAGGATCCACCATGATAGTTCAAGGGTGATGCCAGAATAGCTTGGCGCCTACGGGCGCCAAGCTATTCTGGCATCTCCCTTGAACTATCATGGTCGATCTGTGCCCTGCACTGCAATGCAGTCTTGAGAGGACAGGGGCAAAATTTAAGGATTTTGGTGTTGGGGTAGAATGAGTTAACGTATTTGACCGGCAGGCGACATACATGGCAATGTTCTGTTTAGGTGGGTTTTTTTTCACAAGCAGTGCAGGCACGTCCTGAGAAAGCCTAGTGGCTGTCGGGACGTTAAGCAATGTACAATCAATCTGATTCAAAATGTCAGTTGGTTTACATGGTTGTATTGGACATGTTCTCAGCAACACCATTTTGGTCACACCGGCTCAGGACTTTCTGGCACACACCCAGCGCCGGATGGCAGCAGGATGTCCAAACCCATCAGGATCTATGCTGCAGAATCATGGCCCCCCAGCCTCTGCCACAGAGGGTGCGCGTCTGGTAGGAGGGTGCATGGACGGCAGCGGAATGCCCCCAATTACAAACTGGTAAGTAAAGTGATTCTATGATCATCTTCATTTTATTGGCTGGCGTGCGTGCGAAGCAAAAGTGAGTTTATGTTCTGGGCCACTGGTCGTCCGTCCGTCGTCCATGGTAAACTTTAACTCATTCTACCCCAACACCAAAATCCTTAAATTTTGCCCCTGTCCTCTCAAGACCGCATTGCAGCGCAGGACACAGATCGACCATGATAGTTCAAGGGTGGTGCCAGAATAGCTTGGCGCCCGTAGGCGCCAAGCTGTTCTGGCATCACCTTTGAACTATCATGGTCGATCCTTATCCCAGGGTGGGATTCTTCCGCGTTTCCGCGGATTTCCGTGGAAATTCTTTCACAATTCCGCTGAAGCATATTTATTTTCCGCGTCTAATAACAACAAAAAAGACGAGAAAAAAAAAAAAAAAATCTTCTTAAATGGCAAAAAAATCTCAAATGGGTTGGATTTGTATGCAGTTTGGTTCACTATCGCCCGACACTTCCGGTAGCTTTAGGTCGCAGTGGAAAATGGCGGTGAAAAAGGATATTGTCCAAGACAGAGTGCCGTTTAGTGTGCATCTGAACATAAACTGGTACGCACATTCCATTTTTATACTGCAGATCAGGAGTGTCATAACAAAGTCCATTTTCGGGTGTGTTTGGTCTCGCTCCCCGTGTCGGTTTTTGGATACTTTGGCGAACGGTGGACACGCGTGCCTATCCCCCCCCCCCCCCCTCCCCCTGTCGTTTGATTTTTCGGCCGCTGAAAATGAAGGACATGAAACCACCCCCCCACCCCCCACACCCCCCCCCCCCCCACCCACCCACCCACCCCCCACCAATGTCGTTTGATTTTCCGCGTTTTCTTTCTTACTAGAATCCCACCCCTGTTATCCTGCTGTGGTGTGTCTGGGGGTAGAATGAGTTAACGGTGGCATTTTCTCGGAGACTATTCAAGCCACATTCTTCAAGCTTGGCCCAAGGATACTTTGTGGCAAGACCTTTTTAAACATGCCAATTTGAGTGACCTCTCTCAAAGGGTCACGCAGGGTTGACAAATGTGTGAAAACTGCTTGCATTTTCAGAAAACATGGATTTTGACTGCTGCAGAAGCCAGCCCTCGTCACCGAGGTCACACATATGTAAATCGGTCATACACGGGATTACTCTTTTTATTCTTGTGCAAGGCCCCTTTAAACCAAAATTGGGCTGTTTCTGTTTCTAAGGCAGCTTTGGTTTTAATCTTTCTTTCTTTCTTTCTCCAGTTGGCAAATGGCGCCTGGGATGGACCCGAGACTGAGAGCAGTGCCAGCGCATCGCAATACGAGGGCAGTGATGACGAGGAGTTTGTTCCTGGCTCGAGCTCACCGGATTCAGAGGGTGTGTCAGCATCAATTGCTGGGATCTCGGACATAGACAGTATTGTATCGACTATGTTAGATTTCATCAAAGTGGCAGGTTTGGGGTGGCCAGGTGTTGGTGACGCTAGTACCAGCAAGGTGCAGTGTGCGTTAGGGGGTGGCAATGAGAATGTGGATAGGCAGGAGGAACATGATGCTGGAAAGAGTGGGGAAAGAGCACTTACAGAAGAAACGGGTGTGCACGTGTCGCAGAGAGGGAAAGGAAAGTACAAATGGGACAAGAAACATGCATGCAAATTGTGTGGCAAGCTTGTCTTGAAAATGAGCACGCACTTACAAGATGTCCATGCAGATGAGGCTGACGTTGCTAAAATTTTGTCGATGAAAAAAGGGACCAAG
>BTPG01000001.1:209904842-209979842 GCA_036245525.1 Semisulcospira habei
TAGAAATATGGGAACGCATTTTCACATGAAAATGTCCCCCCCCCTAGGATAACCCACTCTGATGGTTCGGCGTTTTCTCCCTGTGGGTGTGTGTTTGTGTGGTTGTTGTGTCGTGTGTGTAGTGTGTGTGTTGTGTGTTGTGTGATGTGTGTGTGTGTGTGTGTTTCGTGTTAGGAATCGCGCCTACATGGTGCGAGCAGATGTTAATTTAAAGAGTGAGTGCGTTCTACATGTTGTCATCTCGCTTTTTATTATTTTTTTTTATTTTTTGTAGTGGTCTGAAAAGCGCTCTACGAGCTTGCTGTTTTTTTCTTTCCCTTTCTCAACGTGGTGAAGGGCGCTATATAAAAACTATGTAAATTCTTATTATTATTATGCAACCACCAGAGTGATTCTGCTTTTTTAGATGTGCCTCTTGAGGATCACAACATGCTCAAATGATAACTTAGGAAACTGTACTAATAGCATAATAATCAACAATTTGTTATCAAAGCACACTTTGGGGGAAAAAAATAAACTAACACAAAATTTAGACAAAGCGACAGCCACAGCTCCTGAAGATAAGGCGCAATGATAACATTATTTTTATAAATAAAAAATATGAAACTGTAGGTGCCAACAACATTGTATATAATTTGTAACATGAACCGTGTATGCAGTGTCTTTACCAGATTAAACTAATTACAGCCTAACAGTGACACTACTTACTAACAGATAAAATCTTCTGAAGATGTGCTGCATTGTTTATAAAATCATCAAAGTTCCAGTGCTACTGTTAAGATATTTTTCATGGAAGGGTGGGGAGATGGGGAGGTGGGGGCGGGGGGGTGGGGGGCAAGTGTACATGAGCCTTCCCAGCTTACCTTGCAGCATCAGCCCTATCCAGCCCAAAAAAAAATCGAAGAACAAGGCGTTTGGGAGGGGGGGTGGGAGGAGGCGGAATTGACAGAATTGTTCTAATTTTTATAAATAATAAAAAAAAAAAATAATTTTTTATTTAATATTAAACCTACATACCAACACATGACGTACATATTGCATTTTACAAGCACGTCCTTCAAGAAGATTCCGTGGTGCATTCTAACCCACTGTGTATGCTTCCCCCAGTATAAAATAATACCAGTGGCTAAGTGGACAAGGGTATCCAGCAAATAAAGGCGTATCTCTGGACAATTGACCACCTAGTGCCAAATGACAAGCGCTTGGGAACGATCTGATCTGACGTCAACCGAAAAAACGCCATAATAAATAAATGATCATCGTGGATGTAGCTTCTAATCTAACGCAAGAAAAACATACCAGGTTTCCGTGCTTCCCGATGAGACTGTGAATTGACATTTAAGTTCAATATAAACAAAAACCAACAAAAAGACGATATGCACCTTACTTTTAGCATCCTGACGAAGACACGGCACAGTAGTCGTCTCTCAAAACAGACCCTTCGGGCCCTGAATCAATCAGCTGAATCCGACGATCAGTACATTCGGCAATCTCCGCGAATTTCCGTCACTTTCCTGGTGGACTTGGCGAGCCTAAACATCCAAACACGCCTTTTTTGGGGAGGGAGGTAAAACAAAAACAGGCAAAAAAGGGCCGTGCTATTGAGTTTTAGTCCACGACCATACTTTTTAACATGTAATTGTATTATTTGATGAACATATTTACGTCAGATGTTATGCAAAAATCTATCTGTTTGCGTCTCGTAATGTTTGGGTGAACCAGAATTTCGGAGCTCTCCAGTAAATGCGGCCAAAGAGAGTGTAGTCGTTTTCGAGCAATGGCGCGGAATGCAATCCAAACCGTGGTGGGGGTCGCTTCCTTCCGTTCTAAACCTCCTAACCTTTTCCCTGTTCTCTCGCCCGTCGTCTGCACAACTTTAGAGCAAACACCTCTGTCTGTCGTTTTGGTCAGTTTCCAGACAGAGGAGAGAAATTTCAAAACCCAAAGAAACTGACTAGCCAATTTGAATGCGAGCCTGCGGTCCACGTCCTGAAGATATTACCTAGACAAAACAAATTGATTCATGAATTCATGTTGAATCTCGTGTCTGGGAAACATCCTGGGATAGAGACCAGCCGGAAAAGACGAGCACGAAAACTTTGCTGATTCAGCAGACGGCTTTCAGGGTTTGGGTCCCTGGGCCGTGGTTCGCTGGACTTGGTGTCGTTTAGTTTTCTTCGTAATCAATATTCTTGTCTAGTGAATATCAACGCAGCTGGGTTTATGCTTCTGGTGCGAGGTGACCTGAAGTTGTACGCAACAAACCTGCCACACCAACTCGTATACCGGATGGACCTAGGTATCGTGTTTCTTCGGCAAATGGCAAACTTTATTCAGTGGATGATTTCTTAACGTACTTGAGTGAAAAGCAATAAAGATAAACATAACTGGCATTTTAAGTAATGGTGATAGAAATGCGGGAGAATGGCGTATACACAGTCGGTACCCATTTTACTATGGGCCTAATGACTAACCCATTTAGCCCGAGTCTACAGCAGGAGATTGACCATGATAATTCAAGCTAGTGCCCCAGATTAGGGTTTGTCGCCCTAAAGGGCGCCAAGCTAATCCTGGCACTACATCCTTAAATTATCATAGGAGGACCTTCACATCCATCCCCTGCTAAAACTGGGTACAATAGTCCCTTAGGCAAAATTTGAGAAAAGGTGTACCTTTAGCATTTTAAAACTCAACAAATTTTTATATTCTCCACATTCATAATGGAGGCGTTCCATAAATGAGAAGTAGGTAACGACTGTGTGTGTTTAATGAAAAAATTGTTAGGTTAAGGTGAGGCAAAAAAAAAATGTATCTGAAAGCTGAGAAATACAGTCAACTTTCACTTGCAATGGAGTCGAGACTAGGATTTAAAAAACGGAAGTACTGATGATGCAAAAACATGTGTGTTTATATATAATAACTAAGTTGGAATAATAGTAGGTAAAACAACAAAGGTCCGCAACAACATACTTTTTTATCTATACAAATTGCTTTTTTTATAAGAAACTTTGCTGGAATGATGAGAGCATTGGGTCCCCACGCAAGGCTGAAATTAGTAACCAAAAGGTTTGCATAAGCGCATTGATAAGATAATAGAATAATTTTATTGCCATACAATGTTTCCATGTAAAAAAACAATAAAAACAAATGTTGAATTAGTCTTTGATGTCAGTTACTAAGAACTAAAATAGATACACACAACAAGATCAACACACGGATAAATACTATAAAATATGATTTTCATGCTAAATACTAAGATCAAATACTCTTGCATTAATAGCTCAGCTGAACAGCTATCAACAGGCACGGCCTATTCACTTAAAATCAGATTATAAAAGCTGACAGTACAAAGACATTCTCACCGACAAGTTTTATCTCACCTTGCCGTCTCGCAGCCTCCGGGTGCTAAATAGCTTCCGTATCCAGTCACAATCAATTCCAGGCTGAACAATAGAGTAACGTGAACACCAGAGGGAAAAAAAAAATAAACTGTTGATGCATCAGATGTCCTGTACTGATAGAAACAGTACTAGGCCCCTGATTGATAAAAGTTGAGAAAAAGCTCATATGCCCAGGGTACAGGGTGGGTGGAATGGAAATCCAACACTGAGATAAGAATAAAGGACTTGCTCTACTAAAGAAAACATCTATGGGTACAAGGGTACAGAGAGTATCCCAAGGCTAGTAATAACCTCTCCTATTAATTTTGAGCGGTCTAATTGACCACCACCATGTACCTGGCTATCAGTCTGAATTTCCTCTTTGGCCGTAGAATTGAATAATGGAAACCATAAACCAAACTGCGAATCGAGAAAGGTGAGCGCCCACCACTGCTCTCAAACCACAGCTGGCAAGCTACGGTAAAAAGAATTTGCATCAACATGTGGGCACTAGAGACCGAAACTTTTACAGAACTGTTGCAGATAAGAAACAAGCGCTGCTGGTGCTTTTTATTTGACAATAAGCGCGAGTGGTTTTCCTTTCCTTCCTCCCCCTCCACTTAAAGGGGGAGAGACTGTTATCTTCTTTCTATCTTTCTAAAGGCCACAATCATTTTTCTTTTCTTCAGTTTTGCATCGCCAAGTGGCAGTATCAAGGTAGGATGTTTATTAAAACCCAGCTAATTAGTAGTCCTCAACCTTTCATCAACACTGACTTCGACAGTAGTGGGGGCCGGATGATTCGTCTGATTTTAATTCAAAGACGGCCCATATCCAGGGACCACTGTGGTGTCGTCTGCAAATTTCAGAACTTAGGTACTCGGTGATCTCTGAAGTGGCATGGCATGAAGCACAGTCCATAAGTAAACAGGGAGTAGAGCATAGAGGGGGAAGAGAAAAACGCGCATTCCGGAGGGCGTGACCTAGTGGATACAATGATGGATACAACATAGGGGGGGGGGGGGGGGGGGGGGGGGGGGGGGGGGGGGGGGGGGGGGGGGGGGGGTGGGGGGGGGTGGGGGGGGGGGGGGGGGGGGGGGGCGGGTTTGGGGGGGGGGGGGGGGGGGAGGGGGGGGGGGGGGGGGGGGGGGGAGGCGGGAGGGGGGGGGGGTGGGGGGGGGTGGGGGGGGGGGGGGGGGTGGTGGGGGGGGGGGGGGAGGGGGGGAGGGGGGGGGGGGGGGGAGGGTGGGGTGGGGGGGGGGGGTGGGGTGGAGGGGGGGGGGGGGGGGGGGGGGGAGGGGGGGGGAGGGGGGTGGGGGGGGGGGGGGGTGGTGGTGGGGGGGGGGGGGGGGGGGGGTAGTGGGGGGGGGGGGGGGGGGGGGGGGGGGGGAGGGGGGGGGGGGGGGGGGGGGGGGGGTGGGCGGCGGGGGGGGAGAGGGGAGGGGGGGGGGCAGGGGGGGGGGGGGGGGGGGGGCGGGGGGGGGGGGGGGGGGGGGGGGGGGGGGGGAGGGGGGGGGGGGGGGGGGGGGGGGGGGGGGGGGGGGGTGGGGGGGGGGGGGGGGGGGGGGGGGGGGGTGGGGGGGGGGGGGGGGGGGGGGGGGTGGGGGGGTGGGGGGGGGGGGGGGGGGGGGGGGGGGGGGGGGGGGGGGGGGGGTGGGGGGGGGGGGGGGGGGGGGGGGGGGGGGGGGGGGGGGGTGGGGGGGGGGGGGGGGGGGGGGGGGGGGGGGGGGGGGTGGGGGGGGGGGGGGGGGGGGGGTGGGGGGGGGGGGGGGGGGGGGGGGGGTGGGGGGGGGGGGGGGGGGGGGGGGGGGGTGGGGGGGGGGGGGGGGGGGGGGGGGGGGGGGGGGGGGGGGGGGGTGGGGGGGGGGGGGGGGGGGGGTGGGGGGGGGGGGGGGTGGGGGGGGGGGGGGGGGGGGGGGGGGTGGGGGGGGGGGGGGGGGGGGGGGGGGGGGGGGGGGGGGGTGGGGGGGGGGGGGGGGGGGGGGGGGGGGGGGGGGGTGGGGGGGGGGGGGGGGGGGGGGGGGGGGGGGGGGGGGGGGGGCGGGGGGGGTGGGGGGGGGGGGGGTGGGGGGTGGGGGGAAGTGTACATGTATGGTGCTTTCCCAGGTTACTTGCAGCCTCCCAAAGTGAAGAACGAGGGGGGGGGGGAGGGGGTAATGACAGAATGGTCTGTCAATTTTTAACTATTGAGTTATAAATATGAGAAATGCGCTATATAAATACCATGTATTATTATTATTAATCTACAGTGGGTGATGTGCTTACAAAAATACATAATTAATTCGTGAGAAATGGGGTGAGCTTATTCGCTGGATTCCAATATATATGTGTTGCTTAACATTTTTTTTTCAGATGCCTTGTAACACAAAGTATGGACAAATTATCAAAGAGAGAGAATGTGTCATGAGTTTTATTAATGCCCCCCACCCCACAACTCGTACACGCACAATCCCAGTAGAAAAAGAGAGTACCCAACATTGATCTAGGCTACCACTGCAAAATGTTGCAATTGTTGCACTTTTGTAGCAGATGCAACATTTTATGGTTCTATACTTTTGACGTTCAAACTTCAAAATGCTGCTACAACATTTTGCGGTTACGGACCTCAGGTGGGTCAGTCTATGCTTTGCTCAGTGTCACCCCAGCTTTGCGTCTCAAGTATGGTTGCCTCGATTTTCACGCCTCGAGCACATGAGCATGTTGAGTGTCTCCGTGAAAATGGCTTGTGTATTTTTCTGAGACCATAGACTGGATATAGCTAGATTGGAAAGACAAATTGGATGAGTTTGTAAGCCAGCTTTGTATCTTTTCAACTTTTTTAGTACTGAAACATTAATTCATTGCAGAATTTGTTTTTTACAAACTTGGCTTATGGCAAAAATCAGACGGTGACGTAAAAGCAGCAAATTCATCGCCACACAGATACTGACACAATACTCTAGAAATTATTTTCTCTCTCTCTCTCTCTCTCTCTCTCTCTCTCTCTCTCTCTCTCTCTCTCTCTCTCTCTCTCTCTCTCTCTCTCTCTCATTTAGATCATACCTAAAAGACAGAAAACAAAAGGTATATACCCATGGAAAATACTCTAAACAAGGACAAGTTAACTATGGTGTCCCCCACGGGTCGATCCGCTTGGGACCTCGTCTATTTATAATATTCATTAATGATTTGCCTTTGCATATTACTAACACTGATGTCAACTGTAACCTGTTTGCGGACGATACAAGCCTCCATGTTTCTGGTTAAAAAAAAACAGCTGACATTAACCTTGGCTTACAAAGTAGTCTCGGCGAGGTTTCCGACTGGTGCCAGAGTTAATCATATAATAGTTCTTCATCCAGGAAAAACAACAAAAAAGAGTATTTCAATCACTACACGACAAAAACACCAATGCCAACCACAGCCGTTACATTTACAACTGAACGCTAAACCAGTAGAACAAGTCACAGAGCGTAAATGTTTGGGAATACACGTTGACGAATAACTATGTTGGGAGACGCATATAAATACAGTCTGTAAAACCATTGCTAAAAACACTTTCCTCAGTTTGTCCCAGCTTAGACAAGTAACGGATACACGTACTCGTAAACTGTTTTTTCATGCCCATATTAGTCAAGTCTCACGTTGATTATGTCTCCACAGTGTGATATGGGACGGTTGTAGTGATGTTCACATGAACAGGTTAAATTCTATATATAAAAGAACTGTCAAAATGATAGATACGCGGCCCATTCCTACCACAGACACTGAAATTAGACATCTAAACATTCTTGGCCTGCGTCAACAACTTAGCTTTAACAAATGCATCCTCATGCACAAGATATTAAATAACATGACAAAACGCAGTATCTAACCACCAAATTTATGCCACAGCAAGAACGCGAACGGACCTCGAGGAACAATACTTTACCTGTACCTCTGCCTAGAATTGACCTCTTTGAAACTAGTTTATCATTTTCTGGACCGTTTGTGTGGAACACTATTCCTGCACATTTGAAGACTATAGCCTCGCTTGGAATCTTTAAAACGAAACTTTTTGATTACCTGATGAGCCAAACATAACATCACTGAGCACTTATTTAAACAAACCCTGATGGCTAATACTTTCATGTACCACATGCATTTATGTATAGTGTGTGTGTGTGTGTGGTATATGATAACTTTTGAGTGTTACTATTATTTTATGCAATCCAGACCAAAAAGGTGAATGCCAAGCGTGTAATATGCAAAGAAGTACCCAACGGAGAAAGAAACACGCTTAGAAAAGACGGGTACAACACAATTTATTAATATTTCGGGTAAATACCCTTTGTCAAAATAGACAAACAAACAAACAGAGAGATTAGCCGCTACTTATCTTCATTCTGCCAATTCCTTCTGCCAATGAAGATAAGTAGCGGCTAATCTCTCTGTTTGTTTGTTTGTCTATTTTGACAAAGGGTATTTACCCGAAATATTAATAAATTGTGTTGTACCCGTCTTTTCTAAGCGTGTTTCTTTCTCCATTGGGTACTTCTTTTCTTATTATTTTATGTATTTAATATTTTTTTTATTATTATTATTTTGTTTGTATTTCCTTTTAAATTATTGTTACATGAAATAATGTGTGTAAATATAATGTCTTTATTTTTTAATATAATTATTATTATATTGTAGATGTTAGCAACGGCAAGTTTGTAAAATGACGATTTGTTTCTGTCAAAACTTTTTACCGTTGATAAATAAAGTTTCATCATCATCATCATCATCTCTCTCTCTGTCTGTCTGTCTGTCTGTCTGTCTGTCTGTCTGTGAGACAAAGTTCACATGAACAGGTTAAACTCTATATATAAAAGAGCTGTCAAAATGATGGTTAATACTTTCATGTACCATATGCATTTATGTATAGTGTTTGTGTGTGTGTGGTATAAGATGAATGTTGACTGTTACTATTATTTTGTGTAAATAATTTTTTTAATTTTATTATTTTTTAAATTTTTTTAAAAAAATATTATTGTTGCATGAAATAATGTGTAAATATAATTCTTTATTATTGTTATTATTATTAACCTATTTTATGTTGTAGACTGTTAGCAACGGCAAGTTTGTAAAATGATTTGTTTCTGTCAAAACTTTTTACCGTTGATAAATAAAGTTCATCATTATCATCATCATCATCTCTCTCTCTCTCTCTCTCTCTCTCTCTCTCTCTCTCTCTCTCTCTCTCTCTCTCTCTCTCTCTCTCTCTCTCTCTCTCTCTCTCAAAGTTACATGTAGTACGCAGGCGCACATCGACGCACTTCAGAGGAGCATCTACTTGTACAGCAATATATCATGTATGTACTGATGTAAAGTCAACCTCACTTCACAACAATTATAGCAAGATTAAAATGTAGAGTAATTTTTTTTCTCACCATTTGTATCAGGTCTAGAAGCAAAAGTGAAACGCATATAACGTAAAATCTAAAATTCCATTGAAAACTAATATTACGTCATGACAAATGACGCTACGTCATGACAAATGACGCTTTCAATCAATGACGTGAATGCATTGTGCCCCTTGTAAAGCTTACTGAGGCACTGGCAAATCTGCGAGGCTTTTTCAATAGAAGTTATCACAACATCAGAAGTCAAAGACAAAGGAGTCTGTTGACAGTGAGGACAGCTCTCATATAGAGGAACTTGGTTCGTTATGGTTCATCCCACCTTGTTGCGTTTGTGGTAGTGTAAGATGTCTCTTTAGCTTGATTTGTTATGTTTATGTTTTAGCACCCAAGCGCACAGACGTATTTATTGAGCTTGTGTATCTTACACAAAACGGTCAATGTAACGCAACATAACTGAAGGTTATCACCGTCAAGAAAATCTATTCCAGTTATTGTGCAATCAACTATTATTTGTTTAATTGCAGGATAAGTTTCAAAGCTGAAAGTGAATTAATTTGAGCAAATGATTTACATTTCAATTTTAACACCCATTGGTTGGTTGTTTGCTTGCTGCGACAACACTGATTTTTCCCGTGGCTGTGAGCCTAGTGACTTGGTGGTTGCGCGCTGCTTACATTCGTTTCTGCACAAATAACTTATTATCTTTGCAATTTTTCGACATGAAAATATATAGCAAATTAGACTGGTTTGTTCAGCTATCTCTAATCCCACAGGACCTCGCCCTCTTTTACTTTGTCTTGAGTAAAAAGTGCTGGACAATAGGGGTCGAGTGGATTGCGGCAGAAAATTTATTCACCGAGTATGTTATTTGGTGGTGAAGAAGAGAGCAGTCCTGTAGCATTTATAGAAATTCAAAGATTCATTTGATCCTTCCATTAGTGAAAGAGATGATCGTAATGTTGCAGTATTTTGTAAACAAGAAAGGCAAAGCCCTTATGGCTCACGTGTATGACCGATCCACACGTCTGACAATAAGTAAAGGGATGGCTTCTGCACTAACAAAATCCATGTTTTCTCAAAATTTAATCAGTTTTCACACATCTGTGAAACCCCGTGAACCTTGACCTTTGCGATGAGTCGACTAAATTAGGATACATAGGAAGGTTTTATCATCAGCTGCCTTTGTGCCAAATTTGACTGAACAGTTTGTAAAAATGTTGATAATAACTACAATTATTGGATTTTATACATATACAATTATTGGATTTTATACATATTTGTCGACCTCTTGTGGCCCTTGACCTTTACCGAGGGGTCATCCAAATTAGTATGCATAGATAGGTCTTACCATCAGGTTTCTCTGTAGCAAGTTTGGTTTGAAGTTGTGAATAGTAACTGAGAAAAACACACTTCTTGTCAAAATATGGCTATTTTTTTACCTATTTCCTGAGCTCTTGTGACCCTTGACCTTTCCGAGGGGTCATCCAACTTACCATCAGGTATCTCTGTAGCAAGTTTGGGTTTGGAGTTCTGAACAGTAATTGAGAAAAACATCTTTTGTAAAAAAAAATACAGCTATTTGGGGCCTATTTTCTGAGCTCTTGTTAGGTATTTTTTAGTTCCCAGGGTCACCCTGGTCAGCCCCACAGGGTGGGTTTTTCTCTCTATTCTGGGGCATGTGTTTCTGTCTACCCTTATCCCCCACCCGGGTCTGCCCTGGGGGACTTGGGTGGGGTTAGGTATTTTTTAGTTCCCAGGGTCAGCCCCACAGGGTGGGTTTTTCTCTCTATTCTGGGGCATGTGTTTCTGTCTACCCGAGGTCCATTCATCTGTATTTGCCTTTTTAAAACTCTCCCTACTGTCTGCACTGCCTGTATCTCTTGATATTGGATGTGTGTTGCTAAATGGTCTTAGCTTTATTTATGCCCCATGTTGTAGGTTTATTTAATGTATTTGACCGGCTGGCGACGTACATTCAATTTTCTGTTTAGTTTTTTTTTTCACAAGCAGTGCAGGCACGTCCTGAGAAAGCCTTGTTGCTGTCGGGACGTTAAGCAATGTACAATCAATCAATCAATCAATCTGTCTACCCTTTGTCCATTCACCTGTATTTGCCTTTTTAAAACTCTCCCTACTGTCTGCACTGCCTGTAGCTGCGGGATGTGTGCTGCTAAATGATCTTAGCTTTATTTAGGCCCCATGTTGTAGGTTTATGTAACGTATTTGACCGGCTGGCGACATACATTCAATGTTCTGTTTATTTATTTTTTTTCACAAGCAGTGCAGGCACGTCCTGAGAAAGCCTTGTTGCTGTCGGGACGTTAAGCAATGTACAATCTGAGCTCTTGTGACCCATGACCTTTCCAAGGGATCAACCAAATTAGTGTGCATATAAAGGTCTTACCATTAAGTATCTTTGTACCAAGTTTGGGTTTGAAGTTGTGAATGGTATTGGAGAAAAAATAAATTATGTCCAAAAACAGCTATTTTTAAGTCCCTTCTATTTATAGAAGGGACTTTTGATGGGTCAGGGTGGGGCGAATTTAATAGCATATCCATGATGTCAAAGGCGGGCAGGCTAAACCTCTGACAATTGAAATAACAAGATAAGAATTACGTGATGTCCACTTATGCTAATCTTGCTGCTGAACGTACATTTGGCGCGAAGCGCCGTATGTATATGTGTGTGCGTATGTATGTAAACAAGAGAATCTCCAATATTTCTGTACACAAAAGCTTGAAACTTGGCGAAATACTTTCTTAAGTGGGTGGCTAAGAGAGCCTCCGAGCATATTGTTATTGAATGTCCGAGTCATTGAAGACATAAACAACCGTTTATAGGAAGTCGGTTGACCCAGATTAGAGTTCGTAATGTTTGTCATCAGTATTGAACTTTTGCATATAGCTAGTTTGTAGGGAAAGACATTGGAGTATGAGTTCGTTAGCCAGCTTTGTATCCTTTTAACTTCTTAAGTAAAGATTAGTTCTTTTCAGAAAATAATTAAAACACTAAAATACCTTAATTGACTTCTAGAGAAAGTCCGACAGTGGCGGTGACGTAAAAGAGGGAACTCCGTCACCACGCAGACAATGACATAATACTCTAAATATGACGTCATTCCTCTCTCGCATGTGCGGCTCTCTCTCACACAAACATGCGCGCATCTACAGGAGGAATAGATCCTCATATGTCCTCCAGGCGCATGAGGATCTATGCCTCTTGGAGATGTTTGGAGCGCGCGCGCATGCACGCACTAACACATCGACGCGCTTCAAGTTCAGCGGCATGCAGGTGACCGGTGTACTTACGGTATATTATGTTGCTAAGTAAAGTCAACCTGCTTTCACACAAATTATAGCAAGACCGTGAAGTTCTAGTTTTGTCACCATTTTCTCAAGCCTATGAAGCAAAAGTGAAACAGTCGTATCACGTAAAATATAACAGAATTATGTAAAAACTAAAACTTTCATCATGACAAATGACGTTTGAGAAATCAATGACGCGTATATTCAACATCAGAATCAGGTCAAAGACAAAAGGTAGAGACCATTGACAGCGAGGACAGCTCTCATATAGAAGGGACTTCAGTTTAGTGTGGGTTATGGTTCATCCCATCTTGTTGATCAGTATATTTCAGTTCTGATCCCCTGTGACCTTGACCTTTGTGAGGGGTCACTGAAATTGGTATGTTTAGAAAAGTCTTGCCCCAAAGTATGCTTGGGCCAAGTTTGAATATTGTAGCTTGAATGGTCTCCGAGAAAATGCCAACGTGGAGTTTACCACGGTCGGCGACGAATGACCACTGGCCCACAACATAGACTCGCTTTAGCTTCGCGCATGAGCCAATAAAACCACACTCCTTCTTCTGAAGTGATACTAATGGCATAAATTCTGCATCAAGTTGAGCAGTGTCAACTGAACGCAACCCAAAATGACAGTTGTCACAGAAGGCAGGGGTCAGTTGCTTGAGCGAGCCGTAGCGGTCCAGCACCAGCCACTAAGCAAGGTGCGCCACCATAGCGGCGCACCTTGCTTAGTGGCTGGGGCAGGACTAAGCTCGTTCATGCAACTGACCCCTGGTGCAGATATCAAATATCTTCATGAAATCTCACAAATTGTTCATGTAGGTTTTATAGTAGTATGGATGTACTGTGACATAACTATCCGCTTTACTATTTTTGCTGTCGTTTCTCATATCTGTGTTTCGGTTCATGGCCTTTTCATGGTGACTACAACAAATTTATTATATGTACAACAAAAGTAAGGTTTCTATATTACATGCTAGCAGAGAAGACCACAGAGCACATCCTCCAGGACTGGGAACCACCAGCTGCTGAGGGAGGAGATATGGTCAGTCGAAGCCCGCCAGTCTACAAGAGAAACTGTACGGGCCTGTGGAGGCGCTACAGAACACATTTCATTTTGAGAACCAAACTCCAAGTGTGACGGCGTCAGAGAAGAAGAAGAAGATATTACATGCTGATTTTTTTTTTTTTTTTTTTTTTTTTTACCTTCAGTTGACCGTGCTTCCTGGGTCGTGGAGGACTCAGGAGGGTGTTTAATTACAAATATTTCATAAACTAGGAATATTTTAGTGAAATTTAAAAAAAAAATGCACCAAGCTCATAAAAGACTACATTTTACCAAAATATGCTAATAATTGATGGAGAAATAAATAATGTCAGAATGTTTCTTGCACACAAACGATGGTGTGGGTCGAGCAGCAGGACCCATACTTTTTAAAGAGTGAGTATGGTAAGGCGAATATTCCTGTCCAGATGATGGTGGTCCTCAGTTTGTGAAGAATAAAGATGAGAAAATTGCATCTGACCCAAATTTTTCCCTTGTTTGTTCGTTTGTTTTTTGTTTAAAATTTGAAGGGTGTCAAAGTCCATGCAAAATCGACTAGTTTCAGTTCAGTTTCTCAGTTGGAAATGGTGAACTTTCACTTGTAGTTTCTGGGGGAAACGGAGAAGTTTCAGACCGTTTTCTCTCCGCCATGATGACTAAGAGTACAAGGGCCCCACCCGGGTCTGCCCTGGGGGACTTGGGTGGGGTTAACTACTTTTTAGTTCCCAGGGTCACCCTGGTCAGCCCCACAGGGTGGGTTTTCCTCTCTATTCTGGGGCATGTGTTTCTGTCTACCTTTTGTCCATTCACCTGTATTTGCCTTTTAAAACTCTCCCTACTGTCTGCACTGCCTGTACCTCTTGATATTGGATGTGTGTTGCTAAATGGTCTTAGCTTTATTTAGACCCCATGTGTTAGGTTTATTTAATGTATTGGACCGGCTGGCGACATACATTCAATGTTCTGTTTAGTTGTTTTTTTTTCGCAAGCAGTGCAGGCACGTCCTGACAAAGTCTTGTTGCTGTCGGGACGTTAAGCAATGTACAATCAATTAAGAGTACAAGGATGCTTCCGGTGATGTGTACTATAGTGTAAAAAGTATAGGTCCTGTAGGACCCACATCATCGGGACAGGGCGGATACTACGACCACGACAGGACTCGACGTAGCATGCTGGAACACTGATCCGAACCATGCTCGACACAGCAGACAGCGGACGCCCTGAACGTCGCTTCGCCCTCATTGCTCATGAATTGCGGGGGTTAAACATCGACATCGCCGCGCTCAGCGAAGTACGGCTCCCGGACGAAGGCAGCCTCCAAGACTGACTTGGCGCTGGCTACACCCTCTACTGGTCAGGCAGGCCTGCATCAGAAAGACGGCTCTCAGGCGTGGGCTTCATGGTCAAGAACTCTATTGCGACTAAGCTGGAAAACCTACCAATGGGTCACTCCGACCGCATCATGTCCATGCGCCTCCCACTGAGACACCAGCAATACGTCACCCTTCTCAGTGTGTACTCCCCAACCCTCCTGGCAGAGCATGCAGAAAAAGACAAATTCTACACTGACCTGCCTCCTACAGAGCACCCCTGCAGACGACAAAGTCATCATCCTTGGCGACTTCAACGCCAGAGTGGGCCAGGACTCTGAAACCTGGAAAGGAGTCCTCGGCAAGCATGCCGTTGGGAACTGCAATGACAATGGCCGCCTACTGTTGGAGTTTTCTGCAGAGGCCCAGGCATTCTATTTCCACCTCTGTCGCATCAGTCAGATCAGAAAATACCTCACCACCGAAGCTGCCACCAAACTTGCTGTCTCTCTCATATTATCTCGCATCGACAATTGCAACTCTCTCCTTTCCGGTCTCCCTCACTCCACCACCTTCACTCTCCAGCAGGTCCAGAACAATGCTGCCTGCCTCGTCCTCAGAAAGAAAAAATCCGACCACATCACTCCCCTGCTCAAACTCCTTCACTGGCTCCCCATCCCCCAACGCATCCAATATAAGATTCTGTCTCTCTGCTACAAATCCCTGAACAACTACGCTCCTACCTATCTCTCCAACTTTCTTCACCCCTACACTCCTTCCCGCTCCTCTTCCGACCCTCTCCGCCTCCACATCCTCCGCACCAAACTCAGCACTTTCGGCCCCCGCTCTTTCTCCGTCCACGGTCCATCCACCTGGAACACTCTCTTCGTCAGAAACACTCTTTCCTCCTTCCAGTCCGCCCTCAAAACTCACCTCTTTCAATAGTTCTGGCACTGTATCACTACACTCCCCACCCCAAGCTGACTGTCGTAATGTATTTGTGGTACGTGAGTCATTGTCTAAAGCGTGCGCATGCGTGCGCGAGTTGTGAGTGCGCGCTTAGAGTTATAATTAGTATACGATAAGCGCTTTATAAATACCGTAATTATTATTATTATTAGCAGCAACTTGTCATCACCAACACTACTTTCGAGCAAAAAGGACAGTCAACAGACCACCTGGATGCATCTTCGCTCCGAGCACTGGCACCTTATCGACTATGTCAAGTGTCCGTCTTAGGGCCTGTTCTGTTCTCTCTCTACACCACTAAGTTAGGATGTGTGATTGACATGTACAAGTTAGGGCGACAGTTGTTTGCAGATGACTCTGGTCTCTATGACTCATTTCATCCTGACAGTGTCTCCGCTTCTCAGACAGTGCAGAAAATCGAGTCGTGCTGCCCAAACAATCAAGTCCTGGATGTCAACCAACATGCTGAAGTTAAATGATGATAAGACCGAGGCAATTCTGTGTGGACCCAAGAACAAACTGGGTGTGGAAGCTCTTGATGCCATCCGTGTTGGTGAGTCTCTCATCCCTTTCTCCAAGACTGTCCGAGATCTTGGTGTCTTTGTCAGTCTTACCATGGAAGACCACAGTGCTGTTGTCAGGGGATGCTACTTCCGTCTTCGCTCCCTTGGGAAACTACGACCTGTCCTGACAGCCAAAGCTGCAAATGCTATTACCGTTGCCTTTGTCCTATCCAGACTAGACTACTGTAACAGCTGTCTTTGGGGTCTGCCAGAACAACAACTCATCATCATCATCATCATCAGTCCCTTGCCCGAACTGGGCGTTGGGGGGACTGAAAGGCAGCAGCAACAGACAGTGCTCTCCACCGAGTTCTATTTTGGGCGGTGGCAAGCAAGTCTGGCATCTCGAGTTCGGTCCATTCTTTTATGTTTGCGACCCAACTCTTTCTCTGACGACCTCGCCGACGACTTCCTTCGAGAGTGCCTTGGAGGATAGTCTTGGACAAGGTGTTGTGTCGGGTCACGTGGCCAAACCAAGCAAGCTTGCGCCGTTTCACGGTTGCCAGAAGGGGTTCATGTGGGCCCACCAGGGAAGTGACGATGCTCCGTACATATTCGTTGGTCTTGTGCTCGCGGTACGAGATGCGGAGCAACTTCCTCAGGCACTTGTTCTCAAAGGCCTGGATTTTCTTTTCTGAGTCTGCAAGCAGTGTCCAAGTCTCACAGCCGTAGAGTAGAATAGACACTACGAGGGACTTGTAAAGCCTGTACTTGATGGTGAAGCTGATGGAGTTACTTCGCCATATCCTGTCCAGCCTGGCCATTGCGGATGTTGCTGTACCTATCCTGATACGGATCTCTGCTATGCAACTACCGTCTTTGGACAGGGTGGCTCCCAAGTACTTGAAGCTATTGACCTCTTCTAGCTTCTGGCCGTTCATGTGAATGTTGCTGCTGCTGTCGCTTGTGGTGTTGATCATCACTTTGCTTTTATCCGTACTGATCTCCATGCCATAAGACCCTGCGCTACTTGAAAGTTTGTCTGTCAGGTTTTGGAGCTCACTATTGCTGCCTGCCATGAGGTCAATGTCGTCTGCGAATCGAAGATTGCACAGGGATCTGCCACCAATAGAGATTGAAGTATGGTGGTCGTGGAGGGTTTCCTGCATGATCTTCTCCAGGAATATGTTGAAAAGGACAGGAGAGAGCAGGCATCCTTGACGGACACCGATCGTCGTCCTGAAGAACTCGCCTGACTGATTGTTAAGTAGAACCGCGCTGCAGGCGTTCTTGTAAAGCGCTTCTATCATTTGGATCAGTCCCTCCTCTATGTTGAACGATCTCATGACTTGCCAGAGTCCGTCGTGCCAGACGCGATCAAATGCTTTCCTGAAATCAATGAAGTTGTGGTAGAGTTCGCGCTGATGCTGCAGATGTTTCTCGATCAGGACGCGGCAGTTGAAAATCTGCTCTACAGTGCTTCTTCCAACTCTGAAGCCAGCCTGTTCTTCTGCCAGCAGTTCCTCGGCGAAAGTTTTGAGGCGGTTGAGAATGATTCTAAGCATTACTTTGCTAGGGTGACTTATCAGACTGATAGTTCTGTAGTTCTGGCACTGTTTCAGGTTAACTTTCTTGGGGAGCGGGATCACTAGAGACTGTGTCCATTCTACTGGCCATTTCTTTTGCTCCCAGATCTTTTGACAGAGTGTAGTGAGGACCTTCGTTGTTACTTCTCCTCCATGTTTCAACAGTTCAGCAGGTACGTTGTCTACACGTGGAGACTTTCCTCCCTTCAGGCCGCGTACGGCTGCTTCCACCTCTTCAGCTAACACTGGCAGGTCTTCAGCCTTCCTGGCCCCAGCCTGGTTGTTTTGGAGGATGCTGGTGTCTGGCTCAGCCTTGTAGTTATACAAGTCTCGGCAGTACTCAGTCCATCTGTTTAGTACAGCAGTGTTTTCCGTAAGGAGTTGGCCGCTGCTGTCTTCGATGACTGTGGCTGTTCGCTGTTGAGTCTTGGTGAGGGTCCTTAGCGTTTCATAAGCCTTCTTGCTGTTGCCGTTTGCCATGCCCTCTTCCACGCTACAACACTGGTCTTCAATCCAATCTTCTTTGGCTTCTTTCATCCTCTTCCTGATCTTCTTGTTGACAAGTCTGTACTTGTTTGCTGATGTGAGGTCTTGGCCTCTCTTTTTCTTCCAGGCTCTCCTCTCATCACAGAGATCGAGGATGTCATCGGTGACCCAGGGCTGTTTGCGCTTCCTCTGCTTCCCCAGCACTTCTTCTGCTGTAGAAAGTAACACCTCTTTTATATTTCCAGCAAGGGTGTCTACGTCACAGTCCAAAGTAGCCAAGGCTGCAAATCTGCCTCCCACCTGGGCTTGGAAGAGCTCTTCTACTTCCGGGTCTTTTAGCTTCTGGAGGTCGAATCTGATGCGAGGGCTCTTGCTATCTCGTTTCAATGCCAGCTTCAACTTGAGGCTAGTAAGGACGAGGTTGTGGTCGCTGCCAATATCAGCGCCAGGAAAGGACCTCGTTTGTGCTTTGTTAATGCTGGATTTGAATCGTCGAGGCAGCAAGATGAAGTCAATCTGGTTATGGACCAGGCCTCCTGGCGATTGCCATGTCACTGTTCTTGACTTCTTGTGTGGATGGAGGGTATTAGCAACGGTGAGACGGTGACTCTGTGCGAACTCTAAAAGTCGCAGGCCTCTGTCGTTTGTTTCTCCAAGGCCAAACTTGCCAGCTGTTCCTGCCCATTGTTGGTAGGCGTCAGGGCCGATCTTTGCATTCCAGTCACCGAGGACAACAACTCACACGTCTTCAACTGGTTCAGAACACGGCCGCCGGAATTGTCGCAAGAACCAAAAGAAGGGAGCATATCACATCAGTCCTTAAGCAGTTGCACTGGCTTCCAGTCAAGCAAAGAATTGATCACAAGATTCTCACTTTGTGCCACAAGTCTATAAATGACCCAGACTCACCAGTGTACCTCCGGGAAAATAGTCCCACGCCATAACCCTCCGAGGCAGCTCCGTTCTGCTGTCAGGTCCAAACTCTGCACCCCAAGTGTTGAAAGCCACACAAAGAAGCGACTTGGTTTCCGGGCATTTTCACACTGCGGACCTAGGCTGTGGAATGGACTACCACAATCCTTGAGGGACATTGGCACCTTCAGGAGGCACCTCAAAACCCAACTGTTTCTTGACTTATTGATTCTAGGGCTACTGTGCACCAGAAGTTGCTTGTGTTGTTTTTATTTATTTATTTTTATTTGAAAAGAAAAGGGGAGACTGCCAGTGCTAATATTTTAGGAAGGTTACAAAGTAAAGTAGGTTATAGCACTGTCAGGGGAGAGAAATGTGCATGATCGACCAGTGATCATAGATCTACTGTGGCCAAAGCACAAAAAAAAAAAAAAAAAAAAAAAAAAAAAAATAGGAAAGAGAGGGGGCGCTAAGAAAGTGACTGAAAGCAATGCATATGGAAGCCCCCCCCCCCCCCCCGAAGGGGGGCGTATCACATATCCACTGTTCCAGCCACTCAGTGCATGGAAATTTAAATCTAGGTCCCCCCAAAGGGGGTCCAGATATTTAGCCGGTGTGGACAGCTGTTTCGGTCTTTGCGACCTCTTCAGCACACCATCGGCAATACTGGAGGAGGCAGGAAATTCTGCCTACCTGCAATCAACCACATTTTACTGTGGTGTCTGCAGGGGCATACATTCCATGCCACCACCTAGAGTTAAATCTCCATGCACCCTAAAAGAGAACCTACCAAAAGGGGGGAAGGGGTTGCAGTCGATATTGTAGTGATAAATGAAAAGAAAAGGGGAGACTGCCAGTGCTAATATTTTAGGAAGGTTACAAAGTAAAGTAGGTTATAGCACTGTCAGGGGAGAGAAATGTGCATGATCGACCAGTGATCATAGATCTACTGTGGCCAAAGCACACAAAAAAAAAAAAAAAAAAAAAAAAAATAGGAAAGAGAGGGGGCGCTAAGAAAGTGACTGAAAGCAATGCATATGGAAGCCCCCCCGAAGGGGGGCGTATCACATATCCACTGTTCCAGCCACTCAGTGCATGAAAATTTAAATCTAGGTCCCCCCAAAGGGGGTCCAGATATTTAGCCGGTGTGGACAGCTGTTTCGGTCTTTGCGACCTCTTCAGCACACCATCGGCAATACTGGAGGAGGCAGGAAATTCTGCCTACCTGCAATGACAACCACATTTTACTGTGGTGTCTGCATGTCTGGTGACAACCACACAAAAAAAATAGGAAAGAGAGGGGGCGCTAAGAAAGTGACTGAAAGCAATGCATATGGAAGCCCCCCCCCGAAGGGGGGCGTATCACATATCCACTGTTCCAGCCACTCAGTGCATGGAAATTTAAATCTAGGTCCCCCCAAAGGGGGTCCAGATATTTAGCCGGTGTGGACAGCTGTTTCGGTCTTTGCGACCTCTTTAGCACACCATCGGCAATACTGGAGGAGGCAGGAAATTCTGCCTACCTGCAATGACAACCACATTTTACTGTGGTGTCTGCATGTGTGGTGTCTGGTGTCTTTATTTTTATTTCTTTTATTTATTCATTTTTTTTATTTTATTTTATTTTTTTGCGCCCTGAGCATGCTGCTAGCATGGAGTGGATGCGCATTACAAATGGACATCATCATCCTAGTGCGTCGGAGGGACCGCAGTGATGTCCTCCTCACCAGAGTGATGCCCAGCGCAGAATGTCACGCTGACCACCGCCTTGTCCGCTGCAAACTCAGGCTCCGCCTCAAGATGAAACCCAAGAAAGAAGGCCCCTCCAAAAAAAAAAAAGCCTGATGTTGCCAGCCTTCAGCGTGACGATGTGAAAGCTGCCTTTCAGACAGATTTGCAGCGCATGCTCAAAGACACAGCTGATCCAGCAGACTCCTCCCCTGAAACACTCTGGGAACAACTGAAAACGCTATTGGACAAATCCTCTGCGGAAGTCTTGGGCTTTGCTAGAAAGAGGAACAAAGACTAGTTTCACGAAAACAACGTAGAGATCCAGGAATTTTTAGCAAACAAAAGAGCTGCCCACCAGGCCCACCTAGCCCAGCCTTCCTGCCCTGACTGAAGAAGTCTGCCTTCCGCCTCATCTGCAGCAGTCTCCAGCGCAAGCTTAGAGAGCTCCAGAACGATTGGTGGTCCAGACTCGCACAGAGGACCCAGCTTTGCACTGACAACGGTGACTACAGGGGGTTCTACGAAGCACTGAAAGCAGTGTATGGCCCCAAGCACCTGGTTCAAAGTCCCCTGCGAAGCGCTGATGGACAGGCCCTCCTCACAGATAGTACGTCCATCTTGAACCGCTGGTCGGAATACTTTCAGGACCTCTTCAGCGCTAAGCGCACTGTTCAAGAAGCAGTCATTTTCCAAATCCCACACCTCCCAGTAAAGGTTGAATTGGACGAACCGTCCACCACTGAAGAGACCCTCGAGGCCATCCACCAGCTCAAGAGTGGCAAAGCAGCAGGCATTGACGGAATCCCGCCAGAGATCTGGAAACATGGAGGCCCAGCACTGCACAACAAGCTCCACGACCTCTTTCTCTGCTGTTGGGAGAAAGGAACACTACCAAAGGATCTCCGTGATGCAGTCACCCTGTACAAGAACAAAGGAGAGAAGTCTGCCTGATCTAATTATCGTGGAATTACCCTGCTGTTTATTGCCGGGAAATTTCTTGCAAGGCTGCTCCTGAATCGGCTGGTACCTGCCATCGCTGAAGACCACCTCCCAGAAGGCCAGTGTGGCTTCAGAGCCTACAGGAGTACCACCGACATGGTCTTTGTGCTGAGACAGCTTCAGGAGAATTGCCGCGAGCAGAACAAAGGGCTGTACGTAACGTTTGTCGACCTAACAAAAGCGTTTGACACTGTGAGCAGGCAAGGCATGTGGCAGATCCTGGAGCGACTTGGCTGTCCCCCAAATTTCCTCGGCATGATCGTCCAGCTCCACGAGGACCAGCAAGGCCAGGTCAGACTCAACAGTGACCTCTCAGAACCATTCCCCATTCTCACCTGCGTGAAGCAGGGCTGCGTGCTGGCACCGACCCTCTTTACCATCTTCTTTAGCATAATGTTGAAGCAGGCCACAGTGGACCTCGACGATGATGACGCAGTGTACATCAGGTATCGTCTCGATGGCAGCCTGTTCAAACTCAGACGACTGCAGGCCCACACCAAAACCTTAGACCAACTAATTCGTGAGCTGCTCTTTGCTGATGACGCTGCCCTCATTGCACACACACAAAGAGCCTTGCAGCGCATCACGTCCTGCTTCGCAGATGCTGCTGAGCTCTTTGGACTTGAGGTCAGTCTGAAAAAGACAGAGGTCCTTCATCAGCCAACACCCAAAGATGAGCATTGCCCTCCCAACATCACCATTGGCGATGCCGAACTGAAGTCTGTACACCAATTTACCTACCTTGGTTGCATCATCACGTCACACACCAAGCTGGACAAGGAGCTGGACAACAGGCTGGCAAAAGTGAACAGTGCTTTCGGGCGACTATTCAGGCGGGTGTGGCACAATCAACAGCTGAAAAAAGGCACCAAGATCAGCGTGTACAGAGCTGTCATCCTCACCACCCTGCTGTATGGTTCTGAGTCCTGGGCCCTCTATCGCAGCCAACTACGCCTCCTCGAACGCTTCCACCAGCGCTGCCTGCGTATCATCCTCGACATTCACTGGAGTGACTATGTCACCAACGTCGAGGTCCTTGAACAGGCGGAAACTGTGAGCATCGAGGCTTTGCTGCTGCGGACACAGCTGGGGCACGTCTCCAGGATGGAGGATCATCGCCTACCCAAGATCACCCTGTGCAGCGATCTCGCCACTGGACACAGAGACAGAGGGGCACCAAACAAGAGATACAAAGACGGTCTCAAGAAGACACTTAGTGCCTGCCAAATCGACCACCGCCAGTGGTCTTCGCTTGCTGCGGACCACGACACCTGGCGCTCCACCATTTACAAGGCAGCCGTCTCCTTTGAGGACTCTCGCAGAGCCAGCCTTAAGGACAAGCGGCTCAGGAGAAAAAACAGAGATGTCGAAACTCAGAACCCTGGCCAGACCTTCCCCTGCAGCCACTGTGGTCGAACCTGCCTGTCCCGGATTGGCCACCGCAGCCACGAACATGCCTGCAGACGTTGTGGGCAATCCCTATAGATTCTTCGTTCGCGAAGTCAAGCCAAAAAGCCAAGAGAAGATCATTGATCTGAGCCTTTATAAACTTGCACATTGTAATGAGAGCTTGGGCGGAGTGGGCATTGTGTCTAGGGAAGGGCTGGGACCCTAGGGAACTGAAAGAAGTCATTCCTAAATTGTTTGAAATTACAGTGCTATCACCTTAACCGTGAAGTTGGATTGGTTCACTTCCTTCTTGGCCCAAACAAAACATTCCTAGCAAACACTAATGGCACATCCCAGGTGTGCAGAGGACCCTGCTTTTTGCAAGTAATGTGTCCACAAATAGCCTTACGACAGCTGTATAAACATAGAGTTAACACGAGTCAGCAACAGACATGTAGGTTCTTATGAGCTCCATACCTCTGCCTGAGGCTTTTTAGGATATGTCTCCTGCAGTTGTTTGATGTTCTGCCTTTGCTTTGTTATGTAAAATGTGTTCTGTTCCTTTCATAACTTTACTGTCAGAGAGTAAATTTACGTTGGGCATGGGTATACAAACATTTAGGATATATTTATAGTGACATAGAGGTAATTTGATCCATCAAGATACATAGATTCTCATGAGCCCACACAATGTGCTGATGGCGCATGAGGTTTTATGCCTCTAGGAGATGTTTGTAGGTCTATCTTTAATAAGGTCCTCTTATTTCAGAATGGTGACGTTTAGGGCACCACAAATATAAATAAACGTAAGTCTAAAATGGACACAAATGCCAAATACCAAACACGGTGAAAACTACGGTGCTCAAACTGTTCTTATTACATATGGCACATCCATCGCACAAACACACACTGTGTACACAGATTACACACACACAAACTGCAAGTTTCTATCATTTTATTGCAAACAGCAATGTCAACAATATCAAAGAAACCTGAAAGTCTTATGAAAAAAATATCCAAACCTTGGATGTCATGGACATTAATTAAGTTACAACCATATGAGGCCACATCAGCAATTACACACAACTTACAAGACGCCACTCTGAACAAAGAAATTTAAATAAATTGTCGGGAAAAGACTCTCCAGTGAAACTAAACTGTACAGAAAAATGGCTCAGACTAAACACAAACAAAAATTGATAACACGACAAAACAAAACTGTTTCTTTTTCTGTTACATGTAAATTGGCAACTGTTTTAACAAAAAAAATGCAAGCATTTAAAATGTGCATCTTGCATGTTTCTCTTATCAACAACCCTAGATACACATGTTGCATGACAAACATACATAACAAACAAAAAGGTGTATCATAAAAAATATTCAGTTCACTATTATATAAGGCTATACAAACTCTTGCAAAAAACAAAACCTTTGCAGTCCAACAACAAGCTCATTTCATCGGCAAGAAACATAGATTCACATGAGCTTATGCAGCTACAGAAAATACCACGGTCGCGGGTTCCCCCAAAAAACAGTGAGAGGCGAGAAAGCGCAGTAGGTTCTGCGCACTATAGACGATCGGCCGTGCAAGCAGGAAAACTTTACAGAAACAAATTATTTCCATGACATCAACAATAGCAGAGTTTATACGAATAAAATGTATCTACTGTTGGTATAACAAAGTTAATAATTATTCTAGCTATTGAAACGACATGGCAGATCATTTTCTGAAGCCATTCTGACTGGCTTCATCGCCATTATACAGTTTAACAAATGTTGAAAGATCATTTTTATTAAATATTATTTCCACAAAAATCGAAAATAAAATTGTATTGTAACAACTGTATGATCAGAAAACATTCATTGACAATTCTTTTTCAATCTGAGCTTAAATTTGCTGCATGCTGCATGTGATTAACAGCTAAACAGTATTGGTTAAGTGTAACAGCTAGCTCAGTTGCCCACATTTTATGGCTCGCCAAGTCTAGTCTCGATTCAAAGTCACGTAGTCTGGCGAGCATTCTCGCACTGCTTGGGAATTCTCAATCAGCCTATTTATGCCTCTTGCTGACCAAGACTGGCTTCATCTGTTCCACAAATTTTGGCCGTTGAGGGCTATCATGTTCCACTATTCAGGCGAATGCAAAGTCAACCATACAAAAGCAGTTGTACAACTTTTGGAATTTATTACTACCTCATTACATCATGATGAAATTATCAGTATTTGAAGTCTGTGGTCTGTCACAGTTCTGGTGACATGATAGTTGATACTTTAAGGGTGGTGTCAAAATACATACTGCTTGGCACCTGCAGGTGCCAAGCTATTCTGACATTACATTTGAACTTTGATGGTCCAAGCACATCCTGTCATAGCATGTCAGGATTTTATGGGTTAAGTTCTAGTAAATAGTGCAGGTTCATGGACTGTCCATATAAAAATACTGTTCAACTTTCTGACATCCCAGACAATAAATATTGGATTGGGAAGAGGGTGACTGGTAACTGCAGCCACATGTTTTTGGAAATGTAAGTCAGTATGTTTTTTTATGAAGCAGCGGAAAAAGATATTGAGCAGTGTGTACATGGACTATTGAACACCAAGCAAATTTTAAACAACCTGGCCAAACCATTGCAGTTTGTACCAATCACAAGTTTTAGATGCAGTCATCAGTACTGTTCACAGTACCGATGGCTGTGCGCACAAGAGGGTTACCATACTTAAAAGTCTGATGCAACAAACAAGTACGGTACAATAACTGAAAAAAAGGTCTTATATTCTAAAAATTAACAGCTTTGTACAACTGCTCTGGTTCACTCACGTAGTGCCGATAAATACAGAAATGCTTTGACCCAAATTGCAAACTCATCATAGAGTAACTGGCTCTTGCATCAATAAATTAAAGTCACGCTCTTAAATTATATGCAAAGGTGTTTTACAAAGCAAATGACACAATTTACAATCTGTGAACACAAAATGACAATACAAAATAGGAATGGATAATGCAAATCAATAGTGTCTCCATGTTCAACATACAGGGTGAAAATTTACTTTCAAAAACTGCTGTGAGTGTGCGAAAGTTTGTGACAGTGTGAAAGATGACTTTAGATAGGTATTTTAAAGGCAACTTTCTATTGTATCAAACAAAACTGTTCATGTACTCAAACCAAGGGGAATCACAGCGCTGGACAGACAACAGTTAGATCCCCTGCCCCCACCTATCAGGCACCCAATCGCCAGCCCACAGAGAAATACGCAGGTATAGAATAAGACAATCATTTCCATCCTCATGGATGGAAATGATTGTCTTATTCTATACCTATATATTCTATACCTGTATATTCTATACCTGCGTATTTCTCTGTGGGCTGGCGATTGGGTGCCTGATAGGTGGGGGCAGGGGATCTAACTGTTGTCTGTCCAGCGCTGTGATTCCCCTTGGTTTGAGTACTGACAATTCTGCCAGCGCTAGCCTCACCTATCTGGTTTGTGAGTAAAACTGTTCATGGCACTCTATATACACTAGTCCACATAAGTTAAGGCCCAGCATCTCTTTTCAGTAGCTCTCACAATTTATTTTTTCTCCAATAATGTGGAGTGCAGTCAGATGTAAACTGAGTTACACTGTGACTTTACATACTGCCCTACATGTCTAAACCTGTTTTGCAGACTCTGCGGTTCAGTAACTGCGCACAATAACGTTTGAAAAAATTGGCCAATTCTCAAAAATTGCACTTAAATTTGGCCGTTTTCAGCTGACAGAGCAATGCTGCAGCAGGATATTTGCATTATGCACGTGCAAACAATAACAGCCATTAACACTTTTCAGTAAAAACACTGGGCACAAACGGGTACTTAAAGGGCCGTAACCAGGGCTTGCAGCAAGCATGCCTCCAAGACAGACCGTCTACACAAGAACGTGGCCGAGCTGTGGGACGGCTCCAAGGTGGAATCTCTGGATGAGAAGTCTCAAGATGGCTGGGAGGGAGCCACTCAGTCATCCGGCACCTGCAGGAACGCTTTCAAACCACAGGAAGTGCCGAAGAGCGCCCACGCTCTGGACGCCCCAGAACAAAAACCCGGCAAGCCCCGGTTACCGCCCTTTAAGTACCCGTTTGTGCCAGTGTTTACTGAAAAGTGTTAATGGGTGTCATTGTTGGCACATGCATGATGCCAATATCCTGCTGCAGCATTGTTGTGTCGGCTGAAAACGGCCAAAGTTTAGTGCAATTTTCGAGAATTTAACAATTTTTCAAACGTTATTGTACGCAGTTACTGAACCAGAGCATTTGCAAAACAGGTTTAGACATGTAGGGCAGTATGTAAAGTCACAGTGTAACTCAGTTTACACTTGATCGCACTCTACATTATTGGAGAAAAAAATACATTGTGAGAGCTACTGAAAGGAGACGCTGGGCCTTAACTTCTGCGGACTAGTGTATGTATACATGAACATTTAGAAATGTTGAAAAATGTGAAATGGTGATGCAACTACTTTACTGCACAGGGCACAAACAGTCCAGAGGACAAATATGTACTTGTCTGTGATTTTGGACCATGCAACTTGGGGCAATAAGGTCTAAAATCACAGATCGACATGTACAACAAAATTCTGTTCACTCCTACCTATTCAGTCACAACAAAACAACACATGCATAAGTTAACCTAACCCTTTTGGTTGTCATATAGCAGGTTTTGTCAAGGTGATTCCAGCAAGAATCACCTTGACAAAAACTGCTACTGACAGCCAAAAGGGTTAGAAATGGTCAGATATAAATGTACAGTTTCCTCAGATTTAGAGACATACTGTCTCTGGTTCAGTCAAGTAGAAAAATATACAGCAGCAAAACATTGCAAGGAAAACATTAATCTGAAATTAGATGTACTTAACACATTTAGCCCTGAGTACCTACAGCAGGAGATGGATTGACCATGATAATTCAAGGGTAGTGCCAGATTAGCTTGGCGCCTGAAGGCGCCAAACTAACCTGCACTACCCTTGAATTATGGTCAATTCATCTCCTACAACTCATACAGTCATTAGGCAACACCTCCAAAATGAGAGAAATGGGACCTTGGGGCTAAAAAGGTTAAGCAAACACACGCACAAGTACTGTTAAACAGGTAAACCTGTTCTGAGAAATCACCTTGTTTGAAAGAGAGCGAAAAAAGTTTTTAATGACATGTTCTCTTGAAAGATAAGTTTTGACGGGCATAAACTGTTACCTGTCATTAAAGACCACCATTTAGGTGACCAGAGCCACCTAAATGATGGTCTTTAATGAAGGAGATCTCTCATAACAGGTGCAGCTGTATCATGTTGTAACAGTCCTCAAGAAGATAAAGCAGCACCGTTTTTTTATGAAACTTGATAAGCTGTAATGAACACAGTCGGCTGACCAATCAGGACGCGCCAAACTATTCTGGCACCTGCCTAAACTCTCAAGGCAAATCAATATCTTGTAGCATTCCATGACCAAATGCGCTATACTTTGACTAATCTTAATTTTTCATTTCTTGCTCTTCGCTGCCACTTGACTAAGTGGCACATCTTCATCACTCCCTGTTTCACTGTGAGGGGACAAGTCCTTTTCCTTCTCTTCATCAGGAATCACTAGAGATTTTTCTCTGGACTTTTCTGAGATTTTGGGTGCTGAATTTGTTGGTGACTTGTTTGCCTTGACAGGCTTTTTATCCTTGGGTGTGTCCGGGAATGGGGGGCTATGCAGTTGTTTGCTGGGAGAAGTTGGCACATCAAGGGAAAGCATTGTGTGAACGCCAGGAGATGTCATCATGACCATGCTTTTGATCTTGTTGCCAGGAGAGCTTGGAGGGGGGCCCCGCCTTGGTTTCTTTCTTGGACTTTTGGGCGGAGTCTCTTCCATGATGCACTTTTCATCTGGCGTACGTTTTTTTCCCCCCTTTTCTACTCCATCTGATGTCTGCTTTGGTTTGTCTGCAGAGTTGGTGACTAAACTCTCTGGTTTAGTGCTCTTGGCATCCTCTTGCTTTGAGTCAAACAGAAAATTTGGAACATCAACTTTTGGCTTTGGCATGCGTGACGATCCAACAGAAGTGTGTGACGAAGCTTGTTTGGTCAAAGATGCTGAAGCATTATTGTTAGCTGGTTGTTTAGGGGCCCCTCTTGCCTTACTACTGACTGAAACTGTGTTGGTTTTCAACGTAGCAACTGCAGTCCTGGTCTGCTGGGTGGGAATGGTGACTGCGATGGGTGCTTGCGAGAGACACATCTGGAGATTAACTCCTTTGTGCGTGCTTCCACCGGTACTGTAAACAGTGTGTGATGTGCTGTAAACAGTACCGGTGGCTGCATGCACAATGGGGTTAAGGGCATCTAAAGCAATCAATACTTTCCCTTCAGCGACTGTGGTTTGCAAGGCTGTGCTTGTGGCTAGGCTGACTGCCGCAGTTGGAGTGCTAGCCAAAGTTGTGTTGGGCAGCGACGAGGCAGGGACAGTTTGCAACAGGATGGGGCTGGAAGGTAAAACGGTCACCATCGCACCAGGGGGGAGCATGGATATGCTATTCACAGGCACTAAAGGGGTAAATGTCCCCGTCGTTTTCACAGCAGCTGTAGAAGTAGTAACTGTGGATGTCGTATAAGGTGCCGATGATCTCTCCAACCTGTAAGCTCCCAATTTCTTCAATGTGTTCCCATTTGAAGACTGTGGAGATTTCTTGGTCTTGAAGATGTTGTTAATTGTAGTTGGCATGGACGTGTTGACATTCAAAGGCCCCAAGTTCTTGATATTTTTTCCCTTGTTCTTTTTTTGAACTGTTGGTCCAGAGATGTTCGCGTGCTTGTTTTCCAAAAAAGACATGAGACTTGGCGAGTTGGTTAACACACTTTCAGCATTCTCTGCATCGGGGGGAGGGAAAAGGAAGTTCGGGGGAAGAGGTTTGGGTGTCTCTTCAGTGCCTGCGTAGTCAACCTTCACTGGAGGGAAACCTTTAGTGGCAAGAGAGCTGTTCATGGCTGCAATGACCCTTGGCACCACATTTGGAATCTTCAGCTGGTACAGTTTGTAGTGCTGCACTGAGCTTGTATTCTCAACCTGTTTGACCATCCCACTGTTTGTACCATTTGATGAATTTTGCCAAGAGTTTTGTTCATTTTTTACCATGTCCTTAGGAGTCGAACCACTGGATGCTTTGGAAAGCCTGCGAGGCTTAACTGGAGCATCATTGTATGGAGAATAATCTTCATCATCATCATCAGCGATCTCAAGATCAGCCGTTTCAATGACCTTGGATTTTCTTTTTCGCCTGCTTCTTCTAGTGCCTTGATTGTCATTGTTTTCTACATTCATAGAAAAGCCAGCATTTGGGGGTAGTGGGGTGACAGGGGAAAGAGTGGGGGGCTCAGAATCAGGTGAAGATCTCTCCATTTTAGGGGAGCCAATCATTTTGTCAATGATGGGAACTTCTGATTGATCAAACAACGCCTCTGGCTTTAAGTCGAGGGACGCATGCCTTCGTGAACCCTGCGTCTGACTGCTGGTTTTCAAGTTTGCACCACCTTGGTTACTTCTTCCTGCAGGTTTTTTAACAGACTCTGCATTCTTGCCTAGCTGTGAACCAGAGATATTGTGGTTTTTAGCCCCACTGTGCATACTGCCCCTGGTGCTGTTTACCGTATCAGTGGCTGCATGTACATGGAGATTACTTTGCACAGTCCTCTCGACACCTCTTTTGACCACCGGCTCACGCAGCCTAGCTTCTAACTCGGACATGACCGTGTTTGTAGCTGAGCCAGGGGATGAGTCAGGAGTGGATGCAGCAGTGCTGGGAGTGTTTCTACCTGACTGATCCTCCGCACCTGAACTTGCAACCGAGCTACCATCTCTATCTGTGCTGGTACCGTCTGTCTTGCGTCGTTTGATGTAGGTCCAGCCATGACGCCGTCGTTTACTGCCCCGTTTCACACCTTTTGGCCAGCCGCCTCTGCGACGAGTTGGTGTTATGGTGCCATCATCGTGGAGATGAGCTCGACCCTGCAGACAAAAGTAATCATGATCACTTCCTCTGGTGAAGGATTTATTTATGGCTAATCTCTGCATGTCAGATGCATGATTTTTCATGCACTCAGGCTGCAGCTACAGATACTCATGAGAATCTATGCCTGTTGCAGGTAAACCAATGAAAACTGTTTGCTGACGGACTGATCAAGATCTGTCATCTATGGAAAAATGAATACACAAAACAAAATATTGCAATAAATAGGACTATTTTATGCATGATATTAATTTTAACCTTGGTCTATCTGACAGGTCACCGATATAAGCAAGTGTTCAAGTGTTCCAACATAAATAAAGGGTTGGCTTTTGTCCCTGCAAAATCCATGTTTTCTACAAACATTTCACACTTTTGTCAGCATCCTATGATCTTTGACCAGTGCGAGTAGTGAACCAAAATAATATGCACAGAATTAGAAACGTCTTATTGTCAGCTACCTTTTTGCCTAAATTGGTTGAAGAGTTTTGCAAAAATGCTGATCAAAACTAAAATCTACCGTAAAGCAGACATTTTTGGGCTCACGTTTGAAGCAAAAGTGATTATGTTCTGGGCCAGTGGTCGTCTGTCCGAAATAATAATAAATAAATCAGCGCATTAAATAGGTGCTTTATTCCAATTGAAAATCGGCTCAAAGCGCCGCCGCGAACTGAACGCAACAAGCATGCTCATGTGAATCATGCGCATTCACTCACACACTGTACATAAACACAGAACATTCACATGGTGCTAAGGGCAAGCTCAAGAGAGCTACTGAAGTTTTGGAAATTCAAATTGTTTATATTTGAAATATGATTACGTGGGCTACAATTGATACCAAAGTCGTGGGGGAGGAAGAGCCGGAGTACCCGGAAAAAGAACCCCCGACGGTCCGCCCGAATTAATGGTGATACTTACTTGAGGAGAAAAGTCTGATGCCAGAAACGGTTATCGAACCTCACACCTCTACCATTGGTGGCAGGCGCTTTTACCGCTGCGCCACGGACTGCCCCACGGACATCCGAGGTAAACATTAACCATGGCATTTTCTCACAGACTATTTAAGCCACAGTCTTCACACTTGACCCAAAAATACTTTTGGCAAGACCTTTCTAAACCCATTTCATTTAATATATTATGATATATTATTATTTCATTTACCTCTTGCCAGGGTCACAGGGATCAGGAAAAAAGTAAAAAAATAGCCATATTTTGAAAAAAAAAGTTTCCTCAATTACTATTCTCAACTTCAAACCCAAACTTGGTACAAAGATACCTGATGGTAAGACCTTTCTATGCATACTAATTTGGATGGCCCATGGGAAAGGTCAAGGGTAACAAGAGATCAGGAAATAGGTCAAAAAGTAATATTTTGATTAATTTTTTTTCTCTCAAATACAGTTTGAAACTTCAGACCCAAACTTGGTCCAGAGATACCTGATAACGAGACCTTCGTATGCATGCTAATTTAGATGACTCTTTGGAAAGTTCAAGCGTCACATGAGATAAGCAATCATGAAAAAAAGTAGAATTTTAGCTTTTATCAGCACTTTTGCAAAAATGTGTCAACCAAATCTGGCAGAAAGGTTAGCTGATATTATTTTGGTTCACTACTCGCTATGGTAAAGGGTCACAGTAGATTGACAAATAGTGTGAAAACTGCACACATTTTGAGAAAACATGGATTTTCAAGTACAAAAGCCAACCCTTTACTTTTGTTAGAACTGGATCATTCATGCACATGAGCCTTAAACTTAAGTTATTTTCCCCAGGATCAAGCATCTCAACACAGTCAGAAAACTGTCTGCAACAGATACTGCTGACAGTATTATGTTTGGGTCTTTTGTGTACTAACTTAGAGCTTTATGATGTAAATACAATGCCAAATGTCAAAATCCATTGTTTGGTGGGTGTGTTGTTTTTGTACCCGAGAGCGCAGATTATCGTCTGCATTGGCCTCGTTTTGAATTTGTGCATATTTACTAGCCTACGTCACAAGGCAGAACCGGGTCAATACTGCAGATGAGGTCATCAGTGTGGGTACACACGTGTTGGTGTGTGTACACATGTACTGATGTTCTGCGGCATCCCCTTGACATCATTTTCCACGAGAACGTAAAATAAACCTTTCATACTCGTGCTGTCAAAATCAATGTGGGTTCCGCTTAACCTGCTACCCTGAGTAACGATCATGCTGGGGGCGTGGCTTGTTCGACTCAGTCTCCGTGCCAAGCGACTGAGCCAGCGTCACCTAGTTTGACCTTTGATCTTTTATTATCCCTCGGAAACACGAAACAGGACAGTAGTACTTATACCCACTTTCTGCACTGCAATTTCACACCTCACACATCGAAGTCTATGTAACAAAGCATCTCTGGAAATGACAAATGCACCATCGCAGCAGAAACACTACCTCTGTGAATCGACTGAATGAGAGCCCGCACAGACAAAAACGTGTCACGACCAGCGATGTCAGTGCTGCAATTTTGACACACACCGTAGGTTTCAGATCCTTGCAGCATAAAATCTGATGAACTAGCTCGTAACTTTATGATAAAACAGGTTTAAAATCTTGCGAAATCAGTAAGAGATAAATTCTACTGAAGATCATGATTCTGAAAATCACTAGCGCTCGCGGAACTATAGGAAGATCGACAAAGACCGTAGACCGTAGATTACTTACTGATTCACATAGCAGGAAAGCGACAAATTCTGGATGGGCTGTCAAGCCATGCTCTATATTCCCTTGTCTGATGTCAGTTCTACTTAGGGGTATCTTGTCTCTCTTCCTCTTTCTTCTCTTCAATTCTGAGTCTGTCATTGTCGGCTGGCGCGAGTTGACTGATACTTTCTTTTTTTTCTGCGCTGGTTCATCCGCCATCTTGTCTCTGATTGGTTATAATTATGCAGATGACCTAAGGTCGTATAGAATAGTTATGACGTCAGCTACCATCGCCTATCAAAAGCAATCTTTTCACGGGGTCCCGTCACAAGATTCCGGTGGCCTCTTTTCGCTTTGAACGGACGAAAGAAACTCACAAACAGGCGGGGACAGGGGATCTAACTGTTTGTCTGTCCAGCGCTGAGTAATTCCCTTTGGTTTGTGTACAATTCTGCCAGCGCTAGTCTCACCTATCTGGTTTGTGAGTATCTATAACTCGAGGCAAATTTGTATCGTTACATTGTTGTGTAATGTTCTGTGCATCTACTGTGGGAAATCAGGGTATTTACCCGACCACATATAGTAATGCACCTTCGTGTTTGTGTATGTATGTTTCTCCTGGATACTTCCTAAGTTCCGGAGAAAGACATGGGTTATATAAGAGACCTGATGCATTCTTTTTGAGGATGCAGATGATCGTCTTGGTCTATACCTGCGTATTTCTCTGTAGGCTGGCGATTGGCCTGATAGGCGGGGGCAGGGGATCTAACTGTTTGTCTGTCCAGCGCTGAGTAATTCCCCTTGGTTTGTGGACGAAAGAAAGCATTTGGTGGGACTGTCTTAAGTGGGTGTGTATACTGAATCCCAATAAAAGCTTTTTGCAAACTGAAGCATTAAAAAAGGTCAGGAGTGCCCCTTTAAGGGTTCTGCCATTCTTGCTTACATCATTTGTCGATCTTTTATGACCTCTGACCTTTCCAAGGGGTCATCCAAATTAACATGTACAGGAAGGTCTTATACAACAAACCAAGGGGAATTACTCAGCGCTGGACAACAGTTAGATCCCCTGCCCCCGCCTATCAGGTCTTAGCATCAGATAGGTGAGGCTAGCGCTGGCAGAATTGTACAACAAACCAAGGGTGCCTGATAGGCGGGGGCAGGGGATCTAACTGTTGTCCAGCGCTGAGTAATTCCCCTTGGTTTGTTGTACAATTCTGCCAACGCTAGCCTCACCTATCTGGTTTGTGAGTATCTCAGTATAACTCGAGGCAAATTTGTATCGTTACATTGTTGTGTAATGTTCTGTGCATCTACTGTGGGAATACAGGGTATTTACCCGACCACATATAGTAATGCACCTTCGTGTTTGTGTATGTATGTTTCCCCTGCCTACTTCCTAAGTTCCGGAGAAAGACATGGGTTATATAAGAGACCTGATGCATCTTTTCAGATGCAAATGATTGTCTTATTCTATACCTGCATATTTCTCTGTGGGCTGGCGATTGGGTGCCTGATAGGCGGGGGCAGGGGATCTAACTGTTGTCCAGCGCTGAGTAATTCCCCTTGGTTTGTTGTACAATTCTGCCAGCGCTAGCCTCACCTATCTGGTTTGTGAGTATCTCAGTATAACTCAGGCAAATTTGTATCGTTACATTGTTGTGTAATGTTCTGTGCATCTACTGTGGGAATACAGGGTATTTACCCGACCACATATAGTAATGCACCTTCGTGTTTGTGTATGTATGTTTCCCCTGCCTACTTCCTAAGTTCCGGAGAAAGACATGGGTTATATAAGAGACCTGATGCATCTTTTCAGATAATCCAGGGGGAAAAAACGGATTTGTTCAATAGCATGTCCGTTGAAAGGTCCTGGTAAATCAAAGTGGCACAGTTGGAGTGCGCCTGAGTTGATCAGTGTTCAGGTTGTACTCCATAGGCAATAGATTTCCCTGTTCCCCATAACCCGCCCGTCAGGGCCGTCCGTGATCACCTCGGTGCTGTGGACGTTAAACCAAAACTAACCAACTTTTCAGATGCAAATGATTGTCTTATTCTATACCTGCGTATTTCTCTGTGGGCTGGCGATTGGGTGCCTGATAGGCGGGGGCAGGGGATCTAACTGTTGTCCAGCGCTGAGTAATTCCTCTTGGTTTGTTGTACAATTCTGCCAGCGCTAGCTTCACCTATCTGGTTTGTGAGTATCTCAGTATAACTCGAGGCAAATTTGTATTGTTACATTGTTGTGTAATGTTCTGTGCATCTACTGTGGGAATACAGGGTATTTACCCGACCACATATAGTAATGCACCTTCGTGTTTGTGTATGTATGTTTCCCCTGCCTACTTCCTAAGTTCCAGAGAAAGACATGGGTTATATAAGAGACCTGATGCATCTTTTCAGATGCAAATGATTGTCTTATTCTATACCTGCGTATTTCTCTGTGGGCTGGCGATTGGGTGCCTGATAGGCGGGGGCAGGGGATCTAACTGTTGTCCAGCGCTGAGTAATTCCCCTTGGTTTGTTGTACAATTCTGCCAGCGCTAGCCTCACCTATCTGGTTTGTGAGTATCTCAGTATAACTCGAGGCAAATTTGTGTCGTTACATTGTTGTGTAATGTTCTGTGCATCTACTGTGGGAATACAGGGTATTTACCCGACCACATATAGTAATGCACCTTCGTGTTTGTGTATGTATGTTTCCCCTGCCTACTTCCTAAGTTCCGGAGAAAGACATGGGTTATATAAGAGACCTGATGCATCTGGAAAAGATGCAAATGATTGTCTCATTCTATACCTGCGTATTTCTCTGTGGGCTGGCGATTGGGTGCCTGATAGGCGGGGGCAGGGGATCTAACTGTTGTCCAGCGCTGAGTAATTCCCCTTGGTTTGTTGTACAATTCTGCCAACGCTAGCCTCACCTATCTGGTTTGTGAGTATCTCAGTATTACTCGAGGCAAATTTGTATCGTTACATTGTTGTGTAATGTTCTGTGCATCTACTGTGGGAATACAGGGTATTTACCCGACCAAATATAGTAATGCACCTTCGTGTTTGTGTATGTATGTTTCCCCTGCCTACTTCCTAAGTTCCGGAGAAAGACATGGGTTATATAAGAGACCTAATGCATCTTTTCAGATGCAAATGATTGTCTTATTCCATACCTGCGTATTTCTCTGTGGGCTGGCGATTGGGTGCCTGATAGGCGGGGGCAGGGGATCTAACTGTTGTCCAGCGCTGAGTAATTCCCCTTGGTTTGTTGTACAATTCTGCCAGCGCTAGCCTCACCTATCTGGTTTGTGAGTAGGAAGGTCTTAGCATCAGGTATATTTGTACCATGTTTGGGATGAAACTTGTACACTGTATCCAAACAAAAAACGCCTATCGGCATAAAATAATGGCCAAAACTGTACATTTTCTCATAAACACAATGAAATCCCACTGAGCAATCCAAAATGAACATCAACGTAACAAGATTCACTCATTCTGAATATCTGTCACTCGTTCAACTTTTTAATTTCTTGATGTGTTTGGCAGCTGCTTCAGAACATGTGAAACAACCGCCAAACATATAAAAAAAATGTAACAGTTGAACGAGTGACAGATATTTTGAAGTTGAGAATAGTATTTGGGAAAAACAAGTTTTTGTCAAAACATGGATATTTTTTACCCCTTTCTGGACCCCCATGACCCTTGACCTTTGCAAGAGGACCATTAAATTAGTATGCATAGAAAGGCCTCATCATCATCTACCTCTGTGTCAAATCTGACTGAAAAGCAGGCCAAAACTTTGATAAAAACTACAATTCTATCACAAGATGGGATGAACCATAACCCACAAAGTCCCTTCTATATGAGAGCTGTCTTCGCTGTCAAAGGTCTCTACCTTTTGGCTTTGACTTGATTCTGATGTTGAAATATCTCCTTTTAAAAAAGGCTCACAGATGTGCCAATGCATCATAGTGAACTCTATAAGGGGCGCGCAGTGCATATGCGTCATTAGTTTGTCAAACGTCATTTGTCATGACTTATTTTTTTGTTTTTACGTAATTTTATATTTAACGTGGTGTGAGTTTCGCTTTCGCTTCAAAGACTTGGGAAAATGGTGACGAAACTAGAATTTCATTGTAAAATTTCAGTCTTTCTATAATTTGTGTGGAATCAGGTTGACTTTACCTAGATACATGCTATCCTAAGTACACATGCATGCCCTTTTGAAAGCGCGTTGTGCGTGTATGCGTGTGCATGCCCGCGCTCCAAACATCCTCAAGAGGCATAGATGTTCATGAGCCCTCCGGGCACATGAGAATCTCTGCCTCTTGGAGATGCACGCATATGTGAGAGAGAGAGCGAGCGAGAGAATTACATCATATTTAGAGTATGTCTGTGTGGTGACGGAGTTGCTTCTTTTACGTCTCCACAACTGTCTGACTTTCTCCAGATGTCAAGTTTTATTTTACTGTTTTAATTTTTTTCTTAAAAGATTAATTTTTACTGAAGAAGTTGAAAGGGTACAAAGCTGGCTAACGAACTCATCCAATGTCTTTCTCCTAACTAGCTATATTGGGTCACCTGAATGCTCTTCTGAAAGCACTGCGATGTGTGTGTGTGTGTGTGTGTGTGTGTGTGTGTGTGTGTGTGTGTGTGTGTGTGTGTGTGTGTATGTGTGTGTGTGTGCATGCGTGCGTGCTAGTGCATGCATGCGCACTCCATACATCTCCAAGAGACATGGATCCTCATGCGCTCTCCGGGTGCATGAGGATCTATGCCTCTTGGAGATGCATGCATGTATGTGTGAGAGAGAGAGAGCGTGCGCCGCACATGCGATAGAGAGAATTACATCATATTTAGAGTATTCATGTCAATGTCTGCACTGTGACGGAGTTGCCTCCTTTAAGTAACTGCCACTTTCTCTAGAAGTCAAGGTTTTTACCGTTGTAATTCTTTTCTGAAAAGAATTAATTTTTACTAACGAAATTGAAAGAATAGAACTGCTGGCCTCATGAGTATCTGTGCATGTGAAATCATTCTTCTGTCAATATTTCTGAGTCATGATTCTGGTCCACCACCGGTGAAGGAGTAAATACCATTTCATCGCACCTGTATAACATCGGTGTGGTCCCTGTTTTCAGTCTTGTTCCAGATTTGTCTCAATATGGCCTCCTGCAGGTCCGATTCGTGCTTCAAATCTTCCGATGACAGCCCCCCTCTGGCGATGCGTTCCAATCGCATGCGGCAAAAGTTGTTGCGATAGTGGTTGGCCACCCCTTTCAAATAGGTGAAGCGTTTGTCACAGTAGTGGCACGGGTGCTTTTTAGACCCAGGCTCCATGAATCTGAAAATTATAATTTTAAATGTAATGCCCCCCTGTGCTGCTTTGAGATTTTGGACCATATGGCTCTGAGCAATACAATCCAAACTCGCAGACTGGCACACAAATGTATTTGCTGTAGAGGGAGATATCAAAGACAAAAGAAACCAAAAATTCAGTTCAATTTTGGAATCTGAATCCACGACCATTCAAATGCAAGTCCCAAAAGAGGAGCAAATACTCTGGGCAGGATTCATGTTATCAGAAACCAGATCAGCTAAAAAATTTGCATGCAGTTATTTACAAACTTTTAAATCTCTCATTATAACCAAAGTGATGCACAGTAGGAGCAATACACTCCCCGTTAACTTGGTTTGAAAAAGAATTTTTTAGTGCTTGCGGAGTTATCTGCATTTACAATGTGGTGAACATCGATATTTACAGCAGACCTTTCTCACTTTGACAAAAATTGTTTATTTTGATATATGATAAGCTTAATCTATTTTTCTGCATGTACGATTTTAATCAAATATGATAGTGATGGTGTAACACTAGAAGAATTTGAAGTTACAGTTGTTTTGTAGCTTAGGAGTTAATGGAGATTTATTACTGTCTGAGCTGAGATAAACTTTGCGTTCGCTGATTTGGCTTGTGTTTTGAAACCCCTTCAAAACTCACCTATTTACCTGATCATGTTGCAGATTGTTATTTGTTGTCACATTTTACAAGAGAAAAATCAATGTTTTATCTGCAGTTAAAAAATTAACCAAAATTAATTTGAGGAAACAATTGGTCTATTGTACAAGTTATAATAAGTATTTTCAAGTGTAACAAACAAAGAAAGTCAAACAATTCGCTGCCGTCAATCTGTTATGCTTCTAGCTGTCCGAGACAAAGGCGGTAATGAGCGCAGTGCCACTGCGCACCCATAATACTGTAATAGTACTAATACATTAGTTCCCTGATTGGTTAGTTTTTATTACCCCTAGAGGGGGCCTCCTCACTTAAATGCATCCTCTGATACTCAGCAGACAGCTTCCAAGTGTCACCCTATTTAACACGTGTCACCCTTGTATCATAAAATAGATTTAATTTCTATAGAATGGAAGTTATTTAGTTTTGGGAGTCAAACAGTTAACCCATGCAGCCCTGATACAGGCTAACAATGACAAGTTCAAAGGTGATGCCAGAATAGCTTGGTACCTGTGAGTGCTATTCCGCTAAGGTATTCTGGCACCACTCTTGAACTATCATAGTCAAACACAAGATCTGATATGTCCCTACCTGTTAAGAACTGGACGCTGACTCTGCAGTTTCTCCTTGCCCGAACACTTGCTGGCATGGCGCTCCAGTAGCGACAGGGTTTTGAAACGCAGGCTGCACCCACGGCACTGGTGAACTTCCAGGCATTCGGCCGTCTCGCGTCTTCGCACATGAGCAGCTGGATTGTACAGCAGTTCATAGTTGCGACGTTTTCGCCCTCTCCCTGTCGATGGTGAAAAAGTGGCACTGTCTTGCGAAGATGCAGAATATGTTGATGCTTTTCCAGGGGATGAAGGATCTCGGTTGTGGCCAGACTTTGTGCCAGTGGGTGTGGATGATCGACTGCTGCTTGTTGATGCAGTGCGAATCAAACTTCTGCTGGTAGAGCTAACAACTTGGTGCTTGCTGGGAGAATTTTGACTCTTGTACTTGCTGGCGGAATTTTGACCTTGATATTTGCCAGCAAAATTCTGAGTCTGGTGTTTGCCAGGGGAAATGGTCTGGTATTTGCCAGCATTACTCTGACTCTGGTACTTGCCAGCGTTACTCTGACTCTGGTACTTGCCACTTGTAATCTGACTCTGAGTGTTGACACTGTTGCCCTTAATAGCACTTGATCCCAAATGCTTAGACCCAAAGCTTGAACCCTGCTCATTATGCAAGAACTCTGTAACCCCCTTGCGCAGACAGCCGCTACTACTGTTTACAGTACCAGTGACTGCATGCACAAGGGGTTTTACATCTGAACTGGGCCCTGAAAACATTTTCTCCATAAATCGATGTCGATTCTTCTGTTTGAGCTTTTTCTTGCGGATGTGGGGAGGGGTGGGAGCGTTCGGGTCACAGTTCAGGATATGCGAGCGCAGACGACTGTACTGTTTGAAGCTGGTCTTGCATCTCGTGCAGATATAGGTCTCAAGATTCAGGTGTTCAGGAGGAACCAAGATGGACTGAGCGAGGATGCCGTGCGTGGAAGGCTGCAGGTAGAACAGTGTTTCCAGATTGTGGCCAAGCTCCACCTAAATGTAAACAACAATTGGTTATGTATGTGTTTCATGTGAGCGTGCATGTTGGGTTTAGGTCGCACCGCTTTGAGCTGAATCGCCAGTATTATTATTATTATTAGTCTTCTGGTTAATATCCAAATGACATGCAAAATAAATAAGAAATATTTGTAATCATGTGAAACACTTTAGCGTTTCACATGATTCCAAAAAGGTCGCATTTCTTTTGCCATACTTAGGAGCAAAAGAAATCCAAGATATTTTGAATAGCACAAGGAATGCAATATTTTGGGAATCTTCAGCATTTCCAATGATTAAGATAATGATTAATGTTGCATTACTTTTGCTCATCAGTATATATGTTTCATTCACTGACTGCCTGTACTTTGCTTAATCCAATAGTGACAGGGACATGCCTGAACTATACGTCAAAAACCAGAACAGCACATGGAATGTATGTCACCTAACAAACAGTAAAAAAATCAGACATGCTGGAGACACCGCACCTTCATGCCAATTTATCAAACTAGATGTACAAACAAAAGTTGAAAATCACTTTCTAGTTTATTGCTTAATACTATTATACAATGCTAATAGGCTAATAATAATAATATCGGTAATTATAATAGGCACTTTACCCAATTCTGCAAATCGGCTCAAAGCACCTCGAACTGAACCCAGCACACACGCTCACGTGACACACATGACATACATTCACTCTGAAGACAAACGCATGTCCTGTAAATCAGTTGACAGATACAGTGTACAGTAACTTTACCACATAACACCACAAAAGCAAAAGCCATGAAGCATACATTTAAGATAAAATAACACTTACATCCATATGGCTGCACTGGATAGAAGGATGTTTTGCTGACTGGTGTCGGATGAGAAAGTCCACACCTCCGTAGTAGCGATGACACATGGAGCACACACTGTACACCAGTCCCTTCTTCCCATTCTTCCCAAAACGGATCTTTTCAAAATCTTCAGCTGACCATTTGGCTGGTGCCTCCAGCTGCAAAGATTGCTGCCGTTTGCGCAGACATTCGTTGCACGCTTGTTCAGCATCTTGGTCGATCGCATCTCTTTCGCGACACTTTCTTAATTCCAGTTCCATCATCAAGTCCAGTAATTCTGCGTCTGAGTCACTGTATTCAGGGTTACGATCATCAGCACCCAAGCCTGCAGATCCCCCTGAACTCTGTGATGTGTGATCCAGTGTGGATTCAATGGATGGGGCTTTGTTTTGGCTTCGTACCATCATGCTATCTGACACTTCCTCCAGGCCTGATTTTATGCAAGGATGGTGCGTGTCCAGGTTATTTTCACTTAGTTTTGTGTCATGATTTTTTTCAGCTTCACATCTGCACTGAATATTGCTCTGAATGTCATCAACACTGTTGTTCCTTTTCAAGCCCTGACCAATAGTTCTGTCTGTCACACCTTGTTCCTTCTTCCCAGCAAGGTCTAGAGCACCGATTAGCCTGTCTTGCCCTGAAAGGTTCAAGTTGTCCTCTAAAGACTTCTCAACCTGCACCTGCGTTTTGTTTGTCACGTGAGGGCAGTGAAAGCGGTTCTTGTGTACATAGTACAGAAGCCCCTTGCACAGATACTCTGCCTCCCTGGAAGATATGGGATTGAGATCAGTCGGCTTGGCTTCAGTGGCCTGACAACTATGCTCTGCAGATTTACCTAGCAGGGACGGGCATGGGGTGTGAGGCACAAATGAGACACTCTCGGTTCTGGATTCAGCATCATCAGTCTTTTCTGACCCTTTCAAGTCAATTATCTTGCTTTCGGCATGATCAGTAGATGCTGATGGACCTGAATTAACTTGAATAGTCACATTGCTACAAGACATATTGCTCTTATTCCTCTCCAAATCCTCCACTGTTTCAGACACTTCCTCTTGCATCTCGTCATCAGTTCTCATTCTTGTGGCTTTCACTGGAGCATCTACCATACACAATTGGGTGTTGTCTTTTTCTGTCTGAAGCATACTCTGGCTGTCTGATGAAGAATTGATATTTTCTTCCAGCTCCATAAGCTGATGTTGCTTCTCTACACGAGTGCTGGAACCTAGCTGTGAAACTCCATGACCTTCTGTTTTCTTGTCCAGTAGAGCACAAAATTCACTGGTATTGTACTGAGGAAGCATGGGCGGAGCTGTGTCTTCTGCAGACAGATTTTCATTTGAACTACTCTTTACCTCATTCATACACACTGATTCAGGTTCCTGAGACACAATGTCAAGTTTGGAAGATTCCTGCAAATCCGTTTCACCCACAATGACTCCTGAAGCTACCACCAACTCAACGTTTTTGGCACAATGGGGATGAGTATTTTCAGTGGACATTTGCATTGCACGGGCAGAGACCGTTTCTGCATTGTCTGATTTAGCAGATGTTGCTTCTTTTCCAAGTTCATTCTCTGCTGTATATGAACTTTGAAGAACAGCTATTTTTGTTTCAGAGTATGAGCCCTGGACAGCGGCAAGGTCTGTGTCTGTTATGTCACCTGAGGTAAGCGTGCCTGTCTGGGGATTTTCAGGAATGGTTATTGTGAAAACATTACAAAGGACTGTGTCTATCACTTCATGCACAACATGAGCAGTACTGTCATCTCCAAAAACATTCTGGCTGTCCTGGTCTGATGATCCATGCTTTGGCAAAGGGGACATTTGGGTGGAACTTTTGTTGTCACCCTTTGCTACAGATGATTTTTCGTGGAATTCTGTTTCAGAGCAAATACTGTTAGGACTGAAGGAATTGATTGTACTGTTCTTTCCCCCAGCTCTCATTGCACAGTTTGGATCATCCATGGTCTTGCACTGACAAGGCACCACATTTTGTACTGAAGCCTCAGCACCTGAGCAGTTATCAGATGCATCAACCATTGTCGTCACACTTGAAGTGACATGATTATTTGTCCCCGATTCATCTGTGACTAATACAGGCCTTGATATTTCACCCAGAGGATGACTAGGGAATTTATCGATGCCAGTTTTTAATGTGTCTGATTTCATTTCCTCAGAAGAGTTACTTGCATCTGGCACTTTGTCTGTCTGTCTGTTTGATTCAGCACCGTTGTCTTCAGTGCAGGTAGCAGTCTCATCTTGTAATGCTGAAGATGGAATGCTATCAGGTGCTGGAGTTGCAATTTCAAAATCTGGCTTTGAGCCAATCTCAGAAGACTGTGATTCCACACTGGAAGAAGTAATGTCTGTTGATGCTGATGTTTTACTATCTGCAGAAGAAGTAACAGTAGTTTTGAGATCTGACTGAGCTGTCTGTGATTCGACAACCTCTTGTCCTACTGATGCACGCCGACTGTGTTCAGCAACCACGGCCCGTGTTGGATATGCAGGTGTGCGCTCCCCATCACCAAGTAGTGCAAGTTTGGCCTCAGGGGGAAGAACCAGGGGAGCAGGGGGGTGGGGGATGACGGGGTCAACTGGCATGAAGAATGGGGGAAAGTTATACTCTGTCCATTCCACACTCGCTTCTGGTTTGCAGTCTGGCCTCTCACTTAACGGGACATAGTCATCAATCTGGATGTGTTTTCTGGCTGCCTGCAGAGCCTTCTCCCCACCGTCCAAGTAACAGCTGAGATTTTCAGCAATATTTTCTGCAACGTTGGCATAAAAGCTGGTGGGGGATGGAGGTGGTGAGAAGCCAAAATTTATGTCCACTTCTTCTAGTCTGGCCCGCTCCATCTGCTCCTCTATCTTCTGGTACTCCAGCTCTATGCTGGCTTCAATGTGTCGGATCAACACCTCTTCTGGGGCCGCATGGTTTATGACTTCTTGTTCTACTTCTTGCTGTGCAGGAACTATGGAGTAAGAAGTCTCCCCACTTGTCACAGCAGGTGGCATCGAGGTCTCCAATTTGACAGATGAAGATAGTTGGGTGGTATGGACAGACCGTCGGTGGCGACACATGCTGCCGTAAGTGGAGAACTTTTTCTTGCAGATAGTGCAGTGAACCCCCACCACCCCTGGCTTTGGCTTGCGACCTCTGGTCTCCACCCAGCCTGCAGGTCGCGATTCCAGCCACGTCTGCTGCTCTTGCGCTTCGACATTGTCTGCATGCAGTGGTGTAGGCTGGCTTGTGATGGGACTGTCTGCTGAAAGATTAGACAAGAAAATGAATAATTTATAGATTTGAAATAAACAACTCTTCTCATGTAAAATATGCACAAATAAACACTATGAGCCATTTTGCACTCATAAATTTGCACTCATAATAGGTAAAGATGTGTAAACAGTTCAACATTCAGTGCCACTGAATGTTGAACTGTTTGCATTTTCTGTCCTACTTAACCCATTTAGCCCTGACGCACTACAGCAGGAGGTGGATCGACAATGATAATTCAAGGGTAGTGCCAGATCAGCTTGGAGCCTAATGGTGCTGAGCTAATCTTGCACTACCCTTGAATTATCATAGTTGATGTATATTTGCAAGTGGTTCAAAGTTGTTTCCCAAAATCTGTGAAAAGCGGCCATGGGCTTAAATGGGTTAACATAATGGTTGTGGATTCAGTCAATCCCATCTACATGAAGGAGACAGATTTTCATGAGCCCCTGCTGCTGCAGGGGTTCGTGAGAATTTATACCTCCTGCTGACAAGACATGATTACATTTATACATGATGTATCCCAGGTCTGACATTCTCATCCCGCAATAACCAGACCTTCCACAGGGGTGACAGGAAAAAAAGGAAAATGGTGGGGGTGCTTTTAGGGCAAGAAATAATAATGAAACAAAGCAAGTAAGACCTTGTGATTTATGTCTCACCTGTTTAAAACTTGACGCAAAACAAAAAGCAGTCCATTTCTTGCACATTCTAAGCATTTTATCAATTACAAAAACACCACAGAAATGACCAAGGCGAGCAGGAAAAAAAAAAGGATTTCCGTTAAAAAGCGGAAAAATGCTCTGAATAACCTTATAGCTGATACAAGGAAGGCCTACACTGCACAGATCAACAAGACAGTCCCAGTTATACTGCTTGCACTTTACTAACTTTAGTTCAAGGGGCACTGCCTAATTTATTTGATGTTATTCACGATACATGATAACTTTTATTTTACCTCTCTTGCTCTCGAAAAGTTTTGGGCGACCCCGCTTCTTCTGCAAATCATCATCCATGGGTCCAGCAGTACTGCCAAAGGATGCAACACCCCCATTGTGAGCGGCTTCACTTCTCTTTGGCAAATTTGGATGGACGGTTCGCAGATGCTTGACCAGTTCTGCCACGTTAGGGTAGACGATATCCACACAGCCGTACTTGCAAGGAAAGTTGCGTCCTGAGTGAAATCGCAGGTGTTTACGCATGTTGGCCTCGTTTAAGAATCGCTTGCCACAGATGTGACAAGAAATGGACAGAGTGCCTGGGTCACAGAAAGTTGAAAATAACTCAGTAAATCATTACACACAATATGAGAATTGAAGGGTGGTGCATCTAGACCTTAAGTTTAAGCCTCTGTCAGTGGCACATTTTGTCAGGGTGATTCTTGCAGGAGTCACCTTGACAAAAAAGGCTACTGACAATCAATGGGCTAACACTGCCCTGACATATGAAAAGATATTAATCATTTAATGGATGACAAGCTCATGGGTGGTACCTCTAGACGTTAACCTATTCAGACCTCAAATAAAAAGTACAACTGAATAAGATATGAATCAACCAGGACAGTACAATGGTGGTGCCAGAATAGCTTCTGGCACCATCCTAGAACTATCATGGTCAATTTCTCTCCTAAACTTTAATGTATTTCTCAGGCTCTGTCTGATGGCAACTCCACAATTAGGATTGTCTAAATTTGAGTTGTCAGCAGAACCTGTGTCACTGGAACTGTTTTGAGCAACCATCCATGTGAGATTACCTCTCACTTAACCCTTATCATTCTGATACACCCATTTCTTCAAATCAATTTGACCGATGAGGGCTACAAAGAGGGCTACAAGAAGTCCGCCATTTGTCGCTACAAGTACAAGGGTTTTTGTATCACAGTCACATGGTACAGTTTGCGCTAAAGTGACTGGTCGTGTGACGTAGAGATGAAAACAAAGCAGGTTAACCCATATCCTACTGAGGCCAAAAGCTTCCAATTTGTACACTGCCATTTGCAAGATGTTACACTTTACAGATCAAGAATACAGACCAATGGCTTCAGTTCAAGGGTGGTGCCAGAATAGCCTGGCGCCTAGAGGCGCCAAGCTATTCTGGTACTACCCTTGAACTATTTTAGTCAAACTTATTTCACACACTGTTGTATTCTGAATGATACGGGTTAAAGACCATCACTAGCCACCAAAATGATGGTCTTTAATGACAGGTGACACTTTTTCCTCTTGAAGACTTCTTTTGAGACAGCACTGTCTTTTTAAGATTACAATCTTTTTTCCTAGGTACACAAAAATGGCAAAGCCCTTACAACAGCTCATATGCATGAACGATCCAGTTCTAACGCAAGTAAAGGGTTGGCTTTTGTACCTGTGATGTTTTCTAAACATTTCTAAGCATTTTGTGCACTTTTGTCAACCTCCCATGACTCTTGCCATTGCGAATAGTGAACCAAAATAGTATGCAATATTAGAAGGGTCTTACCAGCTAACCTTTCTGCCAAATTTGTTTGAAAAGTTTGCAAAAGTGCTGAAGAAAAGCTAAAATTCTACATTGTCAACATCATTTGCCAATCTCTTGTGATGACCTTTTTGAGGGGTCATCCAAATTAACATGCATACAAAGGTCTCTCCATAAGGTATACATCTGGACCAAGTTTGGGTTTGAAATTGTACTAACATAGTATTGGAGAAAAAAAAATCTCAAGAAATAGCTATTTGTGACCTACTTCCGAATGATTGTGACCCTTGACCTTTGGGGGTCATCCAAATTAGTATGCATAGGTATCTCTATACCAAGTTTGCGTGCAAAGTTACGAATAGCATCTGCAAAAAGACATCTTTTGTAAAAAAATATATGGCTATTTTTTTGTACCTATTTCCTGGTTTCTTGTGACCTTTGACCCTCTGAAGGGTCATCCAAATGAGTATGCATAGAAAGGTCTTGGTACAAAGATACGAAGTTTGGGTTTGAAGTTGTGCATAGTACATGATTTTGAGAAAAAAATAATGTCAAAATATATAGGTATTTTGAACTTAATTCCTGATCCCCAGTGTCAATGAAATTGATATGCTTAGAAAGGTCTTGTCACAAAGTATCCTTTGAAGACTGTGGCTTAAAATAGTCTCTGAGCAAATGCCAACATTAACCCTTTTAGCCCCAAAGTCCCATTTCTCAAATTTTGGAGGTGTTGCCTAATGAGTATGTACCAGTTGCAGGGGATGGATTGACCATGATAATTCAAGGGCAGTGCCAGATTAGCATGGTGCCTGAAAGCACCAAGCTAATCTGGCACTACCCTTGAATTATCATGGTCAATCAATCTCCTGCTTTAGGGATTCAGGGCTAAATGGGTTAAACTTAAAGTTTACCACAGCCAAACGACCATTGGCCCAGAACATAAACTCTCTTTTGCTTCGCATGTGAGCCCAAAAAAGGTGGCTGATCCAAACAGGATCTACCGTACTAACTAACTACATGTACCACAGTGGATTTTGTTCAGGATCTACCATACTAACTACATGTACCAGTGGATTTTGTTCAGGATCTACCGTACTAACTACATGTACCACAGTGGATTTTGTTCAGGATCTACCGTACTAACTACATGTACCACAGTGGATTTTGTTCAGGATCTACTGTACTAACTACATGTACCACAGTGGATTTTGTTCAGGATCTGCTGTACTTACTACATGTACCACAGTGGATTTTTTTTTCAATCAAATGCTTGCTTGTCTGTGGTTCCGGAAATTACGATTCACAGGCACGAGTTACATCACACTCACCATAAAAATCATAAAACTGATAACTCATTTAGCCCTGAGTCCCTACAGCAGGAGATAGTTTGACCATGATAATTCAAGGGTAGTGCCAGATTAGCTTGGCGCCTGAAGGCGCCAAGCTAATCTGGCACTACCCTTAAATTATGGTTAATCCATCTCCTGAACAGTTATTAGGCAACACCTCCACGATGTGAGAAATGGGACCTTGGGGCTAAAAGGGTTAACATAAAGATTACACTGTAACATCTGAGCCCTTTGGCTGCTGATAGCTTTTTTTGTCATGATGATTCCTACAGGCATCATTGCGACAAAAGTGGTACCGACAGCTAATGAGCCAACATGTAACTTACCAAAGTCAGAGCCATGCGACTCGATGTGACGCAGGTAGTTGTGCTGAAATCTAAACCTAACACTGCATCTTTCACATCCAAATTGCTTGTCCCCTTTGGAGCGATGTGGATCGTGCTCCACATGGTGCCTCAGCCTGGTGATGGATGGAAACAGCTGAACACACAGAAAGCACCGAAAGGCATCTTCCACACCAAAAATACCCACAAAGGAGAAGGTGGTTTTGCCAGGTACAGGTACACTTCTCAGCTGAATTTCTTTTGCCAACGTTTCAGTAATACTGTTAAGCTGAATATCAGGGTTTGTTTCAGTCTCACTGTTCTTGAAGCTGTTGCTGGATGATTCATCATGACCTCCATTTTCATTGCTGATTTCAACATCATCAGCATCAGGATCAAGGTCTGCCTCAACACTGGCATGTGCCTGATATATGCTACGACATAGACTGATATCATCCTGTGATAGGTACTTGTGGTTAATGTGAGTACGCAGGTAGTGCCTCTTCAAACTGATGGCATTGTGATATCTGCATTCACAGGCGTCACACGCATACTGCAACTGCTGTTTGCCATTAACAGCTTTATGAGCTGGTGTGATTTCAAAGAGAAACTGAAAGTCTGAAGATGAGTCAGCCATGTCTTCCGCCTTGCCCACAATGCTGTGCCTGCGCTGGGATCGGAGAGAGGACCGACTGTTGTCTGTACTGGACCTGCTCACACTATCGTTACTTTCATTTTCATCCAGCACTTCCTGCTTCAGATTTAGTTCTGCTTCACGTTTGGCTGTTATGGACGCTACAATTTGTGAAATGCTCTTCTTCGGCTGTGCACCCTTACAGGTAGTTTTACTCTGTGTTACATTCTGCATACCTGTCTGTAATATATTTTGTGTACTTTGAGACAAATTCAGTGCATTTCCCTGTCGAACATTCTGTGTACCAGCATAGCTGACTGCCCGAGTCTGGGAAAACAAAGTATTGCCTTGTTGGCTTGATGACGCAAACATTTTCTGACTCTGCCCTTCCAAATCGGTCCTCAACTGTGGCATAGCTGTCACAACCCTGCTCCTGCTAGCCTCTGCAGCGACGGACTTTCTGTGTGGCATCATTTTGCCATCTGGAAGGGAGGAGCTACGTCGCAATCCACTGCTGGCACCAGTGCGGATCTTGTTGTGGTGTGCACCCGATGCGGCCATAATGACATCCTGGTCATCCAGTGACAGCATGTCTGTGTCCACTTTTTTCTTCCTCCTGCGTTTGCCGTTGGCCGAGGGCTCTGCTGGTGACTGATCAACTGCTGGAGGTGGTCGGAAGTCTCCTAAAGACAGAACAAAACAGTTTGATGACTATGAAGTGTTCGCATCAAGCTGCTGTCAGTTTCAGCTAATGCACTTGTTCTTGAAAGGGCTGACATTAACTCATTTAGCCTCAAGGCAGCATTTCCCAAATCCCAATTCCACCTAATGACTATGTACCAGCTCCAGAAGTTTGATGAACCATAATAATTCCAGGGTAATGCCAGATTAGCTTGGTGCCATCACTGTCCCACTGCAAAAGGCAAAGAACATCAAAAGACCCAGCATCCACATGAGTACAAAGGTTCTTTGCATCTTGCTGACTATTCATATCTGTGTTCCCTAGATTGATGGGATTATTCAGTCTTTCATTTGCCCTGCTTTCAAAGACAAAATTTTGCATCCACTGTCAGTGAAGTGTTATGCTAGTGCTGGAAATGAAGAAGCAAAAGTGTCAGCAGACTTACCTCTATCTGGAGTGGATGCAGATCGAGCAGCACGTCGACGTTTGCGAGACCTCCGAGTGAGTGGGTTGAACCAAGTCAGCAACTCTTCCCCGGGCTTTATATCCTGTTAAAAAAATTAAAATGTAACATATATTCAAATATAAATTCAGAACAAACTGAAGCAGTTGTTTTGTTTTTGTTTATTCCCTTCAGTTGTTCAGTTTATTTAGTAAGAAAATAATTTGAACTTGGATTGATTGATTTATTGTACATTGCTTAACGTCCCGACAGCAACAAGGCTTTCTCAGGACGTGCCTACACCACTTGGGAAAAAAAACTAAACAGAATATTGAATGTATGTCGCCAGCTGGTCCAATACATTAAATAAACCTACGACATGGGGCCTAAATAAAGCTAAGACCATTTAGCAAGACACACAGGGTGGAGAACAAGCTCAAGTAAAAAATCTCTGAAAAGTGGCCAGGGTCCAGGGCCAAAGCCCCGGTAGGGGGCCAAGGGGGGCAAAGCCCCCCAGAAAAAAATTCGATATTTTTCATTTTTAGAGGTAAATATTCTGGCTTCTTGTGAGAAATAGCACACAGAAAAGGCTCAAATTTGACTACACGCAAACTCAAGATTACAGAGTAAAATACATCATCAAATTCAAAGGGTCTCCCCGGTTAATCACTCATGAAAAGCACGACATGGTAGGCTATTGATCAGTATCACAATAGACTAACAATGGCCGACACAGAGGACTGACCTTCCGGTGAACCGCCAAACATTCAACATCGCTATCACCCACTGTAATCAGGTGATGAGTATTTATTAACAGGGCTTCTGTTTTCACAACAGGTTAAATGGTCTGTAGACCCCCAGGTATAAATTTTAGAGGGTACATAGACCCCCATCTGAGCATAATAGAGGGTCCGCAAAATTTATTTAAGAACAACTGCATCATCGGTATGTTCTTTAAAATAAATTAACTCATTTTGCTCTCTCCTCTTTAAATTTGTTGTGACAGTGTGTGTGTGTGTGTGTGTGTCCTTTCCATGATACCGATTCTTTAACAGGTGAGCTGTCGTGCAAAAGCCTGTATTTATTTGTATAATCATCTGATAATGTATTGTAACAGAAAATATAGCCTTTTCTGCTGAATGCAGATTGACAACCAAAGTCTGACTAGTCTCAACTCTTTCTCTCTTACTTTCTCTCTTTCTTTCTCTGTGTGTGTGTGTGTGTGTGTGTGTGTGTATGAACTAATGTACTTAAAAGTTGGTTTCAACCCATTTAACCCGAAAGACCTATTTCTCCAATGTTAGATCGAGCTTTTGCCTAATAACTGTGTACCAGAAAATGAATTGACCATGATAAAAAAACTAACAAACTTGTTTCTGTTCAAATTTCTGGACTTGCTTTTTGAGTTTGACTCCATGCATATTGCGCGTGTCATCCGTGTGCCGTTGTGCTTTAGCCACGGAAATACACGCAGCCATGGTGAACTCTGAAACTGCGTCGCAGCGGTGGTGCCACACACGGCCCAGGGGTATCATTTCTGGTACCGTCGCTTGTCGATGGAGATGGCGGTGTCGAAGTGGAACTTTCTTCTAAGCGATTATAAAGATCAGACGGTGGCGTATTGAAAAATCTGAAGCATTCCAGCTTCCTTTGCTTTTGCTCCACCATTTACAACTTTGTTCAAGATCGAAAGTGAAACGCACGATGCTGCATCCCATAATAGTATGAATGGTGACGTCACAGCAAGTAACGCGTTCAACATGTAGCGCGCACTTAGCGTAATAACATGCTGACATACACCGGGCGTAAACTTGCCCGTCCACTGCGACACTCGCAGGGACCCCGGAGTCTGGGCGATTCTGAACGCAGCCGCGACCAAGCGAGCGGCTAAACTAACCAAGTCATCACTAAAAATAAAACTCACTGACCTCTGTTAGGGTACGCACGGTGGCGTAAGGTTGATCTGTGTCTCGGACGCAGATGCACTGAATTTTAGTGCTGTCTGACTACCCTTTAGTTACATTTTCAGTATGCGATTTTGAGTTTTAGTGCGCCAGAGACGCACAGACGCACTAAAATGGAAGCCCTGTGAATAAGCCTTATATTGGGCAGTGCATACAATGTTACACTCGCGGGCGCCACTGACGTTCAGTGACGAGAAAGAAAAGCTGGACATGGACCTGAACTCGTCCTATTTTTAAACTCTGATCGAGACTTGGAGAAAATGTGTTTCGCGAATTTTTCTCGGAACTCCATTACATTTTCTCGGAAGTGACGCTACCTTTCCTCGGAAAATCGCGGATCCGAGGAGAGTTCTCCACCCTGCACACATCCAATACCAAGAGCTACAGGCATTGCAGACAGTTGGGAGAGTTTAAAAAAGGCAAATACAGGTGAATGGACCAAGGGTAGACAGAAACACATGCCCCGGAAACGGAAAGGAAACCCACCCTGTGGGTCTGACCAGGGTGACCCATGGAACTAGTTTGAACTTGGAAACCTCTAAAAGTTCAAACAGTCATTATTAGGTATCAATCAAATGCAGACCAAGAGAAAGACATGCAAGAATGTGAAATGCAAGGCAATAATTGCCAAGGAAAAAACTGTACCGGGCAAGGAAATAATTAACAAAAAAAAGAAACCTGAAGCTTTTTCAGTCTGACAATGATGCCTCCCGTGTCAAAATATGTCTATTTTTGACCTATTTCCTGATCCCCTTTGATTATGACCTTTGAGAGAGGCCAATGAAGTTGGTATGTTTAGAAAGGTCTTGCCACAAAGTATCCTTGGGCCAAGTTTGAAGATTGTAGCTTGTATAATCTCTGGGAAAATGCCAATGTTCATGTTTACCACAGACAGTGGACAATGGCGGACGCAAGACCAATGGCCCAGAAGACAGACTCACTTTTGCTTTGCACGTGACCAAAAAAATTGATCAGAACAGTACCATGCTACCAAGACAAGCACTACTCTTTAAGATTTAATCCCTGGACTGCAACTGCTGATACTGTTTGTCAGAAAAAGACGTGTAGTGATGTCTTTTCCATCAAGTGATATTGTCAGTAGCAGTCATGGGGTTAATGGTCAAGCGATTAGTGTTTTCCCTTCAAAAGCCAGTGCAAAATAAAGATATAATATTAATAACAAACCTTCAAAGCTTCATAGAAGACCTCAGCCCCTTCCTGCACTGACACAATGTTTTGTTCCTCGTAAAATCGCGCACAGTTGACATAACGCATCCAGTTCCCCACCTCCGGTTTGGTGGCACTCACCACATGCATCAGCTTTCCTGTCTCTTTGTTGATCACCTGCAATTCAACATTTGTATGATGAATACACATTTACAGCAGAACCTGATTCTAGCAAACACCTTTTTTGCAAGGCAAAAAGTTGTCATAAAACTAAAAGACTCTTGCAAGAGAAAGGCTTCAATGGTAAAGCATGTCACCTGTCATGAAAGACCATCAGGTAGATGGCTTCAGCCACCCAAATGGTCGTCTCTAAATGTCAGGTGATCTCATAATCATAAGGGAGGGTGGGGGGCGTGTGTGGGATGGGGTGGAGTGCGGGATTGCTTAAAACAGGTTCTGCTGTACTAATGTACACTACCATGTACACATTGTATGTAAAGGTGTAAAACATAAACCTTTCACTTCTACTCTGGGGTGTGGATTGCAGGAAAGGTCTGCAGGCAGTGCTTTCATTGAATATTATAATGACTAAATGGCTTTGCTTGCCACAGCTGATTGAGCAATCAATGCATCAACAACAAAAAACAAGAATGGCAAAGTCTTTATGGCTCACATGACCGATCCACATCATTAGTCTGACCTTTGTGACCTTGACCTTTCCCATAGGTCACTGAAATAAGTAAGTCATCAAGTATCTTAACATTAAGTCTTCACACCAGCGGAATCCGTGCTTTCTAAAATCTATGCATTTTTCACAAATTTGTCAACCCTCCGTGACCTTTGCAAGGGGTCAACTACTTTAGCATGCATAGTAAGGTATTATCATCAGCGACTTTATGCCAAGTGTGAGTGAAAAGTTAGCAAAAATGCTGTAGAATACTAAAATAAACATTACAACCAAAATAAAATGGCACTATTCATACATTTGTTGACCTCTTGTGACCCTTCACCTTTTATGTCATCAATATTAGTCAGGTATCTCTGTGCCAAATTTGGGCATAAAGTTGAAAATATTTTGAGAAAAATCAACTGTTGTCTAAATACGGCTAAATTTGACCTATTTCTGTACCCTTCGTAACCTTGACCTGTAAGAAAGGTCATTGAATTGATATGTTCAGAAAGGTCTTGCCACAAAGTATCATTGGGCCAAATTTGAAGACTGTGGCTTGAATAGACTCCGAGAAAATGCCAACGATAAAGTTTACAATGAAGAACGGACAGATGACCACTGGCCAAGAACACAGACTCACTATTGCTTTGCACATGAGCTAAAAATGTACAAACCTCCCAAGCAAATCTAAAGTCCACCTTTTCATCTACATCATCCTCCACAACAATCTCTCCGGCGTATGGTCCAAATCTTTGTTTGATGGAAATGGCATGCACGCACCATGCACCTGTGACAAGAAAATACCATAATCAATACAAAGTGATGAAGTACTTGTAGATTATGCGCACATTTATCCATACTCAACACCAACACTAAAGATACTTTACTTTGCTTGTTCATTGTACAGTTAACTTCCTTCATACCGACATGTACACCTATGTACCAGCTACAGAAAATGGCTCGACGTGAGATGGCCTTAGCTGCCTGCTCAGCGTTAAACCCAAATAACTAACTACCTACCTACATGGTAATTCAACGGTAGTGCCAGATTAGCTTGGTACCATCAGGCACCAAGTTAATCTGGCACTACCCCTGTATTTTTGTGGTTGGTCCATCTCAATCTCATGCTGTAGTGCACTGGGACTAAATGAAATAATTTCCAATAATTATCACTAATGATAGTAACAAGACTGTACCCAATGCCCCATCAGATGTGACTGCCGATGGGCGGAGTTCCACACAGGGCGGAGTCACCATGTGGGGTGAGGGTGGATCACCTGCTGCCATTGTTACCATTTTTTTCACTTCAGTCTATGGAATCATCACATGACTGTGATTCAGTCATCCTGCAAGAAAAACGGAAGCAGTCAGCGCATAATTATATTTATGCTGGTCCATGATTTTTGGACCTACAGGTCCAGTGACCACTGCCACACAGACTCCCCCTCGCCGCCCCCCCCCCCCCCCCTCCCCTTCTTTTTACATCTCTCCTGTTTATAGAAGAGACTCTTTAGAATGGGTCGCAGTGGAGCAAATTAAAAAGAATGCCCATGATGACATAGGTGGGCAGGTATGAAAATCAGACAACTACAATAACCAGACAAAAATGACGCCATGCCTAGTTACACTAACTTTGCTGCAGAACGCACTTTTGGCATGTATGTGTATATATGTATGTAAACATGAGAATCTCCGATGTTTGTGTACGTACAAGCTTGAAACTTGGGAAGTGCTTTGTTCAACAAGGGGTGCCTAGGAGAGCATATTAAAATTGGGTGTCCCATATCTTCTAATGTTCACTGCTGTCAGGATGCTAAACAATGTACTGTGTGGTAGTCAACCCGTCTGCCCTGCCCGCCCCTTTCGGACGCCTCACCCCTGCCCCCCTCGCCCTCATCCACCCCCCATTCCCGCCCCCTCCCCATCACAGGTGACTGACCACATAGTATACACTGTGTGGTTTTGATTTCCACGTGAGACAAATATCCTGATGCCATGTTGTAGTAAACAAGCAGGTCCATGATTTTGATACCATAACATTGCAACTGTCCGCTGTCTGCTACAACTGGGTCAGCTCGTGCTCTGTGCCTTGCCGGGCTCTGTGTGTGTGTGTGTGTGTGTGTGCGTGTGTGTGTGTGTGTGTGTGTGTGTGTGTGTGTGTGTGTGTGTGTGTGTGTGTGTGTGTGTGCGTGTGCCATATGAAATATACCTAGTTTTAGTAAGATTTGTGATGTTAAGTTTACGTTTACTTTTAGTTTTATCTTTATTCTTAGACAGTGGCTCTGTGCCGTGCCGGGACTCTGTGTGTATGTTTTGTTATTATTATTATTTTTTTAAATATTGAAATTGACCTAGTCTTAGTACATGATGTGATGTGTAATTTTCCCTTTACTTGTATCTCTATTCTTAGACAGTTGCAAGACATGATGAAAGACAAATGTTTTTTTTTACATAATTATATTGGAACAATAAAGTGTATTTGTATCTCACTGAAGGGTTAAAAGACCGTTTATATAAAGTCGGTTGTACCATATTAGAGTCCATAATTTTTGCCATATTCACTTGAAATTTTGGTCATATCTAGACTGCAGAAAGATATTGGATGAGTTCGTTAGCCAGCTTTGTATCTTTTAAACTTTTCAGTAAAAATTAATTCTATTCAGGAAAAAAAAAGTAAAAAACCTTGACTTCTGGAGAAAATCAGACAGTGATGGTGACTTAAAAAGCAGAAATTTCATCACCAGAGGCGGGGGAAGGGGGGCTGAAGTATGTACCATTATGTGAAGCAATGATGATTTTGGGTGGGAATGGGAGGGGTGGCGTATCTGTGTGTGCATGTATGTGCAAGGAAGAGAGGGGGTGCGGTGCGAAAATAGGGCACAGATAGAAACCTCTCAACATATGCACGTGTACTTGACTACTTCCTTGTAGCACTTGTTATTTGGTATGAAACTATCACTCTATTCCATCAATGTAACTGCAGGAGTTCAGGTGACAGCAAAAACATTCACGTGTATTACCAAGCCCATTCATTACAGCAGAAAATGGATCATCCATGATAGTTGAAGGGTAGTGCCAGAATAGCTTGGCTCCTCAAGAGCCAAGTTATTCTGGCACCACCCATGAACTATGATATCAGTTGATCTGTCTCCTACACTAATGCAGTCTTCATAGAAGAAATTTAAAATTTGGGAATTCTGACCTTAGCTCTCAAAGTTTTATATGAGAAAAGTACACCTGCCCACACACCCCCACCCCACATCTAACCCCAAATGTTACAGTGCATGCTTTCACATTAACTGCATAGTATGTTGAAGGTGGGGGAAATGTGATTCAATCCAAAAAAAGTTGAGAAATGTACATTTTCTTACATTCATCAATCCACTGACAGGGACCCTAGCTGGTCCACACACTGCTACTGTGTAGTAAAGAAGGTAACTGTAACACTGCCTTAGTTATAAATAACGAAGACATAACAATTCAAGATATCTTATTACAAACTGGCCTACATTTTTAAGGTTTCCGGTTCATCAATTTCTGAGAACTCTGTGAAGCCTACCCATAATAGTGTAAGTTGCCTATTATGTTGGACCATACAGCCCACAACCATAGGTCCAAATACACAGACTACCACACATAAAGTGGTAGTTGTCATCTGGAGTAATTTCATAAACTATCTTGGCTGGGAAAAACTATTTTAAAAAATCAATGGCAAATAATCTTACACTTATTTAATTTGAAGCTGGCAACCCTCAAAATATTACTCAATTTTGTTGTTTAGCGTTCCCAGCTTGATAACAATAGAAAAAGACATTGATCTGACCTTGCCAAGAGAATGAGTATTAAATATTCCTGTAATATCCAGACTTTCAATATAATTTATGGAAGAGTTGTCTACTACTGGTAGTTACAGGAGCCGGATGATCCACCATATACACGAATACCTTTCGGCTTTATTGTCCCAAGATGGGAAATTTGTTTGCAGCGGAATTTTTGTAAAACAGTTGTAAAAAAACAACAAATGTGAACGGATAAAACAAATAAATACATTTGACTGACTAAAACACACCGACCGATTACAGTATGTGCACGTATATAACATCACAACCATCTGTAATGTTAATATCCACCTAGAGAAATAAATACATGTGACTGACTAGAACACACCGACCGATTACAGTATGTGCACGTATATAACATCACAACCATCTGTAATGTTAATATCCACCTACAGAAATAAATACATGTGACCGACTAGAGCACACCGACCGATTACAGTGAGTATGTGCACGTATATAACATCACAACCATCTGTAATGTTAATATCCACCTAGAAAGAATTTTTTTTAAAAAAACCAAATGAGACGACACTACCTTATACCACGCGCACAATACACACACACGCAAACAACCCACACACACACACTTGCGTATCACATGACATTGCAAATTCATAGACTTGTGGCTGACATCTTGACCATCCTTCAAATGATGCCATGACTATAGGTCTATGCCATGGCATCAATTAAGAGACGGATAGATGATGGCATAAATGAAAGACATCTGCGATTTGTTTTGCACGTCACAGTTCCATATCACCTGGAGGAAGGCAACAAGGCACATTCTTCGGATAAAATATGAGCATCATCAGATACAGTTGTCATGAGCGATTTTATTTTTATAAATAGGCTGACTTTGAAGGTTTCAGTGGAAGCGATAAAGAAACCAGTGCAGCCTAACCATGTTTGTCAATAAAATCTTCAATAATGAACAGAGATGAGTGAACTCACCACCAGGCTCATGAACTCATAAAAGGCAATTGTTTTACTAACAACAAAAGTTTATGTTTTATTTATGTTTGGCTCTGAAAACACAAAATGCATCTATCTTAAAACAAATGATTTAAATCGCTGCACTGGCACAAACCTTAAGCTATCATGATAGACATATCCTGAAGTACAGAGGGCAAAAAAAAAAATCTTCAGTTTAGGAATTGTAACCTTTCACATTCTTAATTTACGTGTGACTGGAATGGATGGAACAAATCCAACCCTCTATCCTCATATCAAAATTCGCATTATGCACTGCAACTTCCTTTCCCTCAGACCAGACTGCAAAGCAGGATGTTTTGCTCGCAGTACTTGAACTAACAACTGACACTTGGCATTACAGGAAGGGTACAACTGTCAAACACTGAAACCCTACAATATTAGTGCATATATGTGAAACACAGAGATACATAATTGGCAAAGTCCATCCTACTGGTGCGAGGCATACATGTTCATTAGAGTTTTAGCCAGAGGCATAGATTCTCATGAGCCCCTGCAGTAGCAGGGGCTCATGAAAATCCAGCCTCTTGCAGATGTAAATTGCTGACGAGGGGATTTGATGTCTTTTATTCTTTCCTAAAAGCATCAGCTAATGCTGCCGGGGCTCACGAAAAACCGTCTCTTCAAATGGAAACAAGCTAGCTACAGGACGTTCAATTCCTTCTCGGTGACACAGGGGCTCATGAGAATCTTGCTGATGAAAAAAGGCTGCCTGGAGGGCGGGCATGAACTGTCTTTTAGTCAATGAGCCACAGTTAATGCAGGAGCCCATGAGAATCTATGTTTCTGGCTGATGGCAAAGGATGGATGTACACTGTGTGGCACCTAGCCTGTCTCCTGCTAGAAATCAATAGTGTGCATGTAGTGATGTACCACTATGTGGCCTATCATCCAAGCTGCTGGCGCCGCTATGGAAATGTATTTAAACACTGACAGACATGAGACAAAATCATAAGCTTCTTTGTAACACTGGTCTGTGATTCTGGATCTTATAGCAAAGGTCCAATATCACAGACCAGCATACAGCAATAAGGTATTCACAACCAGCACATCTGGATACTGATAGTGACACTATGGTGCAAATGTAATATGATATTGGGAAAGTTCATGGATACATTAGCCAAGCCTAAAAAAATGTTTGGTTGTTAGAACATGAACATCTAACGCAAGCAAAGATGGTACATAATACTGTCTTTGATAGAAGTATAAGTACCAATCATTACCAACAAATTTTGCTTGCTCTTAACCCTTATCATTCAGAATACATCAGTGGGTGAAATAAGTTTGACTAAAATAGTTCAAGGGTAGTGCCAGAATAGCTTGGCGCCTCTAGGCGCCAAGCTATTCTGGCACCACCCTTAAACTAAAGCCATTGGTCTATATCTTATCTGTAAGTAATAATGTAGCTTGTATATGGCAGTGTACAAATTTGAAGCTTTTAGCCTCAGTATGATATGGGTTAAGGATCGTACCAGAAGACAAAGGTTGTTATTGATTTGTCTAATCATCAAATGGTGAGCCACCGAGAATGGTTGGTTTATACTGGTTGATAGCAAACCGTTTTGCATGCACATTATATAACAACAACAAAAAATCAAACATATCACCCTGTGAATTACTTTTTTCCTCAGATACCACTGGCCTCAAAACAAACAAAACAAAGTCAATTATTCAACTCAGCACAATGCTGAAACATTTTTTTTTTATTTATTTTAAATTTAACCTCTACCTCATGACCATAACTTAAACACATCCATTCAACCCCCTCCCCCTACAACATTTCCATGATTCTGGACTTTACAACTGCAGGCTGTAGGTGTAATATCACAGACCAACAATAATCAGGTTCAGTCTGCTGGCAACAGGACATAAATGTGTCCACTGCAGAAAAGTATTATCTCACCAGACATACCATCCACGACATTCAGCTTGACTGATTTAATTTAACCCTTTGGCAGTCGGTAGTTGTTTTGGTCACAATGATTCCTGCAGGAATCAACGCTACCAACAGCGAAAGGGCTAGCCCCTTCACTGCCAGTGGCCACAAGCTGTGTTTTCTAAAATCATAAACTTAGTGCCAGTGAACTGCAGCTTCCAAGGAACACAGTATTATACAAACGAGAGCTCATGAGGTTCTAGGCCTTTTGCAGCTGGGTGGTGTTCACATTTCCCAGTAGTGAAGGTGTTAATTCAGTGATCTGCCTGCCAAAATAAACGTCTATTAAAAACGTTAACATACATACATGATAAGAAAAAAACACATTAAACTTAGAATCTCAGTATTTTTAGTGGGTCCCATTTGAACAATGACTTAAGTGCTGATATAAAAAATAATGCTGGAAAAAAACAAATGGAGATCTGACCTAAATCTGATTTGATAAGTCTGATCAATGTGAAGGTTACTGAAAGAATTTCATCCTAAAACTGAAGACCCCAATACCCTTTGCGCATGCATCAACGGGCACTTCGAATGCACCTTGAACTTTTGTAGTATTTGTATTTGTAGCCGTAAGCATTAACCCATATCACACTGAGGCTAAACTTCAAATTTGTACACTGCCATATGCAAGCTACATTATAGTACTTACAGATAAGGATATAGACCAATGGCTTTAGTTTAAGGGTGGTGCCAGAATAGCTTGGCGCCTAGAGGCACCAAGCTATTCTGGCACGACCCTTGAACTATTTTAGTCAAACTTATTTCACATAATGGTGTATTCTGAATAATAAGGGTTAATGTAATGTTTCAACTGCATGTTTATACTACACACCTTGAGATTACAAAGCTGCAACACACATCAATAGCACAATTTCCTTCCTTGTGTACTCATAGTTTCACAACCCTCCATTGATTCCTATGAAAACAAAACAAACCATAGCTCATCCTATTATTTTTTCACTTTAAACTTAACCGTGAAAGGAGAGATCTGCTCTCTATCCTGAAACTTGCTTTCATTAAAGTTGATAAATATGAACTGATTAAGCCCCTTGTGCATGCCACCACTAGTACTGTGTACAGTTATATACTACCAATGGCTGCATGCAAAAGGGGGATAAGTCAAACTTGAAAATGGAGGTAAAATAGTGTGATGTGATTCAGTGTCTGGAACTTTGACCAAATGATGTTTGCATAGTACATGGTATACAATGATGTACAGTTGCAATCTACCCGATCCAGTACAGTTACACAATTTGTTTTTTACATTGCCACTGGATGCTTGTAGAAAGTGTAGGAGTGTTACAAAATTTAAAAAAAAAGAAGAAACAAGAATAGCAAAGCCCTTAAGGCTCACGTACATGATGGATCAGCATAATTAATCAAAACTTTGTGACCTTGACCTTTCCGACAGGTCACTGAAATAAGCAAGTGTTCAAGTGTTCTAACATAAGGAAAGGGTTGGCTTTTGTACCTGCGAGATCTGTTTTCTCAAAATTTACGCATTTTTCACTTTTGTCAACCTCCCACAACCCTTGTAAGTAGTGAACCAAATTAGTATGCATAGAAAGGTCCTATCATCAGCTACCTTTCTGCTAAATTTGATTGAAACGTTTTACAAAACCCCTGATAAAAACTGATTGATTGTACATTGCTTAACGTCCCGACAGCAACAAGACTTTCTCAGGACGTGCCTGCACTGCTTGTGAAAAAAAACAAAAAACTAAACAGAATATTGAATGTATGTCGCCAGCCGGTCCAATACATTAAATAAACCTACGACATGGGGCCTAAATAAAGCTAAGACCATTTAGCAACACACATCCAATATCAAGAGCTACAGGCAGCGCAGACAGTAGGGAAAGGCAAAATACAGGTGAATAGACCAAGGGTAGACAGAAACACATGCCCCAAAATAGAGGGGAAAACCCACCCTGTGGGGTGAACCAGGGTGACCCTGTGAACTAAAAAGTAGTTAACCCCACCCAAGTCCCCCAGGGCAGACCCGGGTGGGGGCTGATAAAAACTGAAATTCTACAGAAAAATAGACATTTTTCAAATCATTTGCTGATCTCTTGTGACCCTTGACCTTTCCACGGGGTCATCCAAATTAGCATGCATAGGAAGGTCTTACCTTCAGGTATCTCTGTATCAGGTTTGGAATGGAAGTTTTTAATAGCACTTGACCCCCCCCAAAAAAAATCTTTTGGCAGAATATGGCTATTGTTGACCTATTTCCCGATCCCTTGACCTTTCTGAAGGGTTAAACAACATTTTCCAAAAATGGCTATTTCTGAAATATTTCCTGATCTCCTGTGACCTTTCTGATGGGGTCATTCAAATTAGTATGCATAGGAAGGTCTACCATCAGGTATCTCTGTACCAAGTTTGGGTTTGAAAATGTCCATAGTATTTGAAAAAACAAATGTCTTTCCTGATCTCCTGTGACCTTGACCTTTGAGAGAGGTCACTCTAATTGATATGACGAGAAAGGTTTTGCCACAAAGTATCCTTGGGCCAAGTTTAAAGACTGTGGCTTGAATAGCCACAGAGAAAATGCAAACGTTAAAGTTTACCATAGACGAGGGCGGATGGGCGACAAACGACCAATGACCCAGAACACACTCACTTTTGCTTTGAACATGAGCAAAAAAATGTATGGCAACAAGACACACTCTGTCTGACCTTAAGTAACCTTAGTAGAGGTCAACTAAAGTCAATAAATCTAACTATGGGCCATCTCTATATGGAGTGAGATTTCACCCCACAAACCACATGAAAACTCACACACAGTCTTCAGTGGATCACCGTAACCATAACCGAAGCCATTTCGTTTGTTAGCTACTAACAGTAGTAAGTACTAATATTAACAGGATTGGGGATGCCTGTGCATTATGGAGGGACTGATGGGCAGGAAGAGCATGTCAGGAGAGGGGCCCATGGACTGGACGAAGCTTAAATAAATTATTAATTCTGAATAGAACCCGCTCTATGTCCTTCTATGTAAAAAGACCTCTAAATATCAGGCACCCCATGTCTGGAATGGTCTACCTTCCCATGAACAGACTCCATCTATGTCAGCTTTCAAGCAGCAGCTTAAGACACATCTTTTCTCTAGTACCTTCTCTTAATTCCAACGCATAACTTTCTGAATGTGTGTGTGTTCTTAGAAACAGTGTGTTCTTTTTAACAGTGCTCTGAGCCTGACTGTAGGGATAATGCACTTATAAATATGATTTAGTATTATTTATTTTATCAATAACATTGACCTTTGACAGAGGTCACTTTACTATGAACTTCAATGTTAAGAACTTAATCTGAGCATCGCCTACCAAAGATCACCCTGTTCGGCGAGCTTGCTACTGGACACCGTGACAGAGGGGCACCAAAGAAGAGATACAAAGACTGTCTCAAGAAGTCACTTAGTGCCTGCCAAATCGACCACCACCAGTGGTCTTCGCTTGCTGCGGACCGTGACACCTGGCGCTCCACCATTTACAAGGCAGCTGTCTCCTTTGAGGACTCTCACAGAGCTAGCCTTAAGGACAAGCGGCTCAGGAGAAAAAACAGAGATGCCGCAGCTCAGAACCCTGGCCATACCTTCCCCTGCAGCCACTGCGGTCGAACCTGCCTGTCTCGGATTGGCCTCCGCAGCCACGAACAAGCCTGCAGACGTCGTGGGCAACTCCTATAAAATCTTCGTTCGCGAAATCAAGCCAAGAGGAATCTGAGCAACTAATTAATTGTGTACCTAATGTAAACTTTTGTTTCTGTAAGTTAATTGTCTCAGAGAAGATCAGTACTAAACCTGCTTTACAGAAAGTAATGTATAACAAACAGGAAACTCATGATGAAATCCTGCACTTGTGTAATAAGCCATGTTGCATCCACTTTATTAGAATGCAGCTAAAGGGGGGAGAAGTTCAGTACATGTATGCCTGAACAGAAACAAACGACCATTATAATTTGTATTTGGTGGGCAAAACTTAATTTACCCCAGCCTCATGAGAGTTCAGTACTTAATATCTTCTTCTTACAGTTTAGGATGAATTACTGAATATAGAAAACATCTTGTGTCAGCAGCATTAAACAAAACAAACTAACAGTCATGTGTGCTGTGCTCTTGGATCAATAAAGTCAAACTGTATCATCATCCCTGCTGCTTATGAAATAATTATTCCTGTTTACAGATAATTCCACTTTGTCTAAGATGATCTAACCTTTGTCTGGGCTGGCTGTCACTAACACAGTGAGCGTCAGTGCACATATATGACACACATGTTGGATGTTTATTGCATTTAAACATAATTCCTACATCCATTGAAAATAAAACAATAAACTGCAACTAACAGAACGCCAAACATAAATTGTCTCCTCCTGTAACAGTACACTGAACATCTGACAAAATTGTTCACCTGGAAAGGTGTTCTAACAACAGAGGCAAAGTCGGCCGTGAGCCCTGGCCTATTTTCCTGTGCCACTTATCACACACTCACCCGGCCTTTGTTAGTCACTGGCTGAACTGTGCCCATACAAGCCCATTGATATACATGCACTGAATGTTTTTAATTCCGTGCACATACACATAACAAAGTAGCATTAAAAACATGCTGTGCACAAAGGTAAAACCACCACTTTACAAAGTAAACCTGTCACAAAGCCTCGTGGTGCAAAAACAAAGTCACTGGCATCACATAAAACACGGCACTCGCTGAATACAACACTACGGCAGATCGGCGGCCATGTTGGCTAAATGATCTCTTGTTACTAAGACTGGGTACGTTAACTTTTTCCATAAAAACATGTTTAAATGGCTCAAACATGAATTAACAAATGATGCTTTCGTAAAAAGCAAATGTTTGCCCTTCAACTGAGCATAAAAATATCGCTAGTTACCTTCCAGGCTGAACACTCTGATTGATGTTTTATCACGACCCGAGCGTGTGTTCTCTGTGAGCAGCGCAGATGCTGTTTCGTTGTTAGCCAGCCAAGCAGACGACTAAAACCGTGCCCCCTGACTGGGCCCCTCTAGCTTTGCACCATATTCTTTGATTGCCTTTACACATTTTTTTTGGTTGCAAAACCCATTCCGTCATATCAAATCTAGCTGGAGCCACTGTGCCTTTTCTTATGATAACTTCATGACACTATATAAACATAAGTCAATATAGACAGATCTATTACAGCTCCCTAAAAAAAAAAAAGTCGTTATTACCCAGGATGTTCAGTTTTAAGAGAATCATGTTAGATACGATCAGTTGTTTTGTTTACGCAAAATACCCGTGGTAGTTTCTGTATTTGAATGTCTCACATTATTCCTGCATGTCCAAAGTAGCTGAACACTAATTTCATAAAGAACCATTTTCACTATTTCATAACTTACTCTTGTAATAACTGCAGCGCCTTGTGAATGCTTCCGAGCCGACCATGCATCGAACCAGCTTGGCCGAGGCAGGCTCAAAATGGATTCTTCCTGATCGAGGGGCGTTCAAAATACAGAGAATGCTGAAACACCTAAACAGAAGGGAAAGGTGTGTCTGATTCACCTGAATTGAAAAAAAAAATTTATATAAGAGGAAATAGAACCGAATTCATTGGCTAGCTTTATGAAATTACGAGAACTAATTGTAAGTAACCACGTCCTGTGAAGGCGAAGCCCCCATTCCTAGGAGTAGACTAAGCCGAAGCGATTATGGATTGGGCATTTTTATTGTGCTTTTGTAACAAAGTGAGGTGTATATGGATGTTTCTTTTCATGCTACAACCCTTGAAGATGATTGATAAGTCAAAAGTCGCACGTAGTGCTATACTGTAATCCTCCCCACAAAGCCCTGGGTCAAATTAGGCCGGCGCGGTGAAACCCGTACGCTGGCGGGGATCGGCAACATGAACATACGTGCGGCTTTGCATGACAGCCACTTCCAACTAGCGACCGTATACACTCACTTGATACGTGTACTTATGTATAAAACCTTGTACAGTGTACACGCACCCGTATATTGACGGTTGGGTTGCAACAGAACCTGAGTTGTCCAAGCTAAGAAGCAAGACGAGCCTAAATAGTGGGATGGGGAAGAGAGAGCACAAAAATTGTGTACTAAACAGTCGGGTTGGGCAAAGATGGATGACGTCACAGTTGCAAACGTGTTAAAACTAAGTTGCATGTTGTATCTTTGTTCCAAGGCGAACGGGCGATTACAAAAACGCGATAAAAGTAAATATGAGTAATACACTTGACATCAGTACTGAATTTTTGTCTTGTCATGGACTATATCACCTACTAGTACCGGACACTAGTTTTAGAATGAGTTGACCATGTTTCAATATATCGCCGTAGCATAACACTGTACAGGCGGTGACAGGCTTTAATAATAAATGATGAGTGGATCATGCTTGTCAGTTATGAATCAACTGAGCGGAACTGTCTGAGGTTCAGTAGAAGAAATTCTTTTTGGCTGTGCTGATGTTTGGAACTGTAATTTACGAGAATAGACAGGCTGACATGATCATGGTAGACTGACTGACCTAACACCGTAGGCACACTTCTGGTCTGTTGGAGGCTGAATGGTGTGTTATGCCGTTCCAATATGGCTGCGCGTGCCGGCCTCGCTGTTGACTCTGAACTGACAACTTAAAACCGATTTAGTCATGTAGTTTTATGCATAAGCAGTCAGTGAGTCAAGGCTGTCAAGGTGGTCATACCCAGAAAAAAGTTCTCGAGCTGCAATAGCCCGGCCGAGCATTACTGTTCAGCGATAAACCACTGCAGGGGCGGATCAGTTACCTCGAAGGGGGTGGGGGTGGGTGGTGGTGGTGGTGCTGTCCAACTGACAGTGTTGTTTTTGTTTGGACCTTCAACTGGTACAAAAGAGGACTCCCCGACGCTAGGCCTTGCTTCCAGTGGCAGAAACAAACAATGGGGGAGGGGGGGGGGTGGAGGGGGGAGGGAAGGAAGGCTCGTGTGTGTCAGTGCAGACTCCCACCACTCACCAACTAAATATCAAAGAACGGGGCGGGGAGGGAGAGGGGAGGGTTTGTATTTTACAGTTTTTTTTTTTTTTTTTTTTTTTTTTTTTTTTTTTTTTTTTGGGGGGGGGGGGGAGGCCGGAACTGTGACCCCTCCCCCCTCCCTCCCCCCCCCACACACACACCCACACACCCGATTCGCCCCTGCACTGTGGCCGTCGGAAGGCCACTACGGCCGACCACTGCAGGGTCATCAGTGATCCCGGGTCCGAGGACCTTTTGCCCACAACTGGTATCTCGTGGATGTGATCACTGCCGTCATTGTTTGCCAGGGCCACGCCGCATGTCAACAAGATTTGCCAATGTCAGTTCCTTCTTTGAATTGAGAAAGACTAATCAGTTCAATTCGACACCTTTTCACTACCGGCGAAGCAACTAAAACTCGTATTACCTCCCTTGTTCTTTCACGCAGTTGATTTTATGGTGTAATTCCCCGTTTGGCTGGTGTTCCTCTGAGAATCTTCTTGGTAAACTTCAAAGAGTATGATGATGAACTGCTCTGCCCGACTAATTTACAAAGTACCGAAACGTGAGCACAGTAACACCGCCCTTACTCAAGTTGTTGACCTGCACCGGCTGCCTGTTCCTCCGCAAAGAATTGTGTACAACTGAGGTCTCCGTGTTATTTGTTACAATGCTGTTAACGGTTGTGGGCTCCCCCATATCTTTTGTCCATATCTTTTGGTTCATATTTACACGCCTTCAAGATCCCGGCTCCGTCCAGCACCAGACACGCGTAGTATTTTTAGGGTTCTAGCCGAACTGAACTAGCCAGGGCCGGCCAGCGTGCCTTTTCAGGGTCATGGCTTATTTCGGTCCAGTCACCTGGAGCGACCTTCCAGCCCATGTCAGACCGCGGCATGCCCCAACTCTGTCTGCTTTTAAATCACTGCTCAAGGCCTACCAGTTTTCTCATGCATATAGTTAGATGCATTTTCAGTGTGTTAGCAATCTTTGGCAGTAATTGTTCTTGTAACGGTGTGTGTGTATGTGTGAGCGGTGTGAGCTTTTGACTCTGATATGTCAGTGTCACCGCCAGTTCAGTTTTTGTAACATTTATTGTAGCGTTTTCTTTCTTGTACTTTTTGTTCTGTGATTTTTGATCTTGTAAAGCGCTTAGAGCACCATTCATTTGGAGGTTAAGCGCTATATAAATGTACATTATTATTATTATTATTATTATTATTATTATTATTATTATTAGTGCTGGCTGTATGGCCAGTGCTTGCCGTCTCGGCAAACCGTCGATGCCGCGGCCTGGCTGAGCGCGGCGGCCTGAACTGGCACCGGCATCTAGACAAGCAGACGGTTTCTCGGTACGTCTGTGAACTGAAGAGGTCAGCCTCGCTATATTTCGGTTCCGGCTCATGTATGTCACACCAGATATATACTAATGGTCAAATCTTAAAGGCCACTTTTTATCGGCAGACGCACCGACAACACCACACAAATAATGTAACACTACTTGGAGTCAGCACTTTGCTAATTTATTCAGTAACAATTTCATTTAAGTTTTGAGTAAATCAAGCAATTGTAGCAACAGCAGTACGTTAGAATGTTCACCTACCCCTCATTTGAAAAGTCACACAAACTGGTCCAGTCAGTAGAGAGTGTACCCACCGTTTGCAGCCAAGCATTCAATGCAGCGTTGACGCATGGAGTTCACCAGGGGTTTCACTTGGAGAACATGTTGTGGGATCGCTTCCCACTCTTGATGCAGGAACTGAGTCAGCTGGGGGACGCCTTGAGGTGTTGGCGGGGGGGGGGGGGGGGGGGGGGGAGGAGAGTGGTTGCTGACTACACGTTGCCCCAGCACGTCCCAGAGTTGCTCGATGGGAGCCAGATCAGGTGAACGAGCTGGCCACTCCATCCTCATGATGCCCCGTTGCTCAAGGTACTCATCCACCGACGCGGGCGCGATGAGGTCGAGCGTTGTAGTCATGCAGAACAGCATTGTCGCCTATGGCTTGGAGAGCTGGCTGGATGAGGGGCTGCACAATCTCGTCCCGATAGCGCAGTCCAGTCAGGGTGCCTCGGATGACGTGGAGGGGGGTCCTGCCTTCCCTGCTGAAGCCTGCCCAGACCATGACTGAGCCTCCTCCGTAGCGATCCACCTCTTGGACGCATCCATCGGTGAATCGCTCGCCCTGCCGGCCGCCTCCAGACCATCACCCTGCCGTCGTTGAAGGACACAGTGACCCGTGACATCAGTAAACAGAACCTGAGTCCACTGGAGTCTGTTCCAACTCACATGTTGACGACACCAGGCAACCCGGGCTCTGCGATGAGCTGGAGTGAGGGGTATTCTCACTGCTGCTGTGCATGAAGCCAGGCCTATTTCGCGCAGACGACGGCAGACTGTGCTTCTGCTGACGTTAACGTTTGCAGTTTGCATCAGTTGCGTCGCAGGGTGGTTGACGTGACAGTTCGGTCGCTCAGAGCCGCCACACAGAGGTATCTGTCCTCCCTTCTGCTGGTACAGCGCGGGCGTCCTGAGCAGGGTCTTCGTTCTGCCCTTCCAGTTTCTTGGGATCGTGCCAGCAGCCTCTGGATCACTGAATGGGACACCCCGAGACGTCTCCCCACTTCTCGTCCGGAAATTTCATCCTGCAGCCATGCCGCTAGCGCCCGGCCTTGATCTACTGGCGTTAGGCTTCGTCGTGGTGGCATGGTTAGGAATTGACAATTATTCCCCTACTGTACCGGTATTTGTAGCGAAACAGAAGTGCTCAGTGTTCACGACTGACCCCTTTAGCACTTGCATCACGACTGAGTTATCGAGTTTTTCCACCTGCCTGCCTTGGTACGCTTGCCAATATCGCACAGCTTTTCACAAAAACTGACGATGTTTCACGTGCATTTGACACGTTTATGGAAATTGATGAATTGTTGTCTATTGTTCCCTGCACAGTGGACTGTCTGAGGTCAACGTTTAACCATTTGGATCGAAAGAACATTATATTTTAATAGCGTACTTTCGACGATAAACAATGACACAAAAAAGTGGGGTCGCCCTTAAGTTTTGACCATTACTACATATAACAACATTGACACGGAAAGGCCATTCTCCAGCCGCGGTGTCCCGGTTCAAAATACTCGCCACGGTCGACTTCGTTTTTCACATCTATGATCACCTAGCCGGAGCAAAATTACGTCAGTCTGCCTCTGGTATCAGCGGCTGTTGTTGACCGGCGTCTGCTGCCTTTCCTGGCTGATCCGGTGGGTTTCTCCGTCAGCCTGTCAGTATTTGAAAAGCGGGTAGGCGATCGATAATGTGACCCGTGTAGACGGTTCTTGAAATATACCGCTGTTCAAAAAGTGACCATCCGCAACTGAGTTAACTGTCAATTCAGTCGATCAGTCCGGCGGCGGTACCCACCAATGGTGTGCCCCAGTGTGTAGCCAAATTACGGAATTCTCCGCAAGTTAGATCCACGTAAGCAAAAGACCTTCGGGCCGATGTCGGCGGCAGTTAGTCCGCGGCCGCTGCGGTCGACGTCGGTCCGAAGATCAATCCAGACCAAAAAGGTGACTGCCAAGCGTGTGAAAGATCGGCTAGTTCGATTCCGTCGTCCCCTTCAGAAGTGAAATAATTTTGGTGACCCAACTCCCAACTGAAACAAACTCATTCACTGTGGGAAGAACAAAGAAAGGCTGAGACGGACTAGAAAAAAAACAAAAACAAGATGAGGATTTCATCCCAATGTCTACCGTTTTGTTTGGAGCTCAGATGCGTTTACCTATTAGAAACATTCAGTGGAGTTGTTCATATTTTTAGGTTTATAGTGCTGATCCATTTCCCTCTTCTCTAAGCCAACCTCTGATCAACACACACGTGGGCGCACTGACACAAATAAAGACGGACACACGGCGCTTCCCGCCATTAGTACGCTCTGCGGTGGCCGGCTCGTATAGCGACAGGAATCCATCTCCTTCTACTCTAACCCACCCTCTGATCCACACACACACTGGCACACAGGAATAAAGACGGACACACGGCAATTTCCGCCATTCGTAAACTCTGTGGTCTGGCGTAGCATAGCTATTCTGAAGCATATAACTGAATCAGTGAGGCGTGCCCGTTCGCCGTGTTTAATACCAGTATTTGCTTAGTATTTAGTATAAAAATCATATTTTAGAGTTTACTCTGTGTGTGTGTGTGTGTGTGTGTGTGTGTGTGTGTGTGTGTGTGTGTGTGTGTGTGTGTGTGTGTGTCAGTGTGTGTGTGTTTTATTTTAGTCTTAGTAACTGACATCAAGACACTGAATTCCAATGTTTTTATTGTTTTTTACATGGAAACATATAGCAATAATATAAATTATTGGTCGCAGGGGTTTGTTTCACGGACCCTTGTAGGCCTGAGGGAGGTCAAAGGAACGCATTGTATCCGGCCGAAGGCCGAAGGCCTGAGGGGTACAATTGTTCCTTTGTGACCTCCCGAAGGCCTTCAAGGGTCCGTGCAGCAAGCCCCTGCTACCAATAACGTATTTGTTTCATTCCTCCACTATTTTCGCAAAAGAAATTTTAAAAAAAGACAACATCTTCCGACCTGGATCACGCCAGACATGACTGACGTCAAAGGAATATATACATTTATACATAATAGACTGATGACGTAATTTAAAATATTTTCTGACGTTGCCGTCTCCAGTACTGAGTGTGCTTGTTGTTTCGAACAACACTATGCAACTTTTTAACTTTAGAACGTTTTGGTAGTCTTTTAAGGAACAAAACTCGCATCCAAGATGCGTCACAAAGAGAGCTACAAGAAGTCCGCCATTTGTGCTGCAAGGGTTTTTGTTTTCATCCCTACGTCACACGACCAGGTCTTTAGCACAAACCGCATGTGACCGTGATACAAAAACACTTGTAGCGACAAATGGCGGACTTCTTGTAGCCCTCTTTGTGACGCACTTGGATGCAAGTTTTGTTCTATAAAAGGGTCACCAATACGTTCTAAAGTAAAAAGTTGAAACGTGTTGTTCGAAACAACGAGCACAATCAGTACTGGAGACGGAAACGTCATGAAATATTTTAAATTACGTCATCAGTCTATTATGTATAAATGTTTGTTTTCCTCCCTACGCGTCACACGACCATTCACCTTAGCGCAAACCGTACCATGTGACGGTGATATAAAAACCCCTGTAGCGAAAAATGGCGGACGTTTTGTAACCCTCTCGATGACGCATCTTGGATGCCAGTTTTGTTCTATAAAAGATCGCCAAACGTTCTACAGTAGAAAGTTACTTAGTGTTATTCGAAACAACAAACACACTCAGTACTGGAGACGGCAACGTCATGACATATTTTAAATTACATCATACGTCTACTATGTATAAATGTATATTCCTTTGACGTCAGTCATGTCTGGCATGATTCAGGTCGCAAGATGTCTTCTTGATTTCTTTTACGAAAATAGTGGAGGAATGAAAACAAATACGTTATTGGTCGGAGGGGTTCGCTGCACGAACCCTTGCCGGTAGGCCTTCGGGAGGTCAAAAGAATCATTGTACCTCTTAGGGCTTCGGCCTTCTGGGTACAATGATTCCTTTGACCTCCCTCAGGCCTACAAGGGTCCGTGTAGCGAACCTCTCCGACCAATAACTTATAATATTCCTTTGAAGTCAGTCATGTCTGGCGTGATCCAGGTCGGAACTGAGATTTTTTTTTTTTTTTCTCCGAAAATAGTGGAGGAATGAAAACAAATACGTTATTGGTATCAGGGGCTTGCTGCACGGACCCTTGTAGGCCTTCAGGAGGTCAAAGGAACAATTGTACCCCTCAGGCCTTCGGCCTTCGGGATACAATGTTTCCTTTGACCTCCCTCAGGCCTGCAAGGGTCCGTGTAGCAAACCCTTGCGACCAATACCTTATAATTATTGTATCACGGTCACATGGTACAGTTTGCGATAAAGAGACTGGTCATGTGACGTAGGGATGAAAACAAACTATCTTGTTTTCATCCCTACGTCATACGACCAATCTCTTTAGCGCAAATTGTACCACATGACCGAGGTACAAAACCCTTGTAGCGACTAATGGCGGACTTTATGTAGCCCACTTTCTGACGCGTCTTGGATGCCTGTTTTCTTCTACAAGTGAGATCACCAAAAACGTTCTAAAGTACAAAGTTACTTAGTGTTGTTCGAAACAAC